>LR738709.1:25575207-25587959 GCA_902687465.1 Secale cereale
AGAGAGAGAGAGAGAGAGAGAGACCATTACCTTGAGGAGTTCCATGTCGTCGCGTCGGCGTTATGGTCGGAGCAGCGTCCCGAGAATAAGCACGTGATGGAGGAAGTTGTGGCAACGGAGGATCCGGTGCGTGGTTGTGGGGAAGAAGGCCGCCTCCGTCGCGGCCCAGCTTGATGACGGCACGGATCCGAAAGCGCCGATGTGGCCATGGCGAATGTGGCTGCAACATGTGATAGTCATTTGTAACGCGAAATCAGCACCAGTCCCATTCAACTCTTAGGGTCCAGAATGCATCAAACAAAATTAAAAGAACATATATTGGATCTCAAGAAAAAGATTCAGACAAGAGTTCCTACAAGAAAGGTGTTTAGCTGGCGATGCTATTTCTGCTACAATAGTCTGTATTGACAGACACCTCATCTCATTGGTGTGATCCTGATAGATAACAAGTGAGAAAAATAGCAGAAAATAGGTCAAGTATTTTGACAAACGATGAGCTAGAGGTTGGCCTTGGCTGTCCTAGAACAGTAAGGTCCACAACTCAACAATATAGCGAAATAAAGCGCAAGGCGTTGTTACTAGAACGACAGTCTGACAGTAATAATTAGCCATGTATAGTTTATGTCAAGCTTTTCTCACAACTGTTATGAACACTTGTTGTTCGTTTTCTGAAGAAGACTTGTTTATTTCCAAGCATCTAGTGGATAACTTCACTAGGTGACACCATAATCAGACTGAGATCAAACCAGAAAACCACACGCTCGCTGGTGACATGTAGAGTATATATGTGGCCGCGAAGGCATTTGCAGCGGTGGAAGGGAGCAGAGCCAACCTGTAGAGACGGAAGAGAGTAAATCTGGTTGTCCAAGCAGGTTCCTTTCCTCACCAGCTCTCGTTGCCATAGGCATACATCATCCATCCAGCTGACCCTGTACAAGTTCAGAATCCAGGTAGTTTTTGTGGTCAGATACCATAGATAGATAGGTAGGTGCCAGGGGATCCATGAAGAAGAAGAAGGGAAGTAGTGACCTGGAGGACCATGAACGAACATGGAGCGGGGCAGAACAGCAGAGACCTGCAGCTCGACCTGCATCTCCATGAAGGATCGACAACCGGTGGCAGGGAAGGGTGGGAGGCGCCGGAGTTGAAGAGGAACCCCGTGCACATAACACGGTGGTCACCTGCGTCGTGAAGAAACCACATCATCAGCGACCTACTCCTTCCACACACACGCGCACATGAAGAGGGGGGAGGGTAACCTTGAGGAGCTCCATGCGGTCGGTGCAGCGGCCGCCCTTTCGATCTTCCTCTCAGGCATGTGATTGTGGGAAAGAAGCCGTCCTCCATCACCACCCAGTTCGGCGTCGACGCGGATCCTGGAAGCATCAATGTGGCAATGGAAGCTCCCGTTTCCATCGCAATACATCACCCGTCTAGCTGGCCCTGACACAAGTTCGGAATGCAGATGGTTCTATCTTGGGTCAACTACCATAGGCAGATAAGGTGAGATCGACGAGGAATAAGAAGGGAAGGAGTTACCTTGCAGAGCATCAATGGACACGGAGAGGTGCAGTACACCAGAGACCTCTGCTTTTGGACCTGCATCTCCATGAAGAATCGGCAACCGTCGACGGGGAAGGGCATGCAGGAGGCGCCGGAGTTGAAGAAGAAACCCCCGTGCACACCACACGGTGGTCACCTGCGTGCATCTCAATGAACAGTAAGGTCCACAATACCAAATATAAAGAACAACATTCTTACTAGAGCGAGAGTCGCTCTCTTTAATTACATTGTTAATCTTGATAGATTAGCATGTTAGGTTAGGTTAGGTTAGGGCTCACATGAGCAGCTAATGAGTACACTAAACAATAGGCAGTACGGTAGAATCTATCATCTATTCATCAAGAGATAGATAGGAGAATGCCTTTCATAGAGATACATGACAGGGGTACTCAAAGTGTGTGTGCCAAAGGCCATGTGTCAATGTGTCAACATGAAAAATGTGCGAAACAAAAGACCATCTGACCGTCGAAATCATGAACTCGGAATAGCAGTCTCATTCAACTCTAGAATCGAATGCATCAAATTAAATTGAAAGAAGATATATTATATCAAATGGACCTTAAGAAAAAGATTAAGATGAGAGTTCCCTACTAAGAAGTTGTTTAGTTGCACTGCTATATCTGCTTTAGAGGACTGTGTTCTGACCACAAGAGTCTCAATGCATCAACATAAGCAGCATATGAAACAAAAGACCATGTGACAGTCATCCGGAACGCGTAATCAGCACCAGTCTCATTCAACTCTAGGGTTCAGAATGGGTCAAACACAATTAAAAGAGCATATATTGGCTCCCAGGAAAAAGATTCAGACAGGGTCCTACAATTAAGGTGTTTAGATGGTGCTGCTATTTCTGCTACAATGGTCTGTATTTTGACAGATGCATGATCTCGTTTAGTGAGATCCTGATACATACAAGCGTGAGAAAAATGGATACAAGGTCAAGTATTTTGACAGACAACAAGCAAGAGGTTGTCCTTGCCCGTCACAGAAAAGTAAGGTCCACAATAGCACAAATAAAGCACAAAGTGTTCTTACTAGAGTAAAAGTCGCTTTCTTTAATTACATTGTCAATCTTGATAGATTAGCCTGTTAGGTTAGGTTAGGCCTCACATGAGCAGATTAGCCAAATAGTACTCTAAACAATAGACAGTATAGTAGAATCTATCATGTTTGCAAGAAAGAGATACTAGTGTTACGCCCTTCACAGAAATATTTCAGTTCATAAATCTAAATAAAGTGTACCTGCATTGCAAAAAATGTGCAAGCAGTGTTGGTATAACAACGTTGCACATTTCGTTAGCATTATCAGTTCATAAACCTAAATAAGACGTGTGCCCTTGGCGAAACAATCAGTGAAACTTAGACAAACAGGTTTTATTTCAAGAATAACTTCTATTCAGAGCTAAATGCGGCATAGTATGGGGTAAAATGACCTTCAGAGCGACTGAAGATCTCCAAGTAAAAGAAGCATAGCTAGTGAAAGTTAACCCCTGTTCATTAAATGACAGTATCAGTAGATGCTGTAATTTGATAGCAGTATTTCATTACTAAACATTAGGTATTCTATAGAGCAATGTCAAATCATAAGTATTCTAGAGAAAAGACACAAATATTTTTTCTTGTCTAATATTCTTCTAGGGAACTCGAGAAGCTGATCCCGTGCATCTTTTTACTGTCGAGCTTCTTTCACAACAATTCTGAACATTTGTTCATTTTCAAGCATCTATTGGATTAATTCACAAAGGCACGCCACAATTAGACTGAGATCAAACCAAAAACATGCGCGGAGCCGAGCTACAGAGGTGAATGGTTCACTTCATTGTCACACGCTAACTGCTGACTATGACATGCAAGTACATAGTATCATGTTCGCAGAGGCATTTGCTGCTGTGCAAGGGAGCAAACCAACATGCAGAGACAGGAGCTGATCTGGTTGTGCCATCGGGTTCCTTTCCTCACCAGCTCCCATTCCCATCGCCGCACATCATACATCTAGCTGCCCTGGGTACAAGTTTAGCATCCAGATGGTTCCATCTTTGGTCAACTACCATAGACAAATAAAGTGGGCACCAGGAGATCGATGAGGAATAACAAGGGAAGGAGTTACCTTGAGGAGCAGTTCACTACAGCAGAGACCTCCTGCCTGATGCACCTCTGCAGTTGGTCCTGCATCTCCTTGAAGAAACGGCAACCGTCGACGGTGAAGGACATGAGGCGCCGGAGTTGAAGAAGAAACCCCTGTGCACACCACGCGGTAGTCACCTGCATGCATGAAGAAACCACATCATCAGGGAACAAATCACATCGAACAGAGAAAGAGAGAGAGAGAGAGAGAGAGAGAGAGACCATTACCTTGAGGAGATCCATGTCGTCGCGTCGGCGTTATGGTCGAAGCAGCATCCTGAGAATAAGCACGCGACGGAGGAAGCAGTGGCCATGGAGGATCCGACGCGTGGTTCTGGGGAAGAAGGCCGCCTCCGCCACGGCCCAGCTTGACGACGGCACGGATCCGGAATCGCCGATGTGGCCATGGCGGATGTGGCTGCAACATGTGACGGTCATTTGTAACACGAAATCAGCACCAGTCCCATTCAACTCTTAGGGTCCAGAATGCATCAAACAAAGTTAAAAGAACATATATTGGATCTCAAGAAAAACATTCAGACAAGAGTTCCTACGAGAAAGGTGTTTAGCTGGCGATGCTATTTCTGCTACATAGTCTTTGTATTGTCAGACACAACATCTCATTGGTGTGATCCTGATAGATAACAAGTGAGAAAAATTACAGAAAAGAGGTCAAGTATTATGACAAACGATGAGCTAGAGGTTGCCCTTGGTTGTCCTAGAACAGTAAGGTACACAACTCCACAATATAGCAAATTAAAGCACAAGGCGTTGTTACTAGAACGACAGTCTGACAGTAATAATTAGCCATGTATAGTTTCTGTCAAGCTTTTCTCACAACTATTATGAGCACTTGTTGTTCGTTTTCTGAAGAAGACTTGATTATTTCCAAGCATCTAGTGGATAACTTCACAAGGTGACACCACAATCAGACTGATATCAAACCATAAAACCACACGCTCGCTGGTGGAAGGGAGCAGAGCCAACCTGTAAAGACGGAAGAGAGTAAATCTGGTTGTCCAAGCAAGTTCCTTTCCTCGCCAGCTCTCGTTGCCATAGGCATACATCATCCATCCAGCTGACCCTGTACAAGTTCAGAATCCAGGTAGTTTTTCTGGTCAGATACCATAGATAGATAGGTAGGCGCCAGGAGATCCATGAAGAAGAAGAAGAAGAGAAGTAGTGACCTGGAGGACCATGAACGAACATGGAGCGGGGCAGAACAGCAGAGACCTGCAACTCGGCCTGCATCTCCATGAAGAATCGACAACCGGCGGCAGGGAAGGGCGGGAGGCGCCAGAGTTGAAGAGGAACCCCGCGGACATAACATGGTGGTCACCTGCGTCGTGAAGAAACCACATCATCAGCGACCCACTCCTTACCCACACACACACACACACACACACACACACACACACATAAAGAGGAGCTCCATGCCGTCGGTGCAGCGGGCGCCCTTTCGGTCTTCCTCTCCGGCGCATGACTGTGGGCAAGAAGCCGTCCTCCATCGCGACCTAGTTCGACGACGACGCTGATATTGGAAGCCTCAATGTGGCCATGGCGGATCCGGCCGCCGCCGGACCTTTCCTCACCAGCTCCCGTTTCTATCCCCATACATCACCCATCTAGCACAAGTTGAGAATGCAGATGGTTCTATCTTCGGACAGAGAGAGAGAGAGAGAGAGAGGACCATTACCTTGAGGAGCTCCATGTCGTCGCGTCGGCGTTATGGTAGGAGCAGCAGGAGAGAGCGGCGTCCCCGAGATTAAGCACGCGACGGAGGAAGCAGTGGCCATGGAGGATCCGGCGCGTGGTTGTGGGGAAGAAGCTCGACGACGGCACGGGTCCGGAAGCGCCTATGTGGATCTGGCCGCCGTCAGACCTTCTCAGCCTCGATCTGGGACCTCCCGGGCGGGATAGAGAGGGGGAGACGGTGAGTGGAGGTCGACGGGTGGGAGGAGACCTGGGTGGCCGCGGTGACGGCGGCTGAGGATGGAGGAGGCGGCGGCGGCGGCGGCGGCGATGGGGAGATTGAATCGGGAGAGGGGAGGAGAGGAAGAAAGTGGGGAGCCTGGCCTGGCCGTGGTCACGGGAGACCTTCCCATTTTCTTTTTTCTTTCATTCATTCGGACGCAAACTTTTCCCCGTGTTGCGCGGCAAACATTTCGGACGCAAAGCTCATATACATACTCCCTCTGTCCGGAAATACTTATCCAAAAAATAAACGTATCTAGACGTATTTTAGTTCTACATACATCAATATTTATCCATTTGTGCGACAAGTAATTCCGGACGGAAGGAGTACATGTACCATGTCACCTCGTGCCACCTTACATTCATCAAAGCCCCCTCAAATGCCCGGGCGAACGACCCGGTCATCGGCTGGTCAAAAAAAAAGAGCCAGACGGGCATCGTAAATGGGCTTCAAGCGCCCAGGCTGACCGGCACCCCTCGGATCCAGCCCAAATCTAGGGCGAATGGGGGGATGCCCATGCGCGTCCGTGACGTCGGACTGACGTGCGGGCCCCCTAGGAAAACACCCCAACACCCGGCATTCCGAAGTTCGTCTCCTCCGCCGGACCGATAGCGCTGCATGTCGACGCTCTGGCACGCCACGCAAGGGCCATCGCCCCGGCTATTTAAACCAGACGCCGACACCAAAACACTACCCATCCATATTTCCTCCCCCTCCCCCTCCGTCTGTCGCTGCCATTTTCCGCACATGCACCGCCTCCACATTTCCCTTGGTTTCCGCAAACACAATCAACTGGCGATGCCACCACAGGCCGCTATGTGACGAGCTACCCTTATCCATCGCCGAAGCGTCGACTACAGTTCCTTGAGCAGATCTGGGGAAAGACACAATGCCCGGATCGCGGCGGGGCTACCTCCAGATGTGGTGGATCCGGCGGCGGAGATGGTGAAGCAGCAGGCCATCTTCGAGTCCCTCCAGTCGGAGGAGAAGGTGGAGGCTAACCGCCGTATCCTCCAGCAGTAAACGGACATCAGCGAGAGGAGGAGGAGGAGGAGGAGGAGGAGCCGTCCTACGCGCCCATCTACCCGGCGCTCGGCATGGACATCTCCGGCGATGAACCCTAGTGTAGTCTAGAGTGATCTACATACGTATGTTTCTTTTGCATGGATTTATTGAAGGGATTAAATATGCGGTATCCGGATGCTTAGAAGAAAGTACGAGGTGTGACCGGTAACTGCGTGCGGCGGGACCCAGGAGAGCCAGATGTCCGGCCTATAGACAGGCATAAAAACACGCTATACAATAGGTTGTCATTTATACTACTATTAATTTGTAGCACCACAAATTGCCAAATTAAGTTGATCAATAAAAAATTACTCTAAACTTAAACATCTCCGGCTGCACTGAACACGGCGTCCACCAGTCATCCGCGATGAAGACAGACACCATTGTGGCAGTCCGGCACGATGCTCATCCCCTCCAGAAACTAAGTTGATAGGCACGTACAAACATATGCGAAGTCCTAAACGCAGAACTTGCAAAGTGATCGATCATTGATATGTACAACCTTCAGGTAAGCAGAGCTAGCTAGATAGATCATGGACAATGGTGTAGCACCGGAAGTAGGCCGGAGGCAGACGACAACGGAGGTGGGGCAGTTCAACCTTGCGTGGCATGCAAGCGCCATGGTGGAGTGCATGCGGTGGCATCTTAGTTGTCTCAGGAAGCCCAGCGGGGTTCCGCGGCCACGCCAGAGAGCCAACAAAGATGTTGTTCTATATATTCTCGATGCATTTTTAGGCACTGCCATGTTTCTTTAGTTCATACTGTATTTGCGCTCTAATACTCCAGAGTGGTCGGCTTCGTGATGTAGTTGATGACGATAGAAATAAATCCTCTCGGGAGAGCTGGTGGTCTAGCTTCTATATGTTGCGGCGATGACAACGCTCATGGCCATCGAACCACAACCACTTTACGTGCCTCAATTCGTGGCACTGATATGATCGACCATCATGCTGTCATCGGTTAGCCTAGCACGTGGTGTGATGCATGCCGACAAAGTAGCTAAGAGCATGGTTAATAGTATAGCCAACTGTTGGCTATATGGTGTTGCAAGAACTGAAGGGATGAAATATGAGATATTCGGATGCATAGAAGAAAACATGAGGTCGTGTAGAGGGGCGATATTTGATGTCCGCGGATGTAGATGCTCTCTATATATCACATGGTGCCGCCGTCAATTCCGCTTGTAGAGGAAAAAAAAAAGTTGGGTTTATAGTTGCACGTCCTCATGACGTGATAGTTTCACCTAGGAGGCAAGATGAAGCAAAGAGTGGATAGCGTGCCATGCATGCATGCATGCATGTCTCGGCTTGATGGGCACATGCATGCACATGCACGGGGGACGGGCAACCGGCCGGAAAGAAAGCACTTGAGACTTGAGACACACAAAAAGAAAAGAAAAGAAAAAGCGTAAAAGGAGAGCTCAAGCTGTTTTTGGTCTTCATGGGCGTCGCCATGTCCATCACCGCGTTCCCGGGTACTTACTTTGTAAGAGAATATAAGACCAACTCCGGTACTCTATCATGTCCGGGTGCGTCCGTTTGGAATAGAACGAACGAATAGCACGGCACAACGCGCGGCCCCAAACGGACAAATGTCTGGATTTCGTCCGTTTTTGACTCATTCTCGGTCCAAACTTGCGTCCAGTTTAGGGTGAAACGGACATCGGGCGGACGGGTTCGATGCACACCCTTGTCCCCCCATGGCCCGCCTGTCGGGGAGACTAGCAGTCCATTCGTTTCCAATGCCTCGGCACGCTCTCCCCCGCCCCAACCCGCAGCCGGTGCCGCCACTATTCTTCGGCCGCCTCCTCACGGCTCACCCCCCGGCCATCCATACCAAACCACGTCTCGACATGGCCACCACCACGCCCACACTTTCGTAGGAGTTTTGGCCGTCGCTTGGAGGAGATTTGATCGTCGCCGTCGTAGCCAGTGGTAGAGGGGATACGACCGTCGGCGACGTATGGACCACGGCGGCCGCGGCAGCTTCCGATGAGTGCTCCAGAGCGGCCATTAGCCGACCGGCAACCACCCCTGCTGCATCGAGGTGATCATCGCGGCCTCTTTGCCACCACGACCGCAAGATGTTCGACACTTTGCCTACAAAGGTATGGACAGTGGAGATGAATTTTTATTCCACCTCATCATTTATTCATCGGACGATTCGTCCTTGAATGATGAAGATCTTGTGGTGGCTGCACTGGTCGTTCACGACCACATTTAATGGCAGCTTCCTCGGTACAGGGGTTCACTCCCTGGCCGTGCTCCCAACCTGAACCGCAACAGGGAGGCCACGCCCTGCTCTATGCCGATTACTTTGCGAACACCCCGCTCTTCAAGTCGGATAAATTTCATCGCCGTTTTTATATGGCAAGGCATGTGTTCAATCGTATCCGAGAGGGAGTGGTTTCTCATGACCCATACTTCGAGTGCAAGACGGATGCCCTTGGCAAGCTTGGATTTTCCTCTTATTAGAAATGCACCGCGACCATCCGCGTGCTTGCATATGGAATTTCAGGCGATCTGGTGGATGAGTATTCACGTATGAGTGAGTCCACATGTCTGCTGTCACTGTACAAGTTAGGCCAGTCCGTGGTGGCAGTGTTTGGCCCTGAGTACTTGAGGCAGCCAAATGCCGCTGATACTGACATATTGTTGGCGACCAACACAGCTAGAGGCTTTTCAGGCATGCTTGGCAGCATATATTGTATGCATTGGGAGTGGAAGAACTGTCCATTTGCTTGGCAGGGCCAGTACAAGGGGCATGTTAAAGCGTGCACTGTCATATTAGAAGCGGTGGCTTCGCGGGATCTTTGGATATGGCATTCTTTCTTCGGCATGGTAGGTTCTCACAATGATATCAACGTGCTGCAGCATTCTCCGATCTTCGCAGGGCTTGGAGAAGGCCACTCCCCACCTGTCAACTTCGAGATCAATGACCACCACTACAACAAGGGATACTACCTAGCCGATGGTATATATCCTCAGTGGTCAACTTTTGTGAAGATAATCTCGAACCCCCAAGGTGAGAAGAGAAAGAGATTTGCCCAAATGCAAGAGAGTGCTAGAAAGGATGTGGAACGTGCTTTTGGTGTGTTTCAATCTCGATGGGGTATCGTTCGAAACCCTGCACTGACATGGGATGAAGGGAAGCTTTGGGAGGTGATCACTGCTTGTGTGTTCATGGACAACATGATCGTCGAGGACGAGCGTGATGACAGAATCTTCAACCAAGGATTTGATTTTCAAGGTGAAAATGTTGAACCCCTGCACCAAAAACCGGCCACGTTTGAACATTTTGCCCAATTTCATCGTGAAATGCGTGATTGGCACACTCATTTGGATCTTCAAAATTACTTGTCCGAGCACGTGTGGACTCGGATTGGCAACCAATAGATGTATTGGTTCACTTATGTTCATTCAAGACAATTTCGATTTGGTTGTAAAACTATTTATTAGAGACAATTTCGATTGGGTTGTAAAATTATTTTTATTTTCAGACAATTAATATTTTGATGTGCAAACTCGTTTTGAACATTGAAATATGGGCATTTTTTACTGTGGCGAACAGGATGAGGCCAAAGGATGCGTCCGCGCGCTGGGCGCACGATCACCGCTAGTTTCTAACAACGCATAAAAAAATATAGGATGTGGCGCTCAAGATGGCAACGGGGCCCCGAAACCCGCGTCCCCGCGGGTTTTTACCCTATTAGGGGACGGGGATGGGCACCTTTTCATCCCCGCGGGGTTGTTATCAGGAACATTATACAACCCGACACATTTCCTGGGTTTACATCCGTTTCAATAGTCCCCGAACCCGAAACCCGACAAAACCCGTCTAAATACATATTCGACACAAGTGGTAGAGTTCTATGTGACCACCGTAGTCATCTTACCCCCGAAATCTTAGAGGCCCCGATGTGTTCATCTTTGTTGCCGAAATGTGATCATCTTTGTTGCTGAAATGTGGTATCATGTTGCTGAAATACACTCTATATAGGTGTTGAACCATCTACTATTGTTTTTTATTGAAATTTGCTCAAGTTATGCTGCTAAAATATGCTTGTTTTCATGCTGAAATGTTATTCTTTGTTGACACTATGTTTGTTTAAATATTTTGATTTTCTCGTGGGTTCCCCGTGGGTTCCCCGAAACCCGGTGGGTTTAGGGGACGGGTGAAAAACTAGCCCCGCACATGGTGATGGGGACGGGGACGGGTTTACTATTTTCTCGTGGGGATGGGTTTAAGAAGGCAAAACCCGATGAGTTTCGTCCCCGTTGCCATCTTGATGTGGCGCTACATATGTCCAGGGATCAATGCAGTCGTTGGACGACTCGTGTAACACTTTTCGCACCAATATACAACTGTCAGCTGAGAAATAACAAGAATAGAAAAGATTACAGCCAGCTTCGTGAACGGAGCAGAGAAAAACACATAAAATTCTAGTTGATGAAAATATTGACTCAACAAATTGGAAAACATGCTTGTACTCTCGCAGATGGAGCGTGATAAAAACCGAAAGCGATTTTAATTTAATTTAGCTTCCTTGTATGTCCATCTTTCTTTTTCATGACGCCGGGGCGGTATCTCCTCCGTCCTGCTCCAGCAGAGGTGGTGGATTCTTCATCTTTAAATCTGGGATCGTCCTCATCAACCTCAAGCTCGTAGGTGACTCTGCCCTTGGTTTTTAGTTGCTGCTTAAAGTTTCTTTGCTCCTCGAGCATCCGGTCCTTGGTGTACTCTTGGTAGAGGGCCAAGTTGGACATCATGATGTACCACTTGGCAGCGTGTACCGGGCCTTTCTTGGCGATTACATCAGGCACGTTCACATCGATGGTTTCTACCTTGTAGGAGAGGACATGTTTCACATCGCTATCTGGCACCTGATCAACACCTTCTTCTTCTTCATGAGCGCCTCCGTCTTCGACCCTGCAGGGTTTTCGGCCGACTCGCCGGATGCGTCTTTGGGAACCTGGGGATCAACCAGCTCCACCTTCTCCTCGGAGGAACTCGAGCACGCCATCGGAACCTGCACGGACGGATTGCTATCTCGGTTATTTTTTGGATCTGATGAAAATCAGGTGACCCTCGACGCATCTTTATATGCACGGGCGAGTAGAGTCCTTGTCGGACCCTCAGACCGTATACGTGTGCTGCACGATCCGACTCGATTCCCCGCCAGAATCGACAGGACAGCGCGTCCGGGTCGATCTAACGCTTAGGATTTGGATTGGGCAGATGGATTCGACGCAGAAATCAATCAAGTACACGAGTTCCTTCTTTTATAAGGATATAAGGATGGAAGCAGGGGCCTTGCTACACTTCAGAATCGGTCCAAAGTGTTATCATGCTTGCAGCCCAATAGGCCCCATCAATTATTCACGCCAGCATTTGTAAAACTCACCCTAAAAAAAAGCATTTGTAAAACTGGAAAATATTTTTTTACCTAACTAGCCAAGTTCAATTATTACACTATTACACACGCTATTTTTTGGATATCTATATTTTTTAACATTTATTTATAATTTATCTACCCAATAATCAAGTCATTTTCGTGCGCTGGTGATCACTTGGTTGAGCGAGGCGGGCTTTTTTTTCCAAAGGACATACTGGCGCATCGTCTGCCCATGATTCTGCACTACTTGACTGTGGTGACGAGCTAATCGGGCAGGCCAAACCTTGAAAAAAAAAATCACGACCTCCACTTCCCCTGGAACACATCCCAGTCGTACCGTCTTTACAGCATAGGTCGTCAGGTCATGGTAGATGCGTCTGTGTTTGGAGTAAGAAACTCATACGTAGAGTTACAAACCCATACGTACCCACGATCAACTACGTGTGGGTCAGGGTGGACACTGTCCGGGCCGGTACCGTCTCGGTCCGAGCCGTCGATTGGACTGGCCGCCGGCGGTCCGGTTCGGACCGGACCGAGCAGTGCGGCAGTCCTGATTTCGGGGACCGGGCCGGCGGACGTGAAGCTCGGTGCGGACCGGACCGGCGGACGTGAAGCTCGGGGGGGGGGGGG
>LR738709.1:25588077-25707277 GCA_902687465.1 Secale cereale
GGGGGGACTGTCATGTCAGCCAAGAGCCCAAGCATGCGCAAGTTTATGTTCAGCAGTTTTTTCCGTTGCATGCAGGTAATTTAGGCTTGCATGAGCCGATGATTTTCCTTGTATGGGCGTTGCCGTGATTGGTGGATTAATTCGGACGTGAAGTTAGTCGTGGGATTGCACCGTGATTGTCGGATCGAACCATTTTTCTCTCTCATTACTTCTGTTTTCTACTTCCTCCGTTCCTAAATATTTGTCTTTCTAAATATTTGAACAAGTGACTACATACGAAGCAAAATGAGTGAATTTACACTCTAAAATATGTCTACATACATCCGTATGTTATAATCTGTTTGAAATGTCTAGAAAGACAAATATTTAAGAACGGTGAGAGTACATATTTGGCTGAATAAAAGGAAACTGCGTCATGTGATGGCGCCTCATTATTGGACCGCACTCGTTTCTCTCGTTAGTGGCAAATGGAAGGAACGGCAGCTAGGAGTTGTCGTGGGAACACGCCTAAATTATCGGGTCGCATCTTGTTTCTGTCGACTGATTGAAAGGAAAACAAAACGTTAGGGCGTGACTGCCTCTTGCCCTTGTGTGACTCCCAGATAATCACGGGTGTGAGGGCGTGTTCTTTCTATTTTTGTTCTCTTTTACCTCACGTGCGACATTCAACTTTCTTCTCTGTTCGACTGAATAAAGGAAACAAATCAAAGAGGGGCGCGCCCGCGCGGGAGAAGGACGGTGGGGCGTGGCCGTCGGTCACCCGGCGCACGGATCTCGCCGGCCAGAGCGTGGTGACCGCGACGACGAAGAACGGCCTGCAACGCACTTCGGTCCGCTCGGTCGGACCGGTGAAAGACCGGACCGGACCGAGAAAATTTCGGGCCCATATTTTGTAACCGGACCGGCAAATGTTTTCAACGGGCCAGGACCGAACGGTAAGCCCGCTCGCTTCGTCCAGCCCGACGTGTGGGTTTGTAACTCTATTTGGATACTATATGGGTTTGTAACTTTACTATATGACCCATAATAGTAGTAATACATAAGGATTTGAATCATTGTGATTTCTGTGCCAAGTCTCTGGATCAATTGCTAGCATGCATAATATACCACCAAATACCAAGATATTCACATATCATAGATATTACAACACACATACAGACGAGCATGAACCTGAACCTGAACCTGAACATTCATTTATTAGCTGACGAAACTGAACCTGAATACATATGGCTCAACAATACAGCACAATTTACCCGTAAAAAAAAACAATACAGCACAATCTTTGCAAGCTTTTGCCTAGCTTTAGTAGACTAGTAGTCTTTTTAGTTTTCCTTCTCTCGTTTATAGATGGACTGTATCTCTGTTACTGGAGCTCATTAGGTTTATCGTAATAATCGAGATCATTGGCTTCCTTTTTCCTATTATCCTCTTTTAATCTTCTTTGTAAGAAGGGTTAGTTTCTAACAACGCAAAAACAAAAGATAGGATGTGGCGCTACATATCAATTCAGTCGTTGGACAACTCGTGTAACATTTTTCGCACCGATATACAACTGTCAGCTGACAAATAGCCAGAAAAGAAGAGATTACAGCCAGCTTTGTGAACGGAGCAGAGAAAAACACATAAAATTCTAGTGCTGTTGATGAAAATCTTGTCTGAACAAGTTGGAAAAAAGACTTGTACTCTCAGATGGATGGAGCGAGATAGAAACCAGAAGCGATTTTAATTAAGCTTCCTGGTATGTCCATCTTGCTTTTTCATGACGCCCGGGCGGTATCTCCTCCGACCTGCTCCAGCAGAGGTGGTGGATTCAGCATCTTTAAATCTGGGATCGTCCTCGTCAACCTCAAGCTCGTAGGTGACTCTGCCCTTGGTTTTTAATTGGTGCTTATAGTCCCTCTGCTCCTCGAGCATCCGGCCCTTGGTGTGCTCCTTGTACATGGCCAAGTTGGCCCACATTATGCCCAAGTTCGCAGCCAGTTCTGGGTCTCTCCTGACCCATCGGTCGGGCACCTCCGTATCAATGGTTTTTTCCTTGTAGGAGAGGACACGTTTCACATCGCTATCTGGCACCTGAATCAACACCTTCTTCTTCTTCTTCTTGATCTCCGTCGTCGACGGCTCTGCAGGGTTTCCGGCCGGCTCGCCGCCGACAACCGGATCGGCTGGTGCGATTTTCTGAAGCTGCGGATCCGACGGCTCCTCATCCTTCTCGAACGGAGAACCCGTGCTTGCCATTGCTGCCTGCGCTGCACCCAATGCTATGATTTGATGATTGTTTGGATGAGAAATCAGGCACCTGGATGTATATATATACACACGTACGCGCGAGCTAGGGAGTCCTTGTGGGACTTCTGGTGTTAGGTTTGCTGTTTTCGATCCGTTTTCTGATTATTACAGTTGTACTTGAAACGGTCGGACAATATGATTATTACATCATCCCCTGCAGGTTGCAGCGACTATAACATGTGCTGAATTTTTATCTTCTTTGACAATCCAACATGTGCTGAATTGATTACACAGCCCAGCCAAACACAGTACTTTCTCGAATGTCCTCTTGCGAAATTATTATGGCGATCAATTCATATAGCTTTTAACGTTCATCCCCCAAGGAGCATCAACACGTTATTTGGGACGTGGCTTAACGGAGTGGACATACACATAGCTAAACATGTTCGGATAGAAATATGTGCACTATTCTGGACTATATGGAACACTAGGAATGATATGATTTTCAATGGGGCAAAATTCACTAATTTTTTGCAGGTTATCTACACTCATGGGAGCTTTTGGTTAGTGGCTGCAACCGCGGGAAGACGGTAGCACGGGCTATCTTCAGCCGATTTGGATGACGAGCTAATAATAGGCTAGGTGTGTAGATATCTTAGCTTGTTCTTTATCGCCGGATGTGGCACTTTTCAGTTCTATATTGCTGGACGCGGCTTTGTTTAGATTTATTTTCTTTCTGCTCAGTTTATGAGATTTTTTGGACATTAGGACTTTGTTATGTTTTTATTTAATAATATGACTGCATACATCGATTAATACAAAGATCGAGGATGATCCTCCTTTTCAAAAAATAAACACAGTACTGCAAGATACTGTACCTTTGTGTGCATGAAACAAACAAATTGGCAAATGGCCACGTTACACCTCCTTTTACACTGTTATCTGATTACATTAACAGAAACAGAATGGAAATCCCGGACAACAAATCAGCAACAGGAACGGAATTTCCGTCAGGAACACAAATCAGAAGCAGAGTCTAACATGAGGGGTTCGCTCCAGGTTTACCGCACTGCTGCACCACTTCAACGAATACGACCAATAAGCGACATAATTCTGGAAATTTGAAGTCCTTGGTACACTTTCTTATGAAATAACTGTTAAACAATCCTATAGATTGCAGTCCGTATCAAATACAATCTGTAGGTTAGATCAACTTGTACTTCAAGTTTTAATGTCTTTCCTGTGTATATATATAATATGTAATGTAAACGATCAAGGCGAGCTATTGCAGCCCGATCTTGTTTTCCTACCTAATCTAATTATTCTACATGGTATCAGATTAGTTTGTTCCTTGGCCTTTTCTCTCCAAACCCTCCACAACCAGTTGAAGAGGTAGGTTTAGGGTTTTGCGTGGGTGACTAACATCCAGCCTCACGTCTCAATATATAGATGGTCAGAATACAATTACATATGTATATAAATACGTGTACATGTACAATATGCTAGACCCTACTTTACATGCCCTCTCAATCTGAACTACATACAAGATTCAGATTGATTCTAAAGCGGTCTAGCATCTGTCGAGTAGCGGGTTAGTAAATACTCCAACTGTTCCTTAATGTGAGGTGTATTTTCTTTTAAAGTCAAACTTGTCTAACTTTGACCAAGTTTATAGACAAAAATATCAATGTCTAGACTACCAAACCATTATCACTAGATTGCTCATGAAGTATATTTTATATATTTAGTGTTGTAAATCTTTATATATTTTGCTATAAAGTTGGTCAAACATAGGTTACGTTTGACTTTTTGAAAAACTAATACACTTTATATTTAGGAACGGAGGGAGTACATCCGCTAGCTGATCATCAGTTGAGATAAACCTGACTTCCAGTTTACCAACAGCTACTCGTTCTCTCACAAAATGGAAATCAATCTCAATGTGTTTGGTCCGAACATGAAACACTGGATTCGTCGTCAGGTAAGTTGCCCCTAAGTTATCACACCACAATATGGGTTGGCGCTGCCGTGTGACTCAAGGTTCTGTGAGAACTCTATCTATCCAGATGGCTTCAGCTGCGCCATTGGCCAGTGCCTTATACTCTGCCTCGGTGCTAGACCTCAAGACTGTAGGCTGTTTCTTGAAACTCCAAGATATAAAATTGGGTCCAACAAATATAGCAAAGCCACCAGTAGAACGTCTGTCATCAACACAACCTGTCCAGTCTGCATCGGTGAATATATTGACTCCAGTAAATCAGGACTTACGAATCCGTAGTCCCTTATCTAGCGTACCTTTGACATACCTCAGAATACGCTTAACTACTTCCCAATGAACCTCCGTAGGTTGAGACAGGAACTGGCACACTTTGTTCACGGCAAAGGATGTATCTGAATGAGTGAGTGTCAGAAACTGAAGTGCTCCAACTACACTGCGATACCTGAAAGAATAATCGGTACTCGGCAATGCACCACTATGACGCGAGAGGCTCTCTGATGTAGCAAGTGGAGTGAAAGTGGACTTTGACGCAAGTGGAGTGCATACTTCTTCTGCGTCAATGACATGCCCCCTGAATGAAAGTACGCTTCCAGTCCAAGAAAGTACTCCAGCCTGCCCAAGTCTTTGATGGGAAAACTCGCAGACAAGGACTGCACAAGGTGATCCACCACAGTAGGTGTAGAACCAGCAATCACAATATCATCAACATACACCAGCATGTATATCTGAATAGTACCTTGTGAAAATATGAACAAGGACACATCTGCCTTGGATGGAACAAAGCCAAGCTGTGAGAGACGCTGACACAACTGAGCATATCAGGCACGCATGATCTGGGACGCCATCGAGAACCTGTTTCGAGACAACAAAAAGCACCATGCCATCCAGCTTGAGGCGGAGTTCCGCAACACTTCGCAAGGTGATCAGACCGTCAGCGACTACTGCTCGAAGCTCAAAGCCCTGGCTGACTCCCTCACCGACGTCGACCAGCCGGTCAATGACGAGACGCTTGTCCTCACCCTTCTACGTGGCTAGGGATGTAAACGGATCGGATCGGATCGGATAATGCTTTTACCATATCCTCTACCATATTTTTTTGTCGGATTCGGAGCGGAGCGGATATTGACCGGATGCGGATTCGAATGCGGATTATATCGGACTACGGATTCGGAGCGGATTCAGAGCGGACTCGGACCGGAAACGGACAAAAAATATCGGGTGATACGTGCAAAGACACATGAACTTATATCTACTATATGCAAACTATATAAAAACGTGTTTCTAACCCACCACGTTACACTAGAGAGTGGCCAAGCTTTTAAAGTCATAACACTCATACCAAACGAATATGACAACAATGAACAATATTGGTAATATGATGATATCATTACACACGTCCAAGAGAAAGGTCTTACTTAAGAAATACTTAATTCAAAGTTCTATTGAAGTTTTTATTTATTATAAAAGGCAAGTAATCGATCAAGTAGAAGCCCGTAACACATCCTTGACTTCACTTCAACATGTCGTTTCTTCGAGTCCACTTGCAACATCCTATGAGAATGATAAAAGATATTTAGATGCTACAATTGACAATCAAAGAAATATTTGATAATTAGTTGTTGTGACCTAAGTAGTTCAAACACACACACACACACACACACACAGCACACGCACACACACACGCTAATCTAGTAATCTGTATGTGCAAAGACGATAGAACCTAGGTAATAAGTATATACTAATATACATTAGCGAATTGCTGGAATAACTGCATACCTAGATTACTTGCTCCTGATGTAGTTGGTCAGCAACTTTTTTAATATCCATTCCTTGATTGTCCTATGTAGCAGCAGCATTCAAATTTACAAAAAAAATTATCACTTTATAGAAATAAAATCGCAGTAATGATCAAAGGGTCATCAGACATACTTGCTATTTCTCTATGCATATTGATATGGTTCAAGAAGACTGATGTCCCATTCTTGCTATTTCTCTTTGCTTTATATGTGCAGTACTTGCATTTGGCCCATGCTTCCTTAATTTTCTGTCCATTTATCACCACCGCCTTGAATGTTTTATCAAAATGGTCCCAACATTCAGATTTGGTCTTCTTCCGTTTCTTCCCTGCAGGCTCATCTACTATTGCATCCAGATTCTCACCTTTCAAATCAATCACTTCATTTGCAACTTTATTGTCACTGCCCAAATTCAGTGGCTCTTCATTTTGACTTCCAACAGGGGGTGATACAAACATACATTGTACTGCATTTGCACTTGTTCTTGCAGATGTAGATCTTTTCCCTGATATCTTTCTCAAACGATCTGCATATAGATACACAATATATAAGTAACCAAGCACTTCTTACCTATCAAGAGGAGCAATAGCTTACAAGCTGCAGCAAGCAAGGCATTATATACATAGATTCAGTGTTCTCTAGTCTATTAAATATTTAAGATGAAGCCTACTTGACTACTACAACTTAGTCTTCTCAATCTTATTTCACGGCCATGCAGGTTTAAATATTAATAGCTAAGTTAGCTAGTACTACAAGATACAGACTAGTGATTGCTAACTGTCAGTTAGCGGCTACTGTCAAAGTTCCAGAAAAATTCAGTTTCGTTAATCATAGCTCTACGTAGCTGTTAAACTTCAGTTTCGTCAGTAAGGATTTTCTCCAGTTAGTGAAATAAGTTAAGCTGCAACCCGAAGTCCAGAACAAATGATGATCACGCTAGTCCCTATCGACTGACTTTTAGCCTTTATACGTGCTTCAAAGTGGGATAGCCCCGGTTGGCGCATATGCACGCAAACGGTCGTCCTGATGCGAATCGCGTTGGCGCACTAAACTTGCCAATCAACATGTACGACGACGGCGTCGATCACGGCTGCAAGCAGCGCCGCCCCCGCACGGCTGCACATACTGCCACGACTACTAGAAGCCCAGTGCGAGGAGATGTACAACAAGCTGCGTTACCTCACATATGCATACCATCATCCATCGATGCCCTACACTCACTCTACATCTAGTAAATCAACATTCAAACAAAGTACTCACCTCCGTCGGCTGAACCATCGCCTGCATCTTTGCCCATAGCGTCGAACAGCCGACTTGCCGGAGAGATGCGGCCGGCCCCTGGCGCTGGCGGCGCTGAAGAGGACGACATGTGACGACCACGGTTGACGGCTGTGATTGTGATCGTATACTATGATACTATTAGGGTTAGGGTTGCATTGTATTTATATGTGGCGATTATGATTACTAATTAATTCATGGATGACTAATTGCATATTTGGGCCTGCCAATTGGGCTAAATTTATCGGATAATCCTATTTGATAACCTCGGATAATCCGTAAAAAACAACGGATAATCCACATCCGCTGGATATTACCGATACCATATCCGCTACCATATCCGTCGGATATCCAGTTTACCATAATCCGTATCCGCATCCGTATCCGTCGGATTCGTTCAAGTGCATACCATATCCTTAAAAACGGATGCGGATGCGGATTCGGAACGGAAATTATCCGTACCATTTACATCCCTATACGTGGCCTCAACAACAGCTTCGCGCACCTCCGCTCATTCATCCCGTTTCAGGTGCCCTTCCCAACGTTCCTTCAGACATGCTTGATGGCTTCTCGCCCCTCGTTGGTTACCCCAAGTGGAAGGTTTGAGATGTAGCGTAGCGGTAGTTTTCCCTTGGCAAAGATACCAAGGATCGAATCCCGTGAGACTCTGAGGGTCAACAAGAAGGTGTCAATAGCGCCAGAGACTTTTGCTTGACAGGACCTGCACACAGATACAAATAACTTTGCTCCCAACGAGTACAGAGAGGTTGTCAATCCCTCCGGCCTTGTCGTTTACAAAGGATCAAACGCAAGAGATAATAGTGATAGGTATGACTGCAACTAGTAAATAAGAACAGAAAGTAAATAACGGGTGTGATCAGTGATGGTAATATGGACCGGGGTCCCATGATGTTCACTAGTGATGTCTCTCTCCCAAAAGACGATAAAACAGCTAAGCGAGGTAAACGAATTACAGCTGGGCAATTGACAGGATTATGTGTGCAAACCAATGCTAACTATGCTGCAAAGAAAGGTAGAGGCTCAAAAGCATGGGCGGTACGCCAAGGTAAGTAGACCAAAATCCATCTGCATCTACTACTAATCATCCACCTTGAGATATCTATCCAGAACATCTCGCTGGTATTAAGTTGCGAGTCCCACCCATAGTGTAAACTCAAAGCAACAGACAACTGCATTAAACGAACTTTGCGTAAAGTAAACAATCCTTGCACCCGCAAGTACAAGCACCGTTGTTTTCCCCCTTGTGGCAACAGCACATCTCCTAGACTCATGTTTCTGTCACTCAAGCTAGTCATCGAGGGGCATGAACCCACAATCAAGCATAACGTTCCCTCTTGGAGTTACTACCTACTACTTGGCCAAAGCAATAAACAGCAACGGAGAACATGCAAGAATTACTCAAGAACATAAATATAAAAGAGGTGAATCAAATATATTACTCACACACAATCTGAACATAATCTCATAATCCATCGGATCCCAGCAAACTCAGCATAGCAACAGCATAAAGATTACATATGTGCCTCGATCATGTAGGGCAGCTCACGAGGTCTAATCGGTGAAGAACAGAGAGGGGAGGAGAACATCACATAGCTACTGGTCATGGACCCATGGTCCAAGGGGGACTACTCACAACTCATCCGGGAAGCGTCCATGGTGGTGGAGAAGCTCCCGGTGGTGGTTCTCCCCTCCGGCAGGGTGCCGGGAAGAGTTCTCCTGGTGCTCCCGATCTTGGAAGCGCGGCGGCGGCGGAACAGAGATGAGATCGCGAAAAAGGGTTCCGTCCTCGAGGGTTTCGGGATGCGGTGTAAATATATGCCAAAGGGGGTCACCAGAGGAGGTAAGGGGGGCCCAGGCCCCCCCCCCCCGGCGCGGCCAGGAGGGGGGCGCGTGGGCAGGCCGCCTGGGCTGCCCCTGGCTCCCCTCTGGCCCCACTTCTGCCGCGTGGAAGCTTCTGAAGCGCTGATTTTTTATATATTTTTCTCGGAATTTTTCTGGCAATTTACGTAATGGGAAAACCTGAAATACAAAAACAGCAGAAAACAGAAACTGGCACTGGGGTGCACTGAGTTAATAGGTTAGTCCAAATATGATCAAAAGTGTATGGAAGTGCATAAATATCATAGCAATATCACACAAAAGAGGCATGGAGCAAGCAGAAATTATAGATACGTTTTGGACGTATCAACATCCCCAAGCTTAATTCCTGCTCGTCCTCGAGTAGGTAAATGATAACAAGCATAATTTCTGTGGTGACATGCTATCGACCATATAAGAACTTTTAAGTAAAGCAATCAAGGCATGTAATTCAATTCAAGTCATAACAAGCAAGAGTCTATATTAGCATTGTAACAAGTAACATAAGAACATAAAGGTGCAAGAGCTCTCGCTGTCCGTGACTCGAATGTCTCCAAATGATGTTTGCATGCAAGAAAGGGGATAGGGATATATGAGAGTAAAACATAGTTTTTGTATTGTTGAGAACTTAATCTACTAAAGTTTCACACTTGGTCTTCTTTGGAATCTTATCTTGACTCATCCCCAGACCGTCAGCCAGGTACAAGTCAAAATGATCCACTCCCTTTCGATATTTTGAGCACTCATGCAATGGATGAGCGTAAGCAAGAAAGTCGACACTTAGGATGGCAAAGAGAGAAATGATAGAGGGGGAAGACAAAAAAGGTGTGAAAGGATCACATCAATGAGGACAATCATCGGCGAGAGAAAGCCAAATGATAGATATGATGCGAGGAGTAGGGATTGCCATGCAACGGATGCACATATGAGCTAAGGTAAGCTCTCCAATGGAACTAATGGTGGTGCATCCAACTTGCTTGCTCAAGAAGACCTAGAGCTCTTTTGAGGAGGCTCATCATTGGAATATACAAGCCAAGTTCTATAGTGTAAAGGTCCCCACATAGCTATATGCATAAATGATAATCTCTATGGAGTACAAGGTATAAGATGGAGTACGAGTGTGGATCTCTCAAAAGAAATAGTAGTGTGCCCCCTTCTCTCTTTTTATTTCTTTTTATTTCTTTTTATTTCTATTTTTTTATTTTTTTATTTGTGGCCTCAATGGCTCTTTCTATTTATCTCTCATTTGTCCTCTTTGGGATCTTTTGATTTTGTCCTCTTTGGGATCTTTTGATTTGTCCTCTTTGGGATCTTTTTCTCACTTTAGGGGCAACACTCTATGTATTACAAGGAGTATAGAAGATCTTTCACACTTTACAAAAGTACTCAACATAAAGAAAATGAAACTATCATGATGTATGCAAATGTATGCCTCTGCCAGTGTAGCAGGATATGCAATGATACTAGCGTGTCATGTCGCAATGATTAGGGCAAGGCCCAACTAGCATGCGGCTCATCGATCAAGCAAAAAGCATGTATGACATGAAGATCAAGTCATGAGAGGATGGATGTTGCATGGCAATGTATCTCGAAAAGGCTATGGAAATGCCTTAATAGGTAGGTATGGTGGCTGTTTTGAGGAAGTATAAAAAACATCGTCGGCCGGAGCAACGACGGAGGCGAGAAGGGAGTTCGAAGCGGAGCTCGGGTGCGCCCCTCGAGCGACGGTCATGGTAGCGAGGCAGCGGCGGCGACGCTTGCAACGCCATGGCGTGCGGGGTCAGGCTGCAGAAATGGGCCCCTCCCACACCAGTGGCGTGGCGGACAAATCTTGATGATGAATCCAGACGGCGAGTTCGGGCCAGTCGGAGCAGCGCGGGGAGGCGGCAGACTCGACGGGAGCTCGGGAGGAACCCAAGGAGCGATTTCTCTCTAGGATCCAGATCTTGCAACAGAGCCCTTGTTGCGATGAGAGAGATCGCAACAACGGGCTAGTTGGAAAAACTTGGGGTGGTGGCCATGAGGAACGTGGCGTGCAGATAGTGGCAGACCCAGGAATTGTAGCTGGGGCGAACATTTAACGTCTAATTTTTTTCGGCCCAAATGCAACTCTATTCAACAAAAACTCATACTCCCTCCGTTCCTAAATAGAAGTTTTTTTAGAGATTCCTATGAGGACTACATACGAAGCAAAATGAGCGAATCCACATTCGAAAATATGTCTATATATATCTGTATGTATTTCGTATTGAAATCTCTAAAAAGACTCATATTTAGAAATGGAGGAAGTAACATTCAACAACAAAATAATAAAAAAGATTTTAGAAACTAGTAAACTGCTAACGTGGACTCTTGTTGCTTGGAATGGAGGAAGTAACATTCAACAACAAAATAATAAAAAAGATTTTTATGAGGACTACATAGAGTTGCAGTACCATGCATAAAATTAACCGGAGAGGATCGTCCAAGCATGACGCCACCACCGCGTCAGACTGCCCCGTGTTGCCCCTGCGCTACACCATCATTGACGCCACCACGCTGCCAAACCATCGCTGCCGGCTGCCGCCGCGCCACCTCGCTGCCATGCCACGCCGCGCCCCCGCCACACCTCGCCGCACCACCGTGCCATGACGTTGGCCCAGCACTACTGCGTGACCGCGCCGCCGTGTCACTGACTTGCAGGCCTTAGACTATTAGCTAGGCTTGTTTAGTGGAAAATAGAAAAGAAAATAGGAAGAAGTTTACGGAACCGAGAAAAATAGTTGTCGGTCAACTTCCTATAAATTATATAGCCATCCCGTACAACCATTTTTACGGGATTACAAGAGTTTTGGAGTATCCTCAAAAGAAATGTTCCAAGTTTCTAATCAATCGATGCCTTCATGGTTAGCTTTTGTGCCTTGACTTCGTATTCTTAAAAAGAAAGAAAAAGAGAATCGGTTGAAAAAAAAGGCCATGTGTCTTACGTGTTTCTCAACTTTTCGCCGTTGCTAGCTCCCCCTGGTTATTGTAGGCATTCAGATAGATTTTTACGGGAATCAGTCAGATAGACCTACATAGTTAGCCGATCACTTGTCCGAAACTCTCTGTGGATCGTTGCTAGTGGCAAATTATTGTACTGGAAGCAAGGAATTGGAGCAGTGGTGGTACGTGCTAATGTACACCGTCCGTTTTATTTTATTAAAAGTAGTAAACATTATAGCGATCTGGCGGGAATCCTGCTGCATTATTCCTACTTGTTTTGCACCGCGGCGGACGGTTTGAATCCACCCATCAAGTGCCCCTCGCGGCCGCGCCTTTTCTTCTCCAGGAATCCACGGTCTGGATTTCTCGATCTGAAAAGTAAAGTGGAGCTTCCATCTTGGAAGGGATTGGAGTTGTGCTGCTCACTCCATTAATGTATCTTTATTCCAAAATGCTTCATACATTATAGTGATCGGGCGGGAATCCTACATTATTCCTAGTACCAGTTTTGTACCGCGGCGGACGGCTTGGACGGTCACGGCGGCGGGTGCGTTGATGTGCATTCTTCCTACAAATCAAAGCACAAGAGGGGCAAAAAAGGTGCCATGTTAGCTCGCTCCCCGTGGAGTGATAAGCTTTTAATTAATTAGTTTTGCAGCGTGGACTACCCGTGGGGTTGTGTGCGTATGCATCGACGAATCGTACTTCACAGGTATACCGTGACATGCATATCTCTACTTTTAATGGAGCAGTTGATAGTCTTTGTTTCAGGTTTTTTTTTGTCTCACCTCGTCTGATTTTTTTCGTCCCACCTCGTCTGGTTTTTTTTTCAACCGGTTTTTTTCGCTACAATTAACCCACCCAACCCCACCCCACTCATCGCACGCAGTCAGGTTCCGTTTCCCCCCTTACGTTCCCGATTCATGCATGACAATCAATTCTTTCCAAACGCAATCATGCATCACAATCAAAATTCTTTCCAAACGCAATCAGTTAACTTAAGGTAACCAGACACAATCAATTCATTCATAACGCAATAAAAACTTTCCTAATTTTCCCAAAGTTTCCTAACTAGACACGTTATAAATGGGCAGGAACCGATAACACGTTACCAATTAATAAAGTTTAGTTTTATGACCATCAATTCCAAATCCTAATTTTCCTAATGCATTGACAATCAATTCTTTCCAAACGCAATAATGCATGACAATCAATTATTTCCAAACGCAATCAATTAACTTAAGGTAACCAGACACAATCAATTCATTCATAACGCAATAAAAACTTTCCTAATTTTCCCAAAGTTTCCTAACTAGACATGTTATAAACGGGCAGGAACCGATAACACGTTACCAATTAATAAAGTTTAGTTTTATGACCATCAATTCCAAATCCTAATTTTCCCAATGCATTGACGTTTGCCTTTTCTAAGAACCAATCAATAATCAATATAAGAGAAAAAAAAGCTCCGCACCTAGCGAGCCAGCCGCTTCTCTTCCCGATTAACAATCTTGCGCTAGGGTTCCTTGTATTGTGTCGCCGCCGTGGAGCTCCTTGACCAGCCCGTCTCCTGCCGCCTTGCCCCTCTCTCTTCCCTCCAACCTAGAAGCTGGCGACGAGGCGCACAACGCCATCACGGCCCTGTTCGATCGCTTCCAGAACCCACCACGCGCGTCGAGGCGAGGCACCTCCTGGGCTCCGTTTGTCGCCGCTTCGCCGATGACCCCCACGCGTCTGTCGCCGCTGCACCGACGACCCCGCTGCCGGGCAGGAGGAGTGCTTCGGCACCTCATTGGCTTCGTCCGTCGCCGCTTCGCAGACGACCCCCACGCGTCTGTCGTCGCTTCGCCGACGACCCCGCTGCCGGACAGGAGGAGTGCTCCGGTGAATCATGGGCTCCGTCCCTCACCGCTTCGACGACGGCCCCCACACGTCGGTCGCCGCTTCGCCGATGCCGACGACCCCGCCGCTGGGCAGGAGTGCTTCGGCGCATCATTGGCTCCGTCCGTCGCTGCTTCACCAGTGATGCAGTTAAATTTTCAAATCTTTATTGTTATTTCCAACTAATTTTGCGACTGATTGGACAATATCAATTACTAACTTAATTCAAATGGTTGGACAATTATCTGACACAATTTTATAGTGTTTTATTTTATTTCTGGAACTATTATCCTGTAAATTTAGTTTGTTTTAAAGGTTTGCCATGTTTCTTTAAAATTTATCCGTTGAATTTGTATGTCTGCTCCACTGTGCAGCTGCTGCAAGCTTTCAAGTTTGGCTCTTGCACTATTGTTTCATATTTATATGCTCTATTTTCCTGTTCAGTCATTTTGGTATTTATATATGGCTTGTGTTTGTGAGAATCTTATTCAATCAAAGGTTATAAGATATATTACATTGCCTTTGTTATCTCTCATATATATCTTACATAGATCACTATATGAAAAACTTAACCCTTATGAGGTCGCGGTTATGTTACGTGTTGACTACATATATAGTTTGTTCTACAAATCATCGCGTTGAACTTGCAAAATCAGGTTGGATGTAGCTCTGATATAATTATGTATGAAGTGATATGAATGTGCGCTCATGTCTTGCAAGATGTCATGCAAGACATCCTGCTTCTGTATCAGGTAAATGTGCACATCATTGACATCATTGATGCATGAGCACTGATTTTCTTTTCCATCTTTGGATGTTCCATAGGAAGTTCATATTTTTATTGACCATTTTTGTACATAACAATGTATGTTTTTCATTGATAATTAGGTGAATTCATTATAGTTTGAAATGATCTATATGGAGGTCGCATTGTTTTTTAGGGAATTAGTCCCCTGGTGAAGCGGTGGGCATCAACAATGCTGTTGCATTTTAAGTTAGTGGTCAAAATGCTAGTTAGGATAAATTGTAAGGAGCTGATCGTAGTTTTCGGCTATTACTGTAGAAATTCATGGTATTATCCTTGCTATGACAGTATTTGCATTGCTGCATAAATTCATGGAGTGATTCATATTTTCTTGACTCATTTTACGTGTATTGTTACTGCAACAACGACACAACTATTCTTTCATCTATGGTGTTAAAAATAACGACGTGTAACATACAGAAGGGTAGGACTTTCAATTTCTTATTTGGATTTTGCAACTTAACCATGAATGTGAATGTGTAGGAATAATGCCAAAATTACCTAACCAAATTGCAACAAGATTTTTACGTTTATTATTTAAGTCAAACCTTACCACTTGGACCCTTCTAATGGATTTATTTTCACGCAGGATGATGCGGTGCTTATGGGAGGTAGATGGCGAATAGAGAGGGTGGGAGAGAGAAGGGGAGGGAGCGATAGACAGATATGCATTATATTCGTAGGTGCAGTCGAAAACACAAATCAAAGGCCCATGGCAATGTGCGGGCATTCTACTGGTTTTTGAACTTCCCTTTCTTGGTCAAGTGACATTTAAAGTTTGCACTAACCAGATATTAGAATAGCAAAAATAAGCTTAAGTTGTCATGTGAGGCTCACAAAACCTGATTCTTTCATTGGGCGTCAGCCCTAGGCCCCGTTTGGGAGCTCTGTATCTTTGGAGCAGCATTCCAAGAATACTTTGGTTTTCAACACCATTGAAGTATTAAATACTTTGAGGTGTTTGGCTTTAGAATATTGTGGTTTTCCAATACTTGAACTTTATAAGTACTTCACTGCCAAAATAAGTCTTAAATTTGCTCCTGTTTATTATATTTTCTTGATTGTTGGATCCATGCAATATTAATCAAGTATCTATATTTCAGCTAGATTTTTGTTTATTCGGTTTCAGATGGTTTCCTTGGCACCTCAGACCATTTTAATGTTATCTCTTTGGGTTCTCCTATTTAGCTCATGGCTCTAACTTTTGTTGAAGGGAACTCAAGATTCCACATGATATGCCATCTCTTTCATTTGGCTTATTGGAGCATAAAATTTGTAAATTTGGTGACCTAAAAGTAGTTTTTGGTATAGGTGATTTAAAATGAGTGCAATCTTTTTTTTCGCTCTTCTCTGACGGATACATAAATTTGTATGTGCACGCAAGGGATGGAAGAGAAGACAAACATTAAGATTTTTCATGCTTTCGACCAACATTCCCATTCATAGCTTCCTTTTTCCGTGGCAACGCATGAATGTAGAGCTGTCGTGGTATAGCGTGAGAAAAAGGACGAGTCAAGTATACAACCATGTGGTACTAGAACTAAGATAGGAAGGCAGTTGTTGCCCTTGTCCCATACTGCTGGCCTTCCATGACTATGTCGATTACTATCTCACTTGGAATACGAGTTGGTGGATTTTATGATAAGAGTGAGGGTTAAGAGTGAGCGGGATGGGGTTAGCAGGTGTCTGAGCAGAATAATTTCTCTACTTTAGAAAATGTGGCAAATTTCATTTCATTAGAGATTACTTTGCAATAGATTGCACAAGTGAGGGATTCATATATTTCCACCAAGTTGTACAATTTTTTTGGTTAGGATAGAAGGATAAATGCATTGGTTGGTTGCCTCAAAAGTTAATAATAAACAGTGGTGTATCAGTTGCATGTTGAACAACGGGCATAATAATATTTTTGCCTCGTGGTAATGCGCAACATTCAACTATATGTGACAACGTGGCAATGCCATCATGGGCGGCGCATGGCTCATCCCCTTGATGGCGGTGGCGGGTTGGTGTGAACATGAGGGATGATCAAGGCAGAGAGCGGGGCAATTGGCGTGGGACTCCTCCTTGGCGGTCCATGAGCAAGTACGGTGTAAAGAAGAGAGGGGACCATAGTGAAGATGAGGTGGACATCATCCTGTGTGTTGGAAATAACATGACGGATAGCCCGTAGCAACGCACGGGCGTTCTACTAGTATGGAGTAGCGGAGGAAAACATGGTGGAGAGGTTTATGGTGATAAATGCTCTATGTTGAGAGATGATCAAAATTTGATAACAATCCCGGTACAAAATAAGTTGAAAACATTCAAGCAGATATATGGGAGTACATAGCAAAAAACTACCACATTACAGGCTATCGTTACCAAAAAAAAACTACCACCTTTTTAAATTTTTCAAAAATCTACCACAAAATTATTTGGCAGTTCCAAAAAACCCCAAATGACGATATGATTTAGAATTAATCTGATTTATGATATGACGGGCTCGCTCCTAAACAAACCGTTTGTTGACCATTTGTTCGACCGCTAACTTATATGTGGGTCCCACATGTAAGTGTGCTCTTTCCCTCTTCTTCCCTGCTCTCTCTCACTACCAGGGCCGGCCATCACGACGCCCAGCTCAGCCACGGCCGTCGCCGCAGGGACCGGCCACCACGACGCTCGGCGCAGCCACGGCCGCCGCGGCCGGCAACCACGAAGAATGGTGCGGCCACGGCCGCCGACGCCGGCCACCACCACGACTGGTGCAGCCATGGCAGCCGACGCCGGCCACCACGACGACTGGCGCACCCACGTCCGCCGCCGCCGGGGCCGGCACAACCACTGCTCGCAGCCACTGTCGGGGCCGGCCACCGCCACGCCAGCGCAGCCACTGCCCGCGGCCGCCGGGGTCGGCCACCACCATGCTCGGCGCAGCCACGGTCGGGGCGCGGCCACTGTCGGGGCCGTTCACCGCCACGCCCGACGCAGCCATTGCTCACGGCCGCCAGGGCTGGCCACCAGGACGCCTGGCCGCCGACTGGCTCGCCTGCGAGGACCCAATTGCTTTTTACATTTTTTACAGGGACCCGGCTGTATTTCAAAAAATATTTGGGCCCACATGTCAAAACCTGTCAATGGTCAATCTAACGGTCAAACCTAACGGTCAACCTGACAAGTGGATCCAAGCTGTCATAACAACGTTTAAAGTTAATTAACATAGTCATTAATGCAACATGGTAGTTTTTTGAAACTGCCAAACAATTTTGTTGTAGATTTTTGAATTTTTTAAAAAAGTGATAGTGTTTTGTAACGATAGCCTATAATGTGATAGTTTTTTGCTATATACTCGATATATGGTGATACATGCCAGGCCCATGTAGAAGTTTCATGTGCCATCCTGCCCGTTGGTGTGTTGAAAGGGCGTTAAATTTATTCTTACACGAAAAGGCCGAAGCTCTGCCATTGCATTATAGAGAAGAGAAACAAATATACAGTACAAAATAGTGATCAGACAGGGGCTGAAGGTTGTGTACTAGTGGGCTGGAAGACACGTCGATTTCTTACCTTCCATAATCCAAGCCTACACACCGCAAACCTAATCTAGGTTTTCTTTATTTTTCCGGGGCGTATTCGAATTGAGCATGCGCCACCACATTTTAATGGAGGTTGCAGTAAGAGCAATATCAGCCATGCCCCGGTGAATACCTAAGCCTATATCAAAATTGCTAATCAAAGGTGTCCGGATTGTTTACAATTTTCATTTTAATGATGCTTCCATCACTATTTTGCTGTGTGTTGCTTCATTCATTTCTTATATGGAGCTTCAGTCGATTTTTCTTATATGGAGCTTCAGTCAATTTTGCTCTATGTTGCTTCATTCATTTTTGATATGGCAGTACGTTGATGGCCCGTTCTAAAGGTAATAGTGGTCGTTCAGTGATCTAGAGACATCAATTTGTTTTTCATTATTGTTTCAGATGCTTTGTACTTCTGCCGAATTTTTTATAACATATTGAATTTTCTTAAAGAAAAATATATACTAAGTTGTCCAACATGGCCTGCATGGCGTGGCCAACCAGGGCAATTGATCTGGCCATGCGTAGGGGCCAGAATAGTCGTCGATATGTAACCACCGCAATCGCATACATACCCAGATATACTCTGTTGCAGCTAGCTAGCCTAATTAGCTTGTTTATACTATGTGTCTAGGAAAATTGCCCGTACGCTTGAAATACTTGACGCACTGACACCACATACCGTCACCGGGATGCGCGTCGTCGCACATAGCCGTTGACTTGAGCTAGGTTTGTGCACCGCTACCTCCGGCCTCCTGCCGCCGCACATGTCTATGCATGCCATGAAAATCAGAACATGTGTAGCTTAAAAAAACTTGGCTATGTTTTGTTTAAGTTATACTAGTAATTATGCACGTGCAACACACGTAATATCGTGTGATCAAGAGAGAAAATATATCAATGGCATGAATAAAAATATAATCAAGGTAATATAGATGCTTTCTAATTGTGAAAAAAATCACAACTTCACGTCAAAAATATAATCGCAACTTGCAAAAATTAAATGTGTACCAGAAATAACCTAAACTTGCCAAAATGATGCTCGGGTGATTGTTGTTGGGCATAGGGATGCCATTGACGCTTACTCAAGACACAAAAGCTGACATCATGATAAGAACTTGCCAGGCTACCGTTTTGAGGTCTTAAATGTTGCATGTGTGTATGGTCACTCCAGCTGCAGTTACCTTCAATGGATTGATCAACTCTGGAATCTGAATGCATTTTGTAATGCTCACATGCAACACCTTTGAGAGTTTGGGCAAAAGCCGAACTTCAAATATTAGTTGCAGTACAGATATTAAGACACTTGATGTACTATCATCTATTCGTTTGCGTAGATACCAATAAAAGAACATCACTCTAGTTCAGAGTAGCAAGGTAGACTTAATAAAGACAATATGCACACAAGAGTGAAATTTATGTAAATAAGCTACAATATCACTTGAATGGGAGAATACATATTGCACACTACTTCTCTCATGGAGAATGAACGAGTTGCAACTTGTGAAGTTTTCTTTCTGGTGAGTGAGTGCATCGAGGTAAAATTGCAAAGACATACTTATATCATTCATGGTGACAAAAACACCACAAAGAAAGCAATAACTCCAAAGCATAATTTACAACTTTCACCTCAAGATGATTTTCCTGTATCACCATCATGTGAAATATCAATGAACTTAAGATCTAAGGTGCCACATGCATAGAAGTTTCATGCCAATTAAAAAGGCACAACTCTTAATCCATCTCCATTAATTCTACAGCTGGATAAAATTAGAACATAACTTCTCATTATAAATTAATTTTCTAAGAACAGATTTTCATCACCATGCCGTGTTTTACAAGGCACGACTGCCCAAAGGTTAAAATTTAAGAAGAAAATGCATTTCACTTATCGTACTCTCTGGAAAGACACTTTTTGGTATGGGTGAAAGGGATTGGCAAGTCCCTTTATAGTAATTTAATGGTGAATAATCCTGAATGTTATAGTGGGTCTTAACACACTTCAAGAACTTTTAAGCCTTATCAGGAGCATTTCAAGCCAAATTCATGGTCATGCAATATAAAATTCCCTGAAAATAATACAGTTTCTGAAATATTGCAAGAAACCTTGTCATGGAACTCTTGTTATAGCTCAAGGAGATACATGTTAAAGCAATTATGAAAGTTTTTTGAGCCTGAGAAGTCCTTCAGCATGAAACGATCTAGCATGGCACCATGAGAGCATCAGGAGGGAGTGGCCCATTTTGCGGAGATTTTTGCTATATTGATGTCACTGTTGGGATATCCTCCTCGTGTGGCCTGTGAGGAGATGATCATTTATGGCCTTTTAGGCAGCCCAAAGAGGTGCAGAAGCCCACTACCCATTAGGGTTATGACCTACGGTCATTTTGGACTTTGCACATGAGAGGATGGGGATGCTTTACCCTCCATCCAGCAGACACCACCAAGTGTGACGAAAATCAATTCATCCTCCAAGAGAGAAGAAGAGAGAAAACCAAGAGAGCAAGGGAAGAAGAGGAAGATTGAAGGAAGAAGCAAAGGGAGATCCTCCCCAAAGTTGTGATGGTCCAGATCCACCACCTTGTCTCCTTCAAGCTTTGGTTCCACCATCTTTGGTGAGATTGTTCCAATCCGTAGTTCTTGAGACCCAAATCTTGTTGTGTTCATCCAAGATTCAGAAATCTTGATGTATGAGATCATCTAGTGCTTTGTAGAGAAGAACGTGTTGTATCCCACACTGGATAATAGTGCAAGAGGATTTTGGTGGCTACGGCCTGTTGTTTTTCCCCTCAAGTTGGGGAGTTTTCCACGTAAAATATGGTGTCTCTGTGTTGATGCTTGTTGCTGTCCAGGAAAACTTACTCCTACCACAAGACACTAGGCTAAGGAGTGTCTTGCCCGATGAGTAACATTTTCTACCTCCATATATGCTGCTGCATATGTTCCCTTCTGTGCTAAGAACGATCCTTGAGTTAGTACATGATGTGGTGCCAAGATTACTTGTTTCCGTTGTAGTTTCCAGTTAACCACAAGTGCATTTGTGTTCTAATTCTCAATAGAGTGGTATCAGAGCCTTGGTTGCTTAGAAGGATGCAAATCCCAGTTGCTTAATTGTCGCTGGAAGTGCTGCTCACAATGGATTTGGAAGGAAGCGCTACTACAAGTGGCATGATAAAACTTGATTCTTCCAATTACTCATTATGGAAGCCCATGATGGAAGACATCCTTTATTGCAAGGATTTGTATGAGCCAATTGTGAAAGATAAAATACCCACCGGTGTCATGGACGAAGAATGGAGAGTGTTGCACAGAAAGGAAGTAGTTATGATTCGGTTGTACATCAACCACAATATTTTCCACCATGTTGCAAATGACACAAATGCTTATGAGATGTGGCAGAAGTTAGTCTATGTATGAGAGGAAGACATCAATGAACAAGGCCTCGATGATCAAAAGACTTGCAAAGCTTGAGTACCGAGATGGCACAAGTCTGATTGAGGACCTGAATGTCCTCCAATGCCATATAAATCAACTTTCAGCCATGGAGAACAACTTTGAAGATGAGGTGCAAGCATTGTTGTTGCTGAGTTCCATGGCTGCTAGTTGGTACACGCTTATTGTGTCACTTAGCAATTTAGCTCCGGATGGGAAGCTGACTCTGGAGATGGTGAAGAACAGTATGGTAAATGAAGAAGCCAGAAAGAAGGAAAAGGGTGATCCCTCTTCTTTTGATGCGTATGTGGATGAAACCCATGGGAAGAATGAGAACTATGGACGCAGCAATACAAGATTTTAGCAAGGCAAAAGAAAATCCAGGGGGAGATCAAAGTCAAAACAGAGAAAAGATATTACTTGCTTTCATTGTGGCAATCCGGGACACCTAAAGAGCGAGTGCAGGAATTACAAAAGAGAGCTTGCAGAGGGGAAACCCACAAACAAAACCGAGCTAAAGGCTGAGAGTAGTTTAGCCATGACTGCGACAGATGAGGACTATCTAGTCATTGAGGATGAATATTGCTATTGTGTTGTTCATGATGCTGCCATGAGTTAGGTTGTGGATTCAGGTGCGTCCTTCCACATCACATCACACAAGGAGTATTTCACATATTACACTAGTGGTGTTACTGGTCAAGTGAGGATGGGAAATAGTGGTTCGTCAGCAATTGTTGGCAAGGGCTCTATATGCATTGAAACAAACACTTCGGTTGTCAGTGGGCAAGCTTGATGATATCAAACATCCTAGTTATTTTAGTGAAGGAAAATGGAAACTCGCCAAAGGCTCTTTGATTGTGGCTCAAGGAAGTAAGCAAGGTAATCTCTATGTGACTAAAACCAAGTTGTGCAATGAGGTGTTGAACGTTGCTGAAAAATACACTTCGGTTGAATTGTGGCACAAGAGGCTTGAGCATATGAGTGAGAAGGGCATGCACGCTCTTGCTTGCATGGAATACATCCCTGAGTTGAAAGGTATACCCTTAAAACCCTGTGCATATTGTTTTGCTAGCAAACAATATAGGGTTGCATTTCGTACACTCCCTCCACATCGTGTAGAAAATGTTCTTGATATTGCGCACACTGATGTTTGCTCCTTGAATGAAAAATCTCATCGTGGAGCATTATACTTATGACTTTTATTGATGACCATTCTAGAAAGGTTTTTGTGTATGTGCTGAAACACAAATACCAGACACTTGAAGCCTTCAAGGAGTTCCATGCCAAGGTTGAAAGAGAAACTGGCAGGAAAGTGAAGTGCGTGAGATCAGACACTGGTGGTGAATTCCGAGGTCCTTTTAAAGGTATTGCAGAAAGTTTGGCTTCAGGCTTGATAAGAGTCCACTAAACACACCTCAACTCAATGGTCTTGCAGAGAGACTGAACAGGACACTCATAGAGAGGGTCACATCTATGCTCTCTCATGCTCATTTACCTAATTCATTTTGGGCTGATGCATTGATGAATGCTATGTATGTGGTTAACCTATCTCCCGCAGTTCCTCTTACAGGTGATATTCCTCAGAGAGTTTGGTCAGGGAAGGAGGTATCATACCAGCACTTGAAGGTTTTTGGTTGCAGGGCATTTGTACATGTTCCAAGGGACGAGAGATCCAAGCTTGATAGCAAGACAAAGCAGTGCATATACCTCAGCCAACCAAGTGAAGAGTTTGCTACAGGTTGTGGGATCCAACCAATAGGAAGAGTGCAAAGCCGGGATGTGGTGTTCATTGAAGATGAAACAATAAAAGATATTGGGAAACCAGAGAAGCCAATGAAGAACACACCTCAGGTTGAATTGGACCCAATCCGTCCTCCTCTCGTGAATGACAATCATGGGGGAGATGATGACACTGATGATAGTGGAGATGCAACTGATCAAGGCAGTACAAGTCAAAGTGACGAGCAGCCATAAAGTGATGATGATGATGAAGTTGGTAATGATAATGCCAACGGAAATCCACCTGATTCACCACCAGTGTAGTAGCAAAGAAGATGTGAAATAGGTCACATTCCTTCTTCTAAGTATCCACCACATCAATATGTGTTGATGATAGATGCATGTGAGCCCTCATGCTATGAAGAGGCAATGTCTGATGAGAACAAGGAAGAGTGGTCAGAAGCCATGCATGATGAGATGAATTCCCTGTATGAGAATGATACTTTTGAGTTGGTGAATCCGCCAAAGGGCAAGAAAGCACTCAAGAACAAGTGGGTGTACAGAGTGAAGACTGAATAAAACACCTCACATCCAAGATACAAGGCCAGATTGGTTGTGAAAGGTTTCAGTCAGAAAAAGGGCGTCGATTATGGTGAGATATTCTCTCCAGTGGTCAAGATGTCTTCAATCCGAGTTGTGCTTGGCATGGCTTCCACCATGGACTTGGAAATTGAACAACTTGATGTGAAGACCGCATTCTTGCATGGTGACCTAGAGGAGGAGATATACATGCATGGAGCAGCCAGAGGGATTCATGGTTGCAGGCAAGGAGCACTTAGTTTGGAAATTGAAGAAGAGCTTGTATGGCTTGAAACAAGCTCCTCGGCAGTGGTATAAGAAGTTTGAGTCTTTTATGACTGGGCTTGGTTACCATAAAGCACAACCTGATCATTATTCTCCTATTGTATGTTGATGATATGGTGATTGTTGGAAATGGCACAAAGAGGATTGCTCTCCTCAAAAGTCATTGAGTAAATAATTGGCATTGAAGGATTTAGGATCAGCTAAGCAAATACTTGGCATGAAGATCACCCATGATAGGTCAAAGAAGCTACTTTGGCTCTCATAGGAAAGATACATTGAGAAGGTAATCGAAAGGTTGAATATGAAAGATGCAAAATATGTTATCTCTCCACTTGCAGGCCATAACAAACTAAATTCTAAACAATGTACTACAAGCAAGAAGGAGAAAGAAGAAATGAGGAAAATACCTTACCAAGCTGCTGTGGGCAGTTTGATGTATGCCATGGTATGCACTAGACCTGACATTGCCTCTCCAGTTGGAGTTTTTAGCCGGTTCATGAAAAATCCAGGTGAAGCTCACTGGGAAGCAGTGAAGTGGATTCTCAGGTGTCTCAAGGGTACTTCTACATCTTGTTTACGCTTTGGAAGCGGTGATCCTGTATTGCAGGGCTATACAGATGCAGATTATGCATGTGACATGGATTGTAGGAAGTCCACATCTGGATACCAGATGATTTATGTAGTAGGAGCAGTGTCATGGCAATCAAAATTGTAGGAATATGTTTCTACATCAACTACAGAAGCTAAGTACATTGCAGCAGTTGATGCTGGCAAGGAAGTTTTGTGGATGAAGAACTTCTTGCAAGAGCTCGGCATGAAGCAAGAGAAGTATGTTCTGTTTTGTGACAAGTAGAGTGTTACTCATCTTGCCAAGAATTCAAGCTATCACTCTCGAACCAAGCACATTGATGTGAGGTACCATTGGATTCGAGATGTTGTGAGTTCCAAGTTGCTGAAACTTGAGAAGATCTATACCGACGACAATGGTTCAGATATGATGACCAAGATATTGCCAAATGACAAGCTACAAGCATGTTGCAAGGTAGCGGGCATGGCAGTGCTGAAGGAAATATGTCCTAGAGCCAATAATAAATTTGTTATTTATATTTCCTTATATCATGATAAGTTTCTTTTATTCATGCTAGAATTGTATTAACCGGAAACTTGATACATGTGTGAATACATAGACAAAACAGAGTGTCCCTAGTATGCCTCTACTAGACTAGCTCGTTAATCAAAGATGGTTATGTTTCCTAACCATAGACATGTGTTGTCATTTGATCAACAGGATCACATCATTAGGATAATGATGTGATGGACAAGACCCATCTTTAGCTTAGCACTATGATCGTTTAGTTTACTGCTATTGCTTTCTTCATGACTTATGCATGTTCCTCTAACTATGAGATTATGCAACTCCCGAATACCGGAGGAACACCTTGTGTGCTATCAAACGTCACAACGTAACTGGGTGATTATAAAGATGCTCTACAGGTGTTTCCAAAAGTGTTTGTGATGTTGGCATAGATCAAGATTAGGATTTGTCACTCCGAATGTCGGAGAGGTATCTTTGGGCCCTCTCGGTAATACACATCATAATAAGCCTTGCAATCAAATGACTAATGAGTTAGTCACGAGATGATGTATTACGGAACGAGTAAAGAGACTTGCTAACAATGATATTAAACTAGGTATGATGATACCGATGATCGAATATCGGGCAAGTAACATACCGATGACAAAGGGAACAACGTATGTTGTTATGCGGTTTGACCGATAAAGATCTTCGTAGAGTATGTAGGAGCTAATATGAGCATCTAGGTTCCGCTATTGGTTATTGACCGGAGATGAGTCTCGGTCATGTCTACGTAGTTCTCAAACTCGTAGGGTCCGCACGCTTAACGTTCGATGACGATTGGTATTATGAGTTTATGTGTTTTGATGTACCGAAGTTTGTTCAGAGTCCCGGATGTGATCATGGACATGACGAGGAGTCTCGAAAGGCTCGGGACATGAAGATTGATATATTGGAAGGTTATGTTTGGACACCGGAAAGGTTTCAGATGAGTTCGGTCATTTTCCGGAGTACCGGGAGGTTACTGGAACCCCCCGGGGAGTATATGCGCCTTAATGGGCTGTAGGGGAGAGAGAGAGGGCTGGCTAGGGCTGGGCCGCGCGCCCCCCTAGCCTAGTCCGAAATGGACTAAGGGGGAGGGGCGGCTCCCCCTCCTTTCCATCTCCCCCTCTCCTTCCCTTCCCCCTCTCCTACTCCTACTAGGAATAGGGGAGTCCTATTCCTAGTGGGAGTAGGACTCGCCCCTTGGCGCGCTCTCCTCCTTGGCCGCCGCCTCCTCCGCCCTCCTTTATATACGTGGGGAGGGGGCACCCCTTAGACACACAAGTTGACAATTGTTTTAGCCATGTGCGGTGCCCCCTTCCACTGTTACACACCTCATACATATTGTCGCAGTACTTAGGCGAAGCCCTGCGTCGGTTACTTCATGAACACCGTCACCACGCCATCGTGCTGACGAAACTCTCCCTCGGCCTCAACTGGATCAAGAGTTCGAGGGACGTTACCGAGCTGAACGTGTGCAGATTGCGGAGGTGCCGTGCGTTTGGTGCTTGATCGGTTGGATCACGAAGACGTTCGACTACATCAACCGCATTACTAAATGCTTCCGCTTTTGGTCTACGAGGGTACATGGACACACTCTCCCCGCTCGTTTCTATGCTTCTTCTAGATAGATCTTGCGTGGTCGTAGGAAATTTTTGAAATACTACGTTCTCCAACAGCGGCATCGTGAGCTAGGTCTATGCGTAGATGATATGCACGAGTAGAACACAATGAGTTGTGGGCGATAATAGTCATACTGCTTACCAGCATGTCATACTTTGATTCAGCAGTATTGTGAGATGAAGCGGCCCAGACCGACATTACGCATACGCTTACGTGAGACTGGTTTCAACGTTACGAGCACGCATTGCTTAAAGGTGACCGGCGGGTGTCTGTGTCTCTCACTTTAGTTGAATCGAGCGTGACTACGCCCGGTCCTTGTTGAAGGTTAAAACAACACACTTGACGAAAAATCGGTGTGGTTTTGATGCGTAGGTAAGAACAGTTCTTGCTAAGCCCGTAGCAGCCACGTAAAACTTGCAACAATAAAGTAGAGGACGTCTAACTTGTTTTTGCAGGGCATGTTGTGATGTGATATGGTCAAGACATGATCAGTACTACGTTATTGTATGAGATGATCATGTTTTGTAAATTATCGGCAACCGGCAGGAGTCTGATGGTCGTCTCTTCATTGTATGAATTGTGAAAGCCTTGTAATTGCTTTACTTTATCACTATGAGTTAGCGATAGTAGTAGTAGCAATAGTTGGCGAGACGACCACGACGCTACGATGGAGATCAAGGTGTCAAGCCGGTGACGATGGAGATCATGACGATGCTTTGGAGATGAAGATCAAAAGCACAAGATGATGATGGCTATATCATGTCACATATTTTGATTGCATGTGATGTTTATCTTATTATGATCCCTTACAAAAATTTCAAGGTACAAGTGTTCTCCCTGAGTATGCACCGTTGTGACAGTTCGTTGTGCTGAGACACCACGTGATGATCGGGGTGTGATAAGCTCTACGTTCAAATACAACGGGTGTATGACAGCTTTGCACATGCAGAATACTCGGGTTAAACTTGACGAGCCTAGCATGTACAGACATGGCCTCGGAATGCTGGAGACCGAAAGGTCGAGCGCGAATCATATAGTAGATATGATCAACATAAGATGTTCACCATTGAAAACTACTCCATCTCACGTGATGATCGGACATGGTTTAGTTGATTTGGATCATGGGATCATTTAGATGACTAGGAATGTCTATCTAAGTGGGAGTTTTTAAGTAATATGATTAATTGAAATTTAATTTATCATGAACTTAGTCCTCATAGTATTTGCAAATTATGTTGCAGATCAATAGCTCGCGTTGTAGCTCCCCTGTATTTTATTATGTTCCTAGAGAAAACTAAGTTGAAAGATGTTAGTAGCAATGATGCGGACTAGGTCCGTGATCTGAGGATTATCCTCATTGCTGCACAGAAGTATTATGACCTTGATGCACCGCTAGGTGACAGACCTATTGCAGGAGCATATGCAAATGTGATGAACGTTTAGCAAAGCTCAATATGATGGCTACTTAATTGTTTAGTGCTCCATGCTTTATGGCTTACAACCGGGACTTCAAAAACGTTTTGAACGCCACGGAGTGATAACCCACAAGTGTAGGGGATCGCAACAGTTTTCGAGGGTAAAGTATTCAACCCAAATTTGTTGATTCGACACAAGGGGAGCCAAAGAATAATCTTAAGTGTTAGAAGCTGAGTTGTCAATTCAACCACACCTGGAAACTTAGTATCTGCAGCAAGATAGTTTAGTAGCAAAGTAATATGATAGTGGCAATAGCAGCAATAAAAGTAACGATAGTGTTTTTGTAGTTTTTATGATAGTAGCAACGGAAAAGTAAAGAAGCAACTAGCAATATAGGTAAAGCTCGTAGGCATTGGATCGGTCATGGGAAATTATGTCGGATGCAATTCATTATGTAGAAGTTATAACATAGGGTGACACATAACTAACTCCAGTTCATCAATACAATTTAGGCATGTATTCCGAATATAGTCATACATGCTTATGGAAAAGAACTTGCATGACATCTTTTGTCCTACCCTCCCGTGGCAGCGGGGTCCTATTGGAAACTAAGGGATATTAAGGCCTCCTTTTAATAGAGTACCGGACCAAAGCATTAACACATAGTGAATACATGAACTCCTCAAACTATGGCATCACCGGGAGTGGTCCCGATTATTGTCACTTCGGGGTTGCCGGATCATAACACATAGTAGGTGACTATAGACTTGCAAGATAGGATCAAGAACACACATATATTCATGAAAACATAATAGGTTTAGATCTGAAATCATGGCACTCGGGCCCTAGTGACAAGCATTAAGCATAGCAAAGTCATAGCAACATCAATCTCAGAACATAGTGGATACTAGGGATCAAACCCTAACAAAACTAACTCGATTACATGATAGATCCCATCCAACCCATCCTCGTCCAGCAAGCCTATGATGGAATTACTCATGCACGGCGGTGAGCATCATGGAATTGGTGATGGAGGAAGGTTGATGATGATGATGGCGACGATCTCCACTCTCCGGAGCCCCGAACGGACTCCAGATCAGCCCTCCCGAGAGAGATTAGGGCTTGGCGGCGGCTCCGTCTCGTGAAACGCAATAATTCCTTCTCCTCTATTTTTTTTCTCCCCGAAAGTGAACTTATAGGATCTGGGGGTACGTCGTTAAGTCACCAGGGGGCCCACGAGGCAGGGGGCGCGCCCTGGGTAGGGGGGCACGCCCCCCACCCTCGTGGATAGGCCCAAGGCCCCCTGGTGTGGATCTTCTTGCAGGTATTTTTTATATTTTCCAAAACAATTCTCCGTTGATTTTCAGGAGATTCCGAGAACTTTTTATTCTGCACAAAAACAACACCATGGCAGTTCTGCTGAAAACAACGTCAGTCCTGGTTAGTTCCATTCAAATCATGCAAGTTAGAGTCCAAAACAAGGGAAAAAGGGTTTGGAAAAGTAGATACGTTGGAGACCTATCACGGAGCATATGAGATGTTCCAAGAGCTGAAATTAGTATTTTAGACACATGCCCATGTCGAGAGGTATGAGACCTCTGAAAAATACTTTGCCTACAAGATGGAGGAGAATAGCTCAGCTAGTGAGCATGTGCTCAGAAAGTTTGGGTACTACAATCACTTGAATCAAGTGGGAGTTAATCTTCCAGATAAAATAGTGATTTACAAAGTTCTCTAGTCACTATCATCAAGCTACTAGAACTTCGTGATGAACTATAATATGCAAGGGATGACTAAAATGATTCCCGAGCTCTTCGTGATGCTGAAATCAGCGAATTAAGGTAGAAATCAAGAAAGAGCATCAAGTGTTGATGGTTAAACAAGACCACTAGTTTCAAGAAAAAGGGCAAGGGAAAGAAAGGGAACTTCAAGAAGAACAACAAGCAAGTTGCCACTCCCGAGAAGAAGCCCAAAGCTAGACCCAAGCCTGAAACTGAGTGCTTCTACTACAAAGGAAATGGTCACTAGAAGCGGAACTACCCCAAATATTTGGCGGATAAGAAGGATGGCAAAGTGAAAAAAGGTATATTTGATTTAAATGTTATTGATGTGTACCTCACTAGTGCTCATAGTAGCCCCTGGGTAATTAATACATGTTTAGTTGCTAAGATTAGTAACTCGAAATAGGAGTTGCAGAATAAACGGAGACTAGATGAGCGTGAGGTGACGATGTGTGTTGGAAGTAGTTCCAATATTGATATGATCATCATTGCACACACTCCCTGTACTTTCGGGATTAGTGTTAAACCTAAATAAATGTTTTCTGGTGTTTGCGTTGAGCATGAACAAGATTGGATCGTGTTTATTGCAATACGATTATTCATTTAAGTTAGTGAATAATTGTTATTCTGTTTACATGAATAAAACCTTCTATGATCATACGCCCAAGGTGAATGGTTTATTGAATCTTGATCGTAGTAATACACATATTCATAATAGTCAAGCCAAAAGATGCAAAGTTGATAATGATAGTGCAACATACTTGTGGCACTACCGTTGAAGTCATATTGGTGTAAAGCACATGAAGAATCTCCATGCTGATGGACTTTTGGAATCACATGATTATGAATCATTTGATGCTTGCGAACCATGCCTCGTGGGCAAGATGACTAAAACTCCGTTATATGGAAGAATGGAGCGAGCCAATGACTTACTGAAAATAATACATACAGATGTATGCGGTCCGATGAGTGTTGAGGCTCGCGGCGAGTATCGTTATTTTCTAACCTTCATAGATGATTTGAGAAGATATGAGTATATCTACTTGTTGAAACACAAGTCTGAAACCTTTGAAAAGTTCAAAGAAATTCAGAGTGAAGTATAGAATCATCGTAACAAGAAAATAAAGTTTCTATGATCTGATCTTGGAGGCGTATATTTCGGTTATGAGTTTGGTCTTCATTTGAAATAATGTGGAATAGTTTCACAGCTCACGCCACCTGGAACACCATAGCGTAATGGTGTGTCTGAACGTCGTAACCGTACTTTATTAGATATGGTGCGATCTATGATGTCTCTTACAGATTTACCACTATCGTTTTGGGGTTATGCATAAGAGACAACTGCATTCACGTTTAATAGGGCACCATCTAAATCCGTTGAGATGACACTGTATGAACCGTGGTTTGGTAAGAAACCCAAGTTGTCGTTTCTTAAAGTTTGGGGCTGCGATGCCTATGTGAAAAATCTTCAATCTGATAAGCTCGAACCCAAGTCGGAGAAATGTGTCTTCCTAGGATACCCAAAGGAAACTGTTGGTACACCTTTATCACAGATCCGAAGGCAAGATATTCGTTGCTAAGAATGGATCCTTTCTAGAGAAGGAGTTTCTCTCGAAAAAAGTGATTGGGAGGAAAGTGGAACTTGATGAGGTAATTGTACCTTCTCCCTAATTGGAAAGTAGTACGTCACACAAACTAGTTCCAGTGATTGCTAAACCAATCAGCGAGGAAGCTAATGATGATGATCATGAAAATTCAGATCAAGTTACTACTGAACCTTGTAGGTCAACTAGAGTGCGTTCCGCGCCAGAGTGGTACGGTAACCCGATTCTGGAAGTCGTGTTACTAGACCATGATGAACCTACGAACTATGAGGAAGCGACGATGAGCCCAAATTCTGCAAAATGGCTTGAGGCCATGAAATCTGAGATGGGATCCATGTATAAGAACAAAGTGTGGACTTTGGTTGACTTGCCCGATGATCGGCAAGCCATTGAAAATAAATAGATCTTTAAGAGCAAGACTGGCGCCGATGGTAATGTTACTGTCTACAAAGCTCGAGTTGTTGCGAAAGGTTTTCGACAAGTTCAAGGAGTTGACTATGATGAGACTTTCTCACCCGTAGCGATGCTTAAGTCTGCCCGAATCATGTTAGCAATTGCCGCATTTTATGATTATGAAATCTGGCAAATGGATGTCAAAACTGCATTCCTTAATGGATACCTCAAAGAGGAGTTGTATATGATGCAACCAGAAGGTTTCGTCGATCCTAAGAGTGCTAACAAAGTGTGCAAGCTCCAATGATCCATCTATGGACTGGTGCAAGCATCTCGGAGTTGGAATATACACTTTGATGAGGTGATCAGGCATATGGTTTTATACAGACTTACGGTGAAGCCTGTATTTACAAGAAAGTGAGTGGGAACACTACAACATTTCTGATAAGTATATGTGAATGGGAAATGATGTAGAATTTTCTGTAAGCATAAAGGGTTGTTTAAAAGGAGTTTTTCAATAAAAGACCTCGGTGAAGTTGCTTACATATTGGACGATGTGAAACATGATCACACCTTAGTACTCTTTGGGTGTTAATCACATGGCGATGTGAACTAGATTGTTGACTCTAGTAAAACCCTTTGGGTATTAGTCACATGGCGATGTGAACTATGGGTGTTAGTCACATGGTGATGTGAACTATTGGTGATAATCACATGGTGATGTGATCTAGATTATTGACTCTAGTGCAAGTGGGAGACTGAAGGAAATATGCCCTAGACGGAATAATAAATTTTTTATTTATATTTTCTAATATCATGATAAATGTCTTTTATTCATGCTAGAATTGTATTAACTGGAAACTTGATACATGTGTGAATACATAGACAAAACAGAGTGTCCCTAGTATGCCTCTACTAGACTAGCTCGTTAATCAAAGATGGTTATGTTTCCTAACCATAGACATGTGTTGTCATTCGATCAACGGGATCACATCATTAGGAGAATGATGTGATGGATAAGACCCATCCGTTAGGTTAGCACTATGATCGTTTAGTTTTACTGCTATTGCTTTATTCATGACTTATACATGTTCCTTTAACTATGAGATTATGCAACTCCCGAATACTGGAGGAACACCTTGTGTGCTATCAAACGTCTCAACGTAACTGTGTGATTATAAAGATGCTCTACAGGTGTTTCCGAAAGTGTTTGTGGTGTTGGCATAGATCAAGATTAGGATTTGTCACTCCGAATGTCGGAGAGGTATCTTTGGGCCCTCTCGGTAATATACATCATAATAAGCCTTGCAAGCAAATGACTAATGAGTTAGTCACGAGATGATGTATTACGGAACCAGTAAAGAGACTTGCTGATAACGAGATTGAACTAGGTATGATGATACCGACAATCGAATCTTTGGCAAGTAACACACCGATGATAAAGGGAACAACGTATGTTGTTACGCTGTTTGACCAATAAAGGTCTTCGTAGAGTATGTAGGAGCCAATATGAGCATCCAGGTTCCGCTATTGGTTATTGAGCGGAGATGAGTCTCGGTCATGTCTACATAGTTCTCGAACTCGTAGGGTCCGCACGCTTAATGTTCGATGACGATTGGTATTATGAGTTTATGTGTTTTGATGTACCAAAGATTGTTCGGAGTCCCGGATGTGATCACGGACATGATGAGGAGTCTCAAAAGGGTCGAGACATGAAGATTGATATAGTGGAAGGTTATGTTTAGACACCGGAAAGGTTTCGGATGAGTTCATGCATTTTCTGGAGTACCGGGAGGTTACCGGAACCCCCCGGGGAGTATATGGGCCTTAATGGGCTTTAGGGGAGAGAGAGAGGGCTGGCTAGGGCTGGGCTGCACGCCCCCAAAGCCTAGTATGAATTGGACTAGGGGGGAGGGGCGGCGCCCCCTCCTTTCCTTCTCCTCCTATCCTTCCCTCCCCCCTGTCCTACTCCTACTAGGAATAGGGGAGTCCTATTCCTAGTGGGAGTAGGACTCCCCCTTGGTGCACCCTCCTCCTTGGCCGCCTCCTCCTCCCTCCCTCCTTTATATAGGTGGGGAGGGGGCACCCCATAGACACACAAGTTGATAATTGTTTTAGCCATGTGCGGTGCCCTCCTCCACTGTTACACACCTCGGTCATATTGTCGCAGTACTTAGGCGAAGCCCTGCGTCAGTAACTTCATCAACACTGTAACCACGTCGTCATGCTGACGAAACTGTCCCTCGGCCACTACTGGATCAAGAGTTCGAGGGACGTCACCGAGCTGAATGTGTGGAGATCGCAGAGGTGTCGTGCGTTCAGTGCTTGATCGGTTGGATCGCGAACACGTACGACTACATCAACCACATTACTAAACACTTCCGCTTTCGGTCTACGAGGGTACATTTACAAACTCTCCCTGCTCGTTGCTATGCTTCTCCTACCTAGATCTTGCGCGATCGTAGGAAATTTTGAAATACTAAGTTCTCCAATAGGTGCCCCCTTATGAGTCGGAGGGGGATATTTGTTGGGATATCCTCCTGATGTGGGGTTGTGATTAGATGACAATTTGAGGCCTTTTAGGTAGCCCAAAGAGGTGCAGAAGCCCAAAACCCATTAGGGTTATGACCTACGGTCATTTTGGACTTTGCACATGAGAGGATGCGGATGCTTTACCCTCCATCCAGCAGCCACCACCAAGTGTGACGAAAATCAGTTCATCCTCCAAGAGAGAAGAAGAGAGAAAACCAAGAGAGCAAGGGAAGAAGAGGATGATTGAAGGAAGAAGCAAAGGGAGCTTCTCCCCAAAGTTGTGATGGTCCATATCCACCACCTTGTCTCCTTCAAGCTTCGGTTCCACCATCTTTGGTGAGATTGTTCCAATCCCTAGTTCTTGAACCTCAAATCTTGTTGTGTTCATCCAAGATTCATAAATCTTGATGTATGAGGTCCTCTAGTGCTGTCTAGAGAAGAACTTGTTGTATCCCAGATTTGATAATAGTGGAAGAGGATTTGGGCGGCTTCGACCCGTGGTTTTTCCCCTCAAGTTGGGGTGTTTTCCACATAAAATCTGGTGTCTCTGTGTTGATGCTTGTTGCTGTCCAGGAGAACTTACTCCTACCATAGGACACTAGGCTAAGGAGTGTCTTGCCTGGCGAGTAACATTTTCCGCCTCCATATATGCCGCTGCATATGTTTCCTTCCGTGCTAAGAAATGATCCTTGAGTTAGTACATGATGTGGTGCTGAGATTACTTGTTTCCGCTGCAGTTTTCAGTTAACCACAAGTGCATTTGTGTGCTAATTCTCAACAGTCACAAGAGAGTAGAGTTAACATGCTGAATGAATATGACAAATAAGCATTACACAAGCTCTTGTATTTTATTAGAAACAAGGATCACTAGAAACAAGTGGGACCAGACCAAAAGTTGTAATTATAAACACATGAATCATGATGTTAGCTATGAGAACTGTTGTACAGAGTTGAACCATAGCAACAGAAAAACGCATGTTTGTGATAATTGGTCCTGGTTAACACATTCTAGAGATGCATCTTTCTTTTGTTATCAGAATATACGTCGCTTCACATTGTATTCCATTTTCTTCTCATCCGACATTCTCCAATTCCATGATTGAACACGTCTCCTTTCAGGATCATCAGTTGGATTATGCTTTATATTTGCACTACCATCCATAGTTTTGTTTGTTAGGTCCTTAAACATGAAGGTTCTCTTGATGAAAACAATATATAGAACGACATGGAGAGAGTGGTGAAGATCATTTAAAGCGTCACCAATTAGTTTCTTAAAGATAAAATAAAGAATTGAGCATTGACCTTTATATGCCTCGGGAATTGTATATAGTAGGTGTATATCTCACAGAATTTATGATGCATAGAATAAAGAAAAGAATGTATGGAATATATATTTTGTGAGAAGGATATATTTTGCAGGTGTTGTGACCCCTCTTACTCACGAGGACGAAATATAGGAGCATGCCAAAATACGGAAGCACAACCCTTGAGTTCGGCATCAACAAATATTGCAGTTATATATATATATATATATATATATATATATATATATATATATATATACCATAATATCATAAAAATGTGTTTTTGGAGTATCAAAACAACAGGTTAGGGCCTCTTTTTTCTAAACTGAGAACACTTTATTTTTCCCTTCTCTGTCGCACTCTCACCCCATTCACCCTTCACTTCTGCCTTTCTCCATCTAGTCTTTTGTACTACCATGGATGAACAAGGAGCACAAGTTTGACACGATGGACTATCTCCATGTATGCATGCTATACACCGAGGGCCTGTTCGGCAGCTTCCCAACTCCTAAAAATCCTGAAATCCAGCTTCCCATTTCGTATGCCAGCTTCCCAAATGACAGCTAGCGATCAGAAAACCGTTCGGTGTGCCAACTCCAGCTTTCTCTCGCAACACATGGGCTAGCAGCCTTTTTTAGTTAATTTCGGCCTATGGGGAGTTGAGGACAGGCCAAACTTGGCCCATGTTGGAGCTCGCTGTCCCATGTTATCGGCGGGAGATAGAAACACTCGCTTTTTTCATCTTCGTGCAAGCCAAAGACGCAAAAGGAACATGATTAAAGCCTTGGTGAATTCTTTGGGTGTAGTCATTGATGATCCCGGAGCATTGAGAACGATGGTGTCAGATTTCTACAAAAGTCTATATACCTCCGAAGGTGTAAATGGATTGGATCAAGTCATCTCTAAGGTGCCCACAAAGGTAACACAGCACATGAATGATATTCTATTGGCTCCATACACTAACGAGGAGGTAAAGACTGCCCTTTTTCAGATATTCCCGACGAAGGCACCGGAGCCTGATGGATTCCCGTCTCATTTCTATCAACGTCACTGGGATATTTGTGGTGAAGAGGTCACCGTGCTGTGCTCAGGATCGTCAGAGGTGAGGAGAGTGCTGAATGTGTTAATGACACGGTTTTGGTGCTCACCCCGAAGGTTTTGAACCCAACTCAGCTTGCACAATTTCGCCCAATAAGCCTATGCAATGTCATATACAAAATTGCTTCAAAGGTAGTTGCCAATAGACTCAAACAGATACTACCAGATATCATATCTCATGAGCAGTCAGCTTTTGTTCCAGGCAGGCTAATAACTGACAATATAATATGTGCCTACGAGTGTCTTCACTTTATGAAACGGAACAAATCCAAGTCCAACAGTTTTTGCGCTTTGAAGCTGGACATGATGAAAGCCTATGATAGGTTGGAGTGGGACTACCTGCAGGCCATGATGCAGAAGTTGGGATTTGCACAATCTTGGGTTGACACAGTCATGAGCATGCTGGTCCGATCCGTCTCTTTTTCAGTCATGTTTAATGGTGAGAAGCTAGAGCAATTTGTTCCATCAAGAGGAATTCGGCAGGGAGATTCCATCTCCCCTTATCTTTTCTTAATCGCAGCAGAGGGCCTTTCGTGCCTTTTAAAAACCAGTTCTGAGTCGTCGGGTCTTGAGGGAATCAAGGCGGCTCCTACAGCTCCGGTTGTGAACCATCTCCTTTTTGCTGATGACAACTTGTTGCTATTTAAGTCAAGCTCTGAGGGTGCAACTGCGGTATCAAACCTATTGGAGACATATTGTAATGCATCTGGCCAACGGATCAACCATGACAAATCATCTATCTTTTTCAGCAAGGGATGCCCTCAACAGAGACGAGATAATGTCAAGAACATTCTGAATGTCCACAATGAGTCTTTAAGTGACAGATATTTGGGGATGCCCACAGATGTTGGCCAATCAAAGATGGGAAAATTCAAGTATCTCAGAGACAGGATATGGGAGAAGGTGAGAGGATGGATGGAGAAGCTTTTATCAGCTGCGGGAAAGGAGGTTCTAATCAAATTAGTGGCCAAAGCTATTCCGGTATACTCCATGGCATGCTTCCGGTTGCCAAGAGGACTTTGTGATAACATAACATCAATCATTCGACAATTCTGGTGGGGGAGCAAGCAGGGCAAACGGAAACCAGCTTGGGTGTCTTGGGACGTAATGACACACCCCAAATACTTGGGAGGATTAGGCTTCCGAGACATGGAGATCTTTAATCTGGCGTTGTTGGCCAGGCAATCATGGAGGCTTCTGCACGACCCATCTTCCCTAAGCGCACGTATCCTAAAATCTGTTTATTACCCGCAAGGCTCTATTCTTGAAGCTGAGTTGGGCAGCCACCCCTCACAAATATGGAGGGCTATCATTGATGGGAGGGATGTTCTAAAGAAAGGTCTCATTCGAAGAATAGGCAATGGTGCGACCACGAACATATGGGAAAGCAACTGGCTCCCCAGAACGGGTCCGTTGAGGCCCATTACAGCGATAGTTGCCAACCCTCCCAGGCTCGTTTCGGAGTTGATTGACGCCACAACAGCTACTTGGAGAGAGAACCTCATCCGCTCGGTGTTCATACCGTTTGACGCAGATGCTATCTTGGCTATCCCATTATGCACACGCAATATTGATGACTTTTGGGCTTGGAGTGCGGAACGTCGGGGAGTTTTCTCAGTCAGATCGGCTTGCCAAATGGTGCTAAACACAAAATTTCAGAGGGCGGATTGGATAGATGAAAATGCGGGGATCTCAGACGTGTCTTCTGAAGGACAGGCATGGAATTCGTTATGGCATATCAAGGTACCTTCGAAACAGAAAATCTTTGCATGGCGGCTAGCTCAGCACTCAATGCCTACAGCTGATGTTTTACATCACCGCAACATGTCACAAACTACCCATTGTGCTCTCTGTGGATCCCAAGACTCGTGGAGACATGCTTTGCTGGATTGCACCATGTCGAGATGCACTTGGGCTTTGTCGGTCGAACGCTTGGTGGAACAGATTAGTCTAAACAGCGATGCAAACGCGAAGAACTGGTTGTTCGCTATGCATGAGGCTCTCACTCCAACAGAATTTGTGAGACTAATCATATCCCTTTGGGCGGTGTGGAGAGCGAGGAGAAAGGCGATCTATGAAGATATATTTACCGGCCCCATGTCAACACATCATTTCATCAAATCTTATCTGAATGATCTCAAGGAAATTGAAACACCGGGACGGGTGGTGAGTGCCCAGTCTATTCCTAGGCCTACACAGTGGCAACCACCACCAACGACTTTGGCAAAAGTAAATGTTGATGCAGCGACAAGAAGAAATCAGAAGAGGGGAGTTGTAGCTGCATTATGCAGGAATCAGAACGGACTGTTCTTGGGTGCCTCGGCGATCAGTTTCAAGGGAGTTGATGACCCTACAACCCTGGAGGCGATGGCAGTTCGGGAGGCTCTTGCTTTAGCTCAAGATCTCAACAAACTGAAGATACATGTAGCAACGGATTGCAAGGTGGTGGTGGACGACATCAAGCAACAGTGTTTGGCAAGCTACAGTGCGATTATACATGAAATAATAGAGGCACGTAGGTCTTTTAATATCTGTAATTTTGTCCATGAGTTTAGGAGCTCGAATTTCGAGGCTCACAATCTAGCGAAGCATGCTTTTACATTAGGGGTGGGCCGCCATGTCTTGTTAGGCCACCCGGGAAACCTTTCTTTCGTCCCTATAAACGCTGTGACGTCTTAATAAAGCTTCGTGGGATTGCCTAAAAAATAATCTCGTTTCTAGCCTGGTAGGGAGGGAAGGGAGTTGCTCCGGTCTTTTCTTTGCTTGATGAAACATTTTCTTCCACTTGGTGGTGGCAGCTCGCCGTAAATAGCTCGAACTCCAACTCTTACGATTTCTGGGATCGACGAAACACCAGCTCCCAATTTTTGTACGTGGATGCTGGTTCGATCTGTGAATCCAGCTTCCTGGCGTCGGGCCATTCGGGCCAGCTCCGCTCGCGGATACGCGGAAGCTGGGAGCTGGCGAGCTACCGAACAAGCCCTGAGTCTGCTCGCGCACCGGCGAACACACTTGTATATAGTCACGAGATGACATGTGTGAATATTTTCTCGCTATTGCTCCGGCACCGACGACCACACTTGTATTTAGCCACGAGATGACGTGTGTGAATCTTTGCTCGCTACTACTGACAGAGCCAATCGACAGGGCATGTGGTAGAAAATGAACTATAACATACTAATGATTGAATCACCAAATACAGTTGCCAAACACATTGTAGTTTCATAGTACTACAGAAAACTGTAATTTTTGTAAACGATGATGCCAAGGCATCAAAACCAACAATAGTATGGTTTTTAAAAGACTTTGATTCCAAACAGAGCCTATGTGATGGGCCTCTAACCCCTCGTTGGTTACCCCAAGTGGAAGGTGAAAGATGCAGTGTTGTGGAAGTGTTTTCCCTTAGCAAAGATGCCAAGGATCGAATCCCCAGAGACTCCTAGGTTCAACAAGTAGGTGTCAACTGCTAACGGCGCCAGATATTAGCAATCAACGTGGACCTGCACACAGATACAAATAACTTTGCTCCCAACGAGTACAGAGAGGTTGTCAATCCCTTCGGCCTTGTAGTTCACAAAGGATTAAAAGCAAATGATAGTAGTGATAGATAATGTTTTGCAATAGTAAATAATAGCGAAAAGTAAATAGCGGATGTGATCAATGATGGTAATATGGACCGGAGTCTCATGATGTTCACTAGCGATGTCTCTCTCCCAAAAGACGATAAAACAGCTATGTGAGGTAAACGAATTACAGCTGGGCAATTGACAGGACAACGAACGCAAACCAATGCTGACTAGATTGCAAGAAAGGTTGAGGTTCAAAGCATGGGCGGTACGCCAAAGTAAGTAGACCGAAATCCATCAATATCTACTACTAATCATCCACCATGAGATATCTATCCAGAACATCTCGCTGGTATTAAGTTGCGAGCCCCACCCATAGTGTAAACTCAAAGCAACAGACAACTGCATTAAAAGAACTTTGCGTAAAGTACACAATCCTTGCACCCGCGGGCACAAGCACCGTTGTTTTCCCCCTTGTGGAAACATCACATCCCCTAGACTCATGTTTCTGTCACTCAAGCTAGTCATCGAGGGGCATGAACCCACAATCAAGCATAACGTTCCCTCTTGGAGTCACTACGTATTACTTGGCCAAAGTAATAAATAACAATGGAGAACATGCAAGAATTACTTATGAACATAAATATAAAAGAGGTAGTTCAAATATATTACTCAATCACAATCTGAACATAATCTCATAATCCATCGGATCCCAGCAAACTCATCATAGCAACAGCATAAGGATTACATATGTGCCTCGATCATGTAGGGCAGCTCAGGAGGACTAATTAGTGAAGCACAAGAACGGGAGGAGAACATCACATAGCTACTGGTCATGGACTCATGGTCCAAGGGAGACTACTCACAACTCATCCGGGAGGCGTCCATGGTGGTGGAGAAGCTCCCGGTGGTGATCCTCCCCTCCGGCAGGGTGCCGGGAAGAGTTCTCCTGGTGCTCCCGATCTTGGAAGCGGCGGCGGCGGCGGAACAGAGATGAGATCGCGAAAAAGAGTTCCCGTTCCGAGGGTTTCGAGGGACGCTCTAAATATATGCCAAAGGGGGGCACCAGACGGGCCTCGGGGGGCCCAGGCGCCCCCCGGCGAGGCCCAGGGGGGGCGCGCCGCCAGGGCGCCTGGAGCCCTGGTGGCCCCCTCGGCTGTACTTCGGGCGCAAGGTAGGTTCCGGAACGCTGATTTTTTATATAATTTTTCTGGATTTTTCCTGACAGTTCTCGTAATGTGAAAACCTGAAATACAAAATCAGCCGAAAACAGAAACTGGCACCGGGGTGCACTGGATTAGTAGGTTAGTCCAAATATGATCAAAAGTGTATGGAAGTGTATGAATATCATAGCAATATCACCCAAAAGTGGCATGGAGCAAGCAGAAATTATAGATACGTTTTGGACGTATCAACATCCCCAAGCTTAATTCCTGCTCGTCCTCGAGTAGGTAAATGATAACAAGAATAATTTCTGTGGTGACATGCTATTAACCATATAGGAATTTTCATAGTCATATGACAAAAGCTTACTGAGACAATGATTCTATAGTAATTAAGTTGCCTCATGAGAAAATCACAAATGACTGAAAGTTTTACAATATGAAACTGAAACATCAAAAAGATTTGCAATGAACATGATGTGCAAATATGATAAAGTGATATCTAGCTTGCCCCCTTTAGTGATGCAAAACATAAATGCAGGGGCACCTTCAAGGTTTAAGTGATGACTAGATACAATGATTTCAAAATAAACGATATCACAATCATGCAAAAGACAATGCTACTTTGGGACAATGCACATTACACTCAGAATGACAATCATGCTCTCAGTAGTTGGTGCTTTTAAAAGAAGGTGGAGACTCAACATAAAAGTAAAAGAATGGTTATGTGCTAGAGCTTTTTATTTTGAAAACATAGAAGCAATTTTGTCAACGGTAGTAGTACTTCATATGTGTCATGCATAAGACATCCTATAAGTTGCAAGCCTCATACATCGAATACCAATAGTGCTCGCACCTTGTCCTAATTAGCTCGGATTTCCATGGGTTATCATTGCATTACATATGTTTCAACCAAGTGTCACAAAGGGGTACCTCTATGCCACCTGTACAAAGGTCCAAGGAGATAAATCGCATTTGATTTCTCGTTTTTGATAGATCTCAACTTGAGGACATCCATACCGGGACAACATAGAAAATAGATGATGGACTCCTCTTTAGTGCATAGGCATATTCTCATAAGAGATTGAGGATTAATGTCCAAGCTAAAACTTCCACCATGATACATGGCTTTGGTTGGCGGCCCAATGTTCTTCTCTAACAATATGCATACTCATTCAACCCACGGCAAATCACCCTTACTTCAGACAAGACGAACATGCATAGCAACTCACATGATATTCAACAAAAGTGTAATAGTTGATGGCGTCCCCAGAAACATGGTTACCGCTCAGCAAGCAACTTATAAGAAATAAGATACATAAGCTACATATTCTTTACCACAATAGTTTGTAAGCTACTTTCCCATGAGCTATATATTGCAAAGTTAGTCTGCTTAGTACAGGTGGAGGTTAGCAAAAGACTGGGAGCGACCAACTAAGAGAGCAATGACGGTCATAATCATGCAGAGCAACAAAGCAACATTGAATCAGGCATGGTAGTTATATCGCTACTCAGAAATAAAAGATCATCAAGGCTTGACAGACTTTCTTTACAGTCTTAAATATGCGTGAGCATACGCCAAGTCAGTCAAAATAAATTCTTGAAGGAAGATAATACTAAACCATACCACATCATAGGCAAACAAATCAAGTTGGTACTCCAATAACACATTGGGAATCCCCCAGCTATTTGAGACTAACCATAAGAAAACCTGAACTACTAAGCGCCATTATGCACGTAGCATCCTTATCATAGACATATTAACCAGTGCAACGGAAGCAAACTCTCTTAATAAGATAAGCATGATAATTAAAGAGAGTTCAAGCAACCAACTAAACAAAAGCTCTTTGAAAAGATAAGCATGAATACTAAGAGCTCAACATGATAGTAGCTATTAAAAGACAAAGAACGCACACAGCAAAGATAAACATGAAAATTCTATGTTATGTTCTAGGTAGAAGTGGAGCGTGTTTCTCTCCCACATAAAGGAATGCTGAGTTCCGACTCGTTATGAAAAACTAAAAAGAAAACTAAAAGCAAGACGCTCCAAGCATAGCACATAACACATGAAGTGATAAAAATATAGCGGAGCGAAAGACGAACTGATAATGTTGATGGAGAAGGGGATGCACGGGGGCATCCCCATGCTTAGACGCTTGAGTCTCCTTGAATATTTCTTGGGGGTGCAACGGGGCATCCCCAAGCTTGAGCGCTTGACACTCCTGAATCTTTTTATCATCTTCCCTCGCACACTTGAAAACTCCCTTCATACATAACTCATCATAATCTAATTAGCGAGGTTAGTACCCTTAATAAAATAATTGTTCCTTGCTGGAAATAAAGATATTCTTGAAGTTCTACTGTTTCTCAAGATTGCCAAAAGGTTTTTGCAAAGAAAAAGCAAGCTCTTGGTTTGCAAACTGAAGGAAAGGCAAAACAGGACAGAATCTGTGAAAAACAGAACAGCAGATAGTAAATGATTTGTTCGGGGTACTTCTGCAACTCAAATCAAAAAACTTAGAACAGACGCACAAAAGACAATTATATAGAGAACGCTGTCGAAAAAAGTCAGACCAAAAAGATGATCTGGCGATTTTATACGAATTTTTCTATCCAAGGACAGAATCTGTTTCCTGGACAGCACCTGACAACTTTTGAACTTTCTAGCAATCAGAGGCTATACTTGGCACAAATATGAAAAGCAAAGATACAATGATGATGCTACAGTAGTAAACAATCATCAAGACAAAACAAAAGAAAAATATAAAAATTTATTCATGTGGGCTGCCTCCCAAAAGCGCTTTCTTTAATGCCTTTAAGCTAGGCATAATGCATAGAGGAATCAATAACCATCATAATAATCGGAGTTATAAATTGATTCATAAGGTTCCTCAACAAGTTCACTCTTGTTCCTTCTTGGAAAGGGGTACACACCTTTTGCCTTCCCGCGTAAGCGGATTTGTCCCTTACCTATATCGATGAAGCCTTTTACCGCTCGGAGGAATTCCCTTCCAAGCACTATATTTCCTTGGTTTGGCTCCATGATGAAGAAATCAACCATTGCAATCCCTTTAAGGAATTTAACTGGCACATCTTTTATTCTTCCCTGGATTTCAGAAATATCTCCATTAGTGTGTTCATGATAAGATGATAATCTATCCATGTTAAATTTTAAAGAATCATGAACAATTTTTGGCATAGTAGAAACCATAGATCCAATATCACAATAAGCAAGGAAGTCTTGATTAGAGATGCTAATCCTAACAAGGGGCTCCCAGTCATTATCTATTTCCAAAATATCTCCCTTATTGGGTTTGGGTTTCTCTACCTTCATTAAGTCTAGAGCATCCATTCTCTTTTCAATAGTAGAAAGTCTATCTATGACAGTACCAAAATTATGATCATAAACAAAGTAACTAGATACACCATGTATAATTTCAAGAGCTCTAGCTTCATCACACTCTAGGAAATCTCCCTCGGCTATAATATCAAGAGAGTGTTTACACCATTTAAAAAGACCCTGGTAAAAATTCCTAAGCACAATTTTTATAGGTATCCAAGGCATAATTCTCCTATGTGCATCAGAAATTCTGTCCCATGCCTTCTTCATATTTTCTCCACCCCTCTGATGGAAATCTAGAACTTCTGATTCCCTCAAAGCACCATATCCTAACATGTTTAGCTAAACAGATAGGACTACTAATAGTAAGGCAAAATAATTTTTTTTGTAATTTCTTTTGATAAAGGATACTAAAGCAAAAACTGAAAGGTAAACTAACAAGACTAAAAAGCAAAGGTAAAAGATAGCATGCAATTCCCCTATCCTGAAGAGTGGAGTCCCCGGCAACGGCGCCAGAAAATACTCCTTGATGGGCCTCTAACCCCTCGTTGGTTACCCCAAGTGGAAGGTGAAAGATGCAGTGTTGTGGAAGTGTTTTCCCTTAGCAAAGATGCCAAGGATCGAATCCCCAGAGACTCCTAGGTTCAACAAGTAGGTGTCAACTGCTAACGACGCCAGATATTAGCAATCAACGTGGACCTGCACACAGATACAAATAACTTTGCTCCCAATGAGTATAGAGAGGTTGTCAATCCCTCCGGCCTTGTAGTTCACAAAGGATTAAAAGCAAATGATAGTAGTGATAGATAATGTTTTGCAATAGTAAATAATAGCGAAAAGTAAATAGCGGATGTGATCAATGATGGTAATATGGACCGGAGTCTCATGATGTTCACTAGCGATGTCTCTCTCCCAAAAGACGATAAAACAGCTATGTGAGGTAAATGAATTACAGCTGGGCAATTGACAGGACCACGTACGCAAACCAATGCTGACTACATTGCAAGAAAGGTTGAGGTTCAAAGCATGGGCAGTACGCCAATGTAAGTAGACCGAAATCCATCAATATCTACTACTAATCATCCACCTTGAGATATCTATCCAGAACATCTCGCTGGTATTAAGTTGCGAGCCCCACCCATAGTGTAAACTCAAAGCAACAGACAACTGCATTAAAAGAACTTTGCGTAAAGTAAACAATCCTTGCACCCGCGGCCACAAGCACTGTTGTTTTCCCCCTTGTGGCAACAGCACATCCCCTAGACTCATGTTTCTGTCACTCAAGCTAGTCATCGAGGGGCATGAACCCACAATCAAGCATAACGTTCCCTCTTGGAGTCACTACGTATTACTTGGCCAAAGCAATAAATAACAACGGAGAACATGCAAGAATTACTTATGAACATAAATATAAAAGAGGTATATCAAATATATTACTCAATCACAATCTGAACTTAATCTCATAATCCATCGGATCCCAGCAAACTCATCATAGCAACAGCATAAGGATTACATATGTGCCTCGATCATGTAGGGCAGCTCACGTGGACTAATTAGTGAAGCACAAGAACGGGAGGAGAACATCACATAGCTACTGGTCATGGACTCATGGTCCAAGGGAGACTACTCACAACTCATCTGGGATGCGTCCATGGTGGTGGAGAAGCTCCCGGTGGTGATCCTCCCCTCCGACAGGGTGCCGGGAAGAGTTCTCCTGGTGCTCCCGATCTTGGAAGCGGCGGCGGCGGCGGAACAGAGATGAGATCGCGAAAAAGAGTTCCCGTTCGGAGGGTTTCGAGGGACGCTCTAAATATATGCCAAAGGGGGGCACCAGACGGGCCTCGGGGGGCCCAGGCGCCCCCCCGGCGCGGCCCAAGGGGGGGGGGGCGCCGCCAGGGCGCCTGGAGCCCTGGTGGCCCCCCCGGCTGTACTTCGGGCGCAAGGTAGGTTCCGGAACGCTGATTTTTATATAATTTTTCTGGATTTTTCCTGACAGTTCTCGTAATGTGAAAACCTGAAATACAAAATCAGCCAAAAACAGAAACTGGCACCGGGGTGCACTGGATTAGTAGGTTAGTCCAAATATGATCAAAAGTGTATGGAAGTGTATGAATATCATAGCAATATCACCCAAAAGTGGCATGGAGCAAGCAGAAATTATAGATACGTTTTGGACGTATCACTATGTCGTGTCCTCAAACCGAGTGAACTGCAAAAAAACCCACCACATTTGGGGCATCGGTTGCAGAAAATTGTAATTTTTGTAACGATGATGCCAAGGCATCAAAAACAGCAATAGTATGGTTTTTAAAAGTCTTTGATTCTAAACAGAGCCTATGTCGTGTCCTCAAACCGAGTGAACTGCAAAAAACCCACCACATTTGGGGCATCGGTTGCAGAAAACCACGAGGTCGCTAACAAAAAACACCGCACATTCATTAAAGTCTTTGCAGTTTGCACTGATCGACCGATTTGCTTCGTTTGACTGCGTTTCCAGCAGCTGGGGCCCAGTTTCCTCCTACATGGCATAACGGATGGCAAACGGTGTCGTCTGCTCGAGACAACCTGGTCGGATCGCGTCGGACGGGCCTACCACGCCGCCTCCACTCCACTTCTCACTCAGTCGCTACTCTGCTCTCCCTCACGCTGTCAACCATGCTCTGCCTCCTCTCGTCTCCGCTCGTCGCGGCCGCCATGGTGTCTTGGAGCGACGGCCAGAGCAGTGAGCACTCCGACGTGCACTCCATCTCTTCCTACGACTCCCCTATTAAGGTCAATTGGTTCCACCAAGACTTCATTTAGGGTTTCGATTTGGGCATTTTGGATTTAGGGTTTCAGCTCAATTTGAACCAGTACATTTCTGTTGCCCATATACCACCAACTATCGATGACCCATTGTTCACTGGTGCTGCTGACGATTTGAGGGTGATGTGCGAGCATGGCAAGCCAGGGAAGAAATGTGTTGCATTCCAGGGATAAGCACTGGGAGGAGGTTCATTGCTTGTGCCCTAGAAGTAAGTTAGCAAATTTGTTGCAAAGTGATACCTCTCCTGTGTAGTACAGCTCATCTGTTCTAGGGTTAATTTTTCATGTTCTAGGGTTTACTGTTCATTGCTCATAGTTCCTGTTCATGGTTCATTGATATTGATTTTGTTCATAGTGACTGTTCATGGTAGGGAACATGCTCACAATAATTGTTTTTTACTTTTGTCAGTTGAATTTATCTAACTGAATATGCACGTTAACTGTAACCTTAACTAAACTGAATATGTAACATGTGACAACATGTTTGAACTACTTTATTTTGTATTACAGGGATCTAGTAACTGTGGATTAGTGCAGTGGGTAGATGAGGAGTGGCCAGATCACCAGCAGAATGCCCTCCACAAAATGTGGCTTATGTACGAGGATAGCATCTAGGCCAATAAGATGGCATGCCTTGAGCATTCATTTACTACGCACAATCTATCACGACAGGAAAAAGAGTTGCAGGAGACTTATGAGAAGCTTGTTGAAGATGTGAACAACCTCTTGGATTTCCATGATAATCAGCCACAAGTAACTGATGAGAATGTTGCTGACAGCAGCATTCAAAAGGATGATGAGATAAAAAACTGAAGGTGGTTGTTGATCAGTTGAAGTGCATTCATGTTGCTCAAGCCAACGTCATTAGGAATTTGAAGTTCAATCATCTCAAGGAGAAGGAAAATATGAGCTCTGACAAGAGGACTTTGGAGTTTAGCTTTGATGACCTGAAGAAAGAGAAGGAGAAGCTGGATTGTCACATTGCTGAGTTGATTAAAGAGAAGGAGATGTTGAGCATTGAGAAGAGTACTTTGTAGTGTTCTGTTGCTGACCTGAAGAAAACTGGTGAAAGTAACAAGAGGAAGCTGAAAGAAATCAAGGGTATTTGTGGTGAAGAATAAAATGTGCTTTCATATGACCATCTAGGTCATTGTCTTTAGTTACTAGCTTTGAACTATGGCTTGTAATGTGTTAAGTTTGAATCTGTTGAACTAAGTTACTTTTGAAGCGTTGAACTATGGCTTCTAATGTGTGCTAAGTTCGAATCTGTTGAACTAAGATTTGAAGTATGGCATGTAATGATTTTAGTTTGGATCCTTTAATGAAGGTGTTTGTATTGTTATTTTTATGTTGGTTTTTGATGAAAGTTCAGTTTGTAGTTTGGATCCAACATTTAGTGGTGGCTCGAGTTCTGTTTGTAGTTTGGATCCAACATTTAGTGGTTGCTCGACGTCGAGCCACCCAAAGTGACAAAAATGCTTCACTTAGGGGTTGCTCGACGCTGAGCCATCCAAAGTGACAAAAATGCTTCACTTAGGGTTTGCTCGACGCTTAGCCACCCAAAGTGAAAAAAATTCTTCACTTAGGGGTTGCCCGACGCTGAGCCACACAAAGTGAAAAAAATGCTTTACTCAGGAGGGTTGCTCGACGCCGAGCCACCCAAAGTGACAAACATGCTTCACTAGGGGTTGCTCGACGCCGAGCCACCCAAAGTGACAAAAATGCTTCACTTAGGGGTTGCTCAACGCCGAGCCACCCAAAGTGATTGAGAGGATCAGCTCTATGCCTCTTCATTGCCTCCAGCCTAGCTATTATGTCTTCATCATCTAAAAGCTCATTGTCACTCTCACTGTCAGTGAACTCTTCAGCAAGCAGCTCTGGAAGTTTTATTTTTGCTGCCTTGTACTTCTCTTTTTGTTTCTTATTGGTCCTAAACTTTTGAATCTCTTCATTCCTCTTCTGCCGAATCTTCTCTTGCTCTTGGTCAGTCTCCATGAAAAACGCATGCCTCTCATTACCATAGTCCAATGCAAATTGTGGTTCACTTGGACCCTTAAGCTTCAAACATGAACTCTCCTAGGTGTTCATGACCTGGACAGGCTGTGCTTGGGGCTTCACTGGACTGGTGAAAAGAACTCCTGAAGTATCCACCTCATAGACAAGTGGTACACCTAATTCAGACAAAGGGACATGCTCTTCAAAAACATGACCAATGTTCAGGTCAGCTAGTGTGGGTGCATCACTTCTCATAACTGTAATGTTATCCACATTATTTCCATTAGTACTTATGTCATCCAACATTTCTTCCACCTTGTCATCATTAGTTAATTCTTCCATTCCTGACACCCCAACTCCTGGATCTCTGACATAATACATAAAATCTCTTGAACTAAAGCCTTCCAACTCTATTAGTGCAATAAGATTCCAGTAGGTTATGTCTGATAAGTAAATGGTTCTTTCCAAATTATCTCTATCCAAGAAATGGATCATCACTTCCCATCGTTCATCATCCAACCTAGTTCATTTAACATAGTTGTTAACATTCAGATAAAACTAGTGTTGAACAATACAGATAAAATTAAGTCAAACATAGTGTTAAACAACTCAGTTAAAATTCAGCTAAATTTCATTTACAACTGACTACTGAGCCATTCTGTTAAAACTACTAAGCAATTGCAGTTAAAACTACTGAGCCATTCTGTTAAAACTAGTGTTACAGTTAAGTTAAAAACAACTTTGCAGTTCAAATTTAGTTAGCATGACCGAATAATTAAGGGCAAGCTAATTTGCAGTTCACAACCATTATTGTAACCCAATAATCCTAAGCAAATACCTACAACATAATCCCCAACTCTGTAACAGTTACACCATATCCATAGAACCCTAATCCTGGAATCCAGATCGGGGAAACAGTGAGGAGGGGTAAAGGATCGATGGCTTACACCACACCATCGAAGGAGCATGCAAAGTGCTGGCTGCCGGTCGGATTTGTCTTCACCTCCTTGGAAAATGCCGTAGCCAACGCGTACTCCGGGGATTGGGGAGGAGGAAGCGCCTGAGAAGGATTCGAGCTCCCGCAGAGCTCAAGTGGATCTCCATCACCACCACCACTAGCATCGCCAGCAGAAGCGCCGCCGCCGCCGCCGCCAGGTTTTGCCTTCCCCATGGAAGCCCGAGGGAGGAGCGGGTGAGTGAGAAGTGGAGTGGGGGCGGCGCTGTCGACCCGTCCGGCGCAATCCGACCAGGTTGTCTGGAGCAGACCATGCCGTTTGCCGTCCGTTATGCCACGTAGGAGGAAATCGGGCCCCGGCTGTCGGAAACGCAGTCAAACGAAGCAAATCGGTCGATCAGTGCAAACTTCAAAGAATTTACTAAATGTGTGGTGTTTTCTGCAAATGATTAGCGACCTCGTGGTTTTCTGCAACCAATGCCCCAAATGTGGTGGTTTTTTGCAATTCACTCCCTCAAACCAGTAGAGGAAATAATCCAATCCTTCTCTTGCACAATCTAGTAAATCCCACGTAAAACTTGCATACTGTAGCTTCCATCTTGGAAGGGATTGGAGTTGTGCTACTCACTCCATTACTGTAGCTTTATTCCAAAATGCTTCACACTATAGCTAGGTTGCCTGCATCCTCTGCGAGAAACAGCCACTTACGTGAGTGCATCCAACTTTTAGCATAGTCGGCTAGACGGGCATTGATCGATCACGAGCGGCGGGTGTGTTGATGTGCATTCTTCCTGCAAATCAAAGCACAAGAGGGCAAAAAAGGTGCCATATTAGATCGCTCCCCGTGGAGTGATGGAAACAGTTCAAAATAAATCTTGAATTGGTAGACGAAAACTAAATCAAATCTTGAACTTGGAATCCCTGAAATCAGCACACTGAACTTTCTAATTCTGGTCTTTTTTTTTTGCGAGAGAAATTTCCAATCTGTTCATCAATCATGGCAGTACAGAGAACACAATAAGTAATAAAAATTACAGACAGGTCTATGGACCACCTAGCGACAAATACAAGCACTGGAGCGAGCCAAAGGCGTGCTGCCGTCATCGCCCCTTCATCACCGGAGCCGGCCAAACCTTATTCTAGTAGACAATCGAAAAGTCTTCGTGCTAAGGCCCCAAAAGACCAGCACACCAGAGCAGCAACCAACGCCGATGAAGAGAGTCGTAGATTGGAAAGATCAAACATGGAACCACACGAACGAAGACGAACAAATACTGGATGCAAATAGATCCACCGAAGACTAGCACCGACCGAATCCCATTAGATCTGATGGAGACACACCTCCACACATCCTCCGACGACGCCATTTGCACCATCGGGACATGGATAGGACATGGGAGACATTATTGTTACCGAGGGACATCGTCGCCGCCACACGGCCCCAATTAAGACGTTCAACCTAGCAAATACGAGAACGGGGTTCCTCCCGTTGGCGGGGGCCAAAATCCTCCGCACCTCCACAGGCCAAAGGCCATCGGAGGCGGGGCGGATCCGCGGCGGCGCCGACGGGAGGAGAAAGGAGACTTTTCTTGGAGAGGAGGAAAGACTTTGTTGAGAGGAGAAAACAATTTAACGTCAGTCCGAATCGATTCCGATCTATTTTAAACCTTGAGCACATTGCCAAACAAGAATTGTGGACGTGGCACCCCAAACCAGGATCGTTGGCTGTGCCGGACTCTAGTGGACTGACCCACCAAGCGCAAAGCGTGTAATTTTTTATAACGCGCAACTTAAAAATATCAGCATGTTTTTTTGGTAGCATGCAACTTAAAAAATACCAAAAAGGAGGGACGGCTCGAAATCGTACTTGCGACCTGGCATCACTAAACCACTACTGCTACCGGATCTAACAGATACTCCCTCCGTTGGTAATTACTTGTCTCGAAAATAGATATATCTAGAACTAAAATACATCTAGATACATCCATTTCTGCGACAAGTAATTCCGAACGGAGGGAGTAGCTGTTTTGATAAATTAGATGACTATAGGAGGAGGCGAGGAGCGGTACTCCATCTATCGCAAGCCCGACGGCAGATCTCGACGGCAAGACGCTGCGTAGTTTCGACGATGGACGCAGGCAAATGGATACATGTAGGATGGTGGCGCCGTATGGCACCGCGGTGGCGTCGACGGCGGGCCTGGCAATGTCGGTGCGTCAGTACCTTCTCTGGAGATGGATCGGTGGAAGACGGCGGGAGTGGCTTCTAAGAGTGCACCGGACCGGTGTGTGACATAGTACCAGTATGTGGCTGGGCTGGGGCATCTGGTTTTAGATGTTATGCTTTGGTGCGATGTTTGTTTGGTATTCGGCTCGGATATTCGGCACCCCTTCATCAAGGGAATAGGAGTAGCGACATGTGTTGCCCAGATGGTAACTTCAGACTTACTGATGTATTACTTTTGTAAGGTGTATGTGAATAATTAATAAAATGCACATCACTTAGATGCAGAAGTGGGGGTATATCCTTCTTTTAAAAAAAAATAAAAAAAATAACGCGACGTCCAGATTTAAAAATTTGTCAAAATTTTTCAATGCATTTTCTTGAAAATTATCAACAATTTTGAACACCGAACATTTTATGGATACTTTGAAATTGCGAACCTTTTTTGAAAACACCAACAAATCTGAAAATGGGAACCATTTTTCAAATCTCCAATGATTTTTGAAGTGCGAACACTTCAAAAAAACAGACAATTTTGAATCTTGACCAAATTTTAAAGTGCAACGAAATATTGAAAATCTATTACCAATTTTAAAAAGTTAAAAAAGTGTCCGCACATTAAAATTTTGTTCATGTTACAAAATTGTTATGGTTTTAAAAAATGTTTTTATTTTTCAAAAAGTGTTCAAAATATAAAAAATGTTATTGGATTTTAATTGTCTTCCTGTTTTCAATTTTTCTTTGTGTAATTCCAAAAATTGTTCACTTTTTCACAAAAAATGTTCGCGATTATAAAATAGTTTATTTATTTTAATAATATTTGTATTTAATTTATTTTGACAATTTCCAAGAAAATATTTGAATTTAAAAAATCAAATCACGACGGTGTGGTGTGTGCATTATTTGACAAGTATCAGGTCTCCGGGTCGAATCCCATGAAGTTAAATTTTCTTCTATGTATTTTCAGATGCGCGTTACAATAAAAAAACATGTTTCAGTTCTGTTTTTTGAGAACTACGTATTTTCAGTTCTGCATTACAATAAAAAAAACACGCCTGGTGGGCCGGCCCAGTCTGCCCGTAGGCTTAGCCGCAACATGGACAATCCCCTTCAAGCACACTCAAGGTGCAGAATAAGACCGGGATTAATTAGTTCGGTGTGCTGATTCCAAAGATTCAAAGTTCAGGTTTTGATTTAACTTTAGGTACAAGATCAGAAAGCAACTACTTAAGAGCACTCTTTCGGGAGGCTCACAACGATCAGTGCCACTTGGCGCACTCTGAGCTACCTGCCATGTGTCGCGCTCTGGGCGCTTCCTCCGGATTTTGTTTTTTCATTTTTCGCATGCGTTTTCGGCTTTTTGAATGTGTCTTTTCTGTTTTTTCGAATTTCAGTTTTCCTTAAATTTTGGACCAAACAAAATTTTCAGGATTTTTTTATTTTTTGCGCAAAAAAACACATTTTTTCCGTCCGCCAGAGGCACGGTTTACTTCCGCGAGAGGCATGTTTTTTGCTTTCGCGTGAGGCACAACCATGACTATTGGAAACGAAAAAAAACATGTTTTTTATTTTTGTTTTTCCATCCGCAGGAGGCACGGTTTTGCATCCGCGAGAGGCACGGTTTTGCTTTCGCGAGAGGCACGACCATGACTCTCGGAAATGAAACAAACGTGTTTTCTGTATTTTTTTCGCTAGAGGAATGGTTTTGCTTCCACGAAAGGCACGGTTTGGCTATTGTGAGAGGCACGACCGTGCCTCTTGTAAACGAAAAAAACACGTATTCTGTTTTTTTCTTTCATGAGAGGAACAGTTTTGTTCCTGCGAGAGGCATGGTTGTGATTTCATGAGAGTCACGGGCGTGCCTCTTTCGGGAAGGAAAAAAATCATGCTCCCGGTTTAGTTTTTTTCGTCTGCTTTTTTCATGAAAAAAAGTTCGTCAAAGCATATCAACATGGCATCTAGTTTTGAAGATCTTGACACACGAAATTCAACAATGAAAACGGTTCGAGATTTGGACGCACGTTTAACGGATAAAACATTTTGAGAAAAAAAGGAAATCACCCAGATTGCGACAAGTGGCGTACATGTGGCGCGCCACTTGTCACAACCGGAGAAGGTGGGGTGAACTTTGCGGGAAGTACTGCTCAATTAGTGATTTCGACAAGATCAAGATTTATTTTGAACTCTTTCCGTTAGTTTGCCTCGTTTTGACCTGTTAACGTGTACGTCTAGCCCAAATTTTCCTTTCCTATGTCTTTTCATTTGTTCGGGCTCCTTTTTGCACGTGTGATATGATAGCATGGTTAATAGTATAGCCAGCTGTTGGCTATATGATTTTGCCATGTCATCTATAGCCAGCCTTATAGCCGGCAAGTACAATAGATGCATATAAATTTGTACTACTTTGTTGATACTTGACCTATCTCTCTCTCTCACAATGTGTCTAGGAGCACGTGCTACAGCCGGCTGTTAGGGAGTAGCCCGCTTATCTTCTCTCTCCTCTTCTCTCTCCGGTCAACACATCAAAAATATAATATTTAAAGTCTTACAGCCCGCCTATGTCATCATATTGTACTTGCTCTGAGGAGGTCTGGCCGTGTTGGGCCTTTTTCTGTGTCTTTCCTGTGACTTGTTTTTTTATCAGCCATGCGCAATATCAGCCATGCGCAGGTGAATACCTCTAGCTGAGAACGAGAGTGAACATGTAGCCTATATGAAATTGCTAATCAAAGGCGTAATTTTTCCAACCTCTGCAAGATGATTATGTACAAACCCTAGGGCCGTCCGGTGTATATATAAACTAGAGGGTTTAGTCCGTAGAGGCTAGAGAACAACAGAATCATATGCTAGACTCTTAGGGTTTAGCCATTACGATTTTGAGGTAGATCAACTCTTGTAATCATATTCATCAAGATCAATCTAGCAGGAAGTAGGGTATTGCCTCGATCGAGAGGGCCTGAATCTGGGTAAATATCGTGTCCCCAGTCTCTTGTTACCATCGGTCCTCAAACGCATAGTTCGGGACCCCTACCCGAGATCCGTCGGTTTTGACACCGACATTGGTGCTTTCATTAAGAGTTCCACTACGTCGTCGACCGAAGGACTGATGGATCGCTTCGTCAACAACGATGGCACTACCGCCGAGGGGACTTTTCCTCCCGGCCAGCTTTTTCTGTTTGGCGGCTTCATGCTCCGCGCCAACACAAAGGGCCACCTCGAGCAGGTTGAGAGTTACGCCCCTGGCCATCAGGTCAGGTTTGCTAGCTTGAACTATGTCGCTAATATCCGCGGAGACTTGATCTTCGACGAATTCGAGCCCACGGCAATCGCTCCCTGCCACGACGATGAACATGACCTAAATCTGTCGTCGGACCACCTCCAGGGGATAGCACCTGTAACCGCTCGGGCCCTAGAGCCGGAGCAGATCACGTCACCCGAGGACGGGAAGCTCAACCTCGCCGCGGAAGCTGCAGACTCAGCGGTTGTTAGAATAAATCCGAGGTGCTCCGTCGATCTACCGAGGACCGAACATTCACATAAGCACAACACCGAAATTTGTTAGCGAGGTTCACCATCATGGCTACATCCCCGGGGCCTGACTACGGGCGCTCTTCCCTGTGACACCGTCACAATACCGCACCCCGGCCGCCCGGGCGCCGACACACGCCGCCGGCTCCCCGACGTGCCCGTGCTATTACATTGGTATAGGTTACATCGTGTGTCTACCCCCAATATATATGAGAGGCCTAGGATACAAGTGTCCTATTAGGACACAACTCCTACCCTGTCTACACACAGTCCAAAACCAAATCCAACTGTAACCTACCTTGTACAATAATATTCGACACAACTCTAACAAACTCCACCTTGGCGAATAATCTCCACCACCTTGGATTCATCCATGCGTCGAACCTCCTTGTACATTGGACGTGATGTACGTCATTAGCACCGCTGCTACTCCGAGACTCTATGTGACTCCACCTGCAACTGTAGTCCCTTCTCGTCTTCTTAGCAGTCAACACTCAAGCAAAATTAAGTTTCTCGTTACTCTACCTTGTGCTCCCAACTTCCGGAGTATCCGTCCAACGCATCACACGCCGACCACCGTCTACGTGAAAGTGAACAACTCACATATTGGACACCACATATAAGAGTTATCTGGACTCAACATCACCACTCTTTCTTGACTGTTAGTCTGAAACTTGAAAGAATTTCACCATCACCCTGTGTCACCCAAATTCGTAGTTGTCTCACCCTTTTCTCGGATAGTCTCTGACATGTCCCACAGCTATAGCACGCTGCCTCCTTCTGTACTTGTCATCCGCACTTTGCCATGTGCACTGAACACCACAGAATATTCGGTCATGTACTCTCTCAGTTTAGACAATTTCAGACTTTCTGCCCCTTTCTCAGTTCTCCATGGTCAACTCATGTCCATCAACTGGGACCGATAGACCCAGTCACCAACTTGAATCTGGTACTCGTCAACACTGTTTCAGCACCCCTGCACACTTTGTCTTACAACATGTCTCATCATTAGTGCCTTGGTGTGTCGTTGTTTCCCGTGCTTACCGCACGCCTCGCCGCTATCACCGCGTCGAGCCTCTGCTGTCCCGGTCGAGTCTCCAGGGTTGCGAACCCACACCACTCAAACCCCTACTGCAGAGAACCACCGATCATCACCGACCGATACCGAGTATCACGTCTCCATCAGACCATTGGGCCCCAGTCCAATCCACGTGTCTCTCGCTATCCCGCTGAAGTAGGCTGTGATTCTTCGTGCACTTACGCCGTAGCCCCTTCATCAGCACAGAGTGAAGTCGTCCATCAGACTCCAGCTCCACCTTCAACATGACTCCATGGTGGTTGTACCTGCCACCCCCGCGCCCTGTCAACTTCAAGCTCTCATGTGTACACTGCCTTGAATAAACCATGCGCCATAGTCTCGTCGAAGCCGCACAAGCCCTTAGGCCCGCGCCACGTGTTTCCACGCCCTATAAGTCGGCCGCCATCAGCATCACGCCCATATGTCATTGTCGCCGAAATCACCGCCGTCTTCTGCTTTGACTAATATCCATGTCGATCCATCAGACTGTCCAGTCCGACCCAGCCGAAATAATCTGACTGCAACCATGCTCCAACTTGCGTCATATCTGCCCGCATATCATTGTTCATTGCTTGATGCCATATGTATGCATGATCCTGCCACGACACGCTCCAGACTCCTCCGAGCCTTATACGCTAGTCGCCATCTTCGGTTCCCTTTTTCCTTAGCTGAACAACATCACTACTGCCATGCCGTCTCCAACCATGTACCAAGCAAAGAATCCCAAGAAGTAATCCTCGTAGCCTTGTGCCCGTGTAACAGCTAGTTCAAACTCTCAGCTCAACAGTAAACAATACACGTGCTTGACCACCATTGCAATCTTCCTTGTTATTCCCTTTCTCATGATCTCAACCCGATATGGGCAGCTATTTTCATGTTCTGACACACTACAAACCTTCCAGAACCAATTTTGTTTCTTAACAAATCTCTCACAGCCAGAAGTCAAACTCACGATCACTCCTGGCTTCCGCGCGCAACCCGCTCGCTCACGCATATCGTAGCACTTGCCCTGGCCGCCCCGCTTAGGGCCTCTACGAAGCATATACAGGCCACACGCCTTTAGTCCTCGCTGTCCCGGCCTGGCTGCTGGACGGCCCGTGCCACTGCCGTGCGCCACACATGGTTGCATCCCGGTGTAACCCTGCCACCGCCATCGTGAATAGATCGATCAGATACGCCGTCGCCGCACGCGCTATCCATCCGATCTAGCCGACGCCCTGCTGTGCACTTCCTCTGCTTAGGGTTCCGATTGCTTCTTTTCCAATCTCGTCAAGAGTGCCCCTGATGACCTCCACGGATCCTCTCTTCCGTACGTCGTCCTCATGCCAAACTCGACGACAATCCATCCTCTAAATCAAACTTTGACCTCCAAATAACCTAGCTCATGATACCATTTGTTAGAATAAATCTGAGGTGCTCCGTCGATCTACCGAGGATCAAACAATCACATAAGCACAACACCGAGATTTGTTAACGAGGTTCACCATCATTGCTACATCCCCGGGGCCTGACTAAGGGCACTTCTCCCCGTGACACCGTCATAATACGGCACCCGGGCCGCCCGGGGGCCGGCACATGCCGCAGGCTCCCCCGCGTGCCCGTGCTATTACGTTGGCATAGGTTACATCGTGTGTCTACCACCAATATATATATATATATATATATATATATATATATATATATATATATATATATATATATATATATATATATATATATATATATATATATATATATATATATATATATATACATATATATATATGAGAGGCCTAGGATACAAGTGTCCTATTAGGACACAACTCCTACCATGTCTACACACAGTCCAAAACCAAGTCCAACTGTAACCTACCTTGTACAATAATATTCGACACAACTCTAACAGTAGCGCTGGAGCCGGACACAGACCCAATCCCGAGCGGGATCTATGTTATCGGAATTCCGGACTCGTCTCCGGTTATAGGTTCCGAACCATGTGCATCTGCGTCCTTCGAGCTTGATCATGCGTCTATCATCGAATTTAGCTCCGCATATATCTTCTGGCACTCACCTTTAGGCGATGTGCTAAATTCATTAAAATCCCTCTCCTTAGCTGCGGACACACAGCCGAATTATATCCGGTTTGAACTGGAGGCTGATGATGGAGAATTTCGCTTCCCACTCACCACCCACTTGGTAGCCACGGTCGAAGGTCTTACCGATCTACTGGACTACGCTTCCGAAGACCTCGAAGGGATGGACCTCGAAACCGAAGCAGATCTAGATCAAAACCCGCCCGTAACCGAGCGATGGACGACTACGTCCTCATGCGATGTATATATGGTGGACACACCTAAGGAGAAGGAGGGCGACGGCGAAAATGATCCCACAAAGGATGAGCCTGCCGATGAACCTCCCAAGCGTCGGCGTTCGAAGCGCCGAAGTAAACCCCGTAAAGGGAAAGATAGCAACACTGTCACTAACGATGGTGATAGTCCGGCGCAAGCCGATGACTCTACAGATCCAGGGATGGAGCAGGTCGAGCGAGAGGACGGCGAACACAGTCCGAGACCGCTGTCCGATCACAGCGACGCCGAAGACAGCAATTATGAACCTATCTCCGAAGAGGATGTTAGCCTTGGCGATGACGAATACATCGTCCTAGAAGAACCCTTAGAACAAAAGCGCTTCCATCGGTGGCTTATTGCCACCGCAAGGAGCCTAAAAAGTAGCAGTGGCGGCATCAAGCCGCACAGGATACACTCAATGATAGATGGAACGAAGTGCTAGATGCTGATCAAAAATATGACTGCAATCGCCAAACAAAGGGCTATCCTAAGCGTAAACTGCTGCCCAAATTCAACGACGAGGCTACTGCGCCTATACCGCCGAAGAACAACAGCGCTGACAAGAAGCCGGACCGACCACCTCATGGACGGGACAGAGTGGCTAGCAACGGCGTACACAAGCCTGCACCACCTCCCCATAAAGAAAAGCTGGACGCGGCTCAGGGCCGGAAACACAATCTATGTGAGGACCTGAACAGAAAGGCTGGCAAAACCAGATCCATCTACGGATCCAGAGACCGTGCTCCCGCACGGGATGGTGGCTACCAAGCCAAATATGTCGGCCACATACCAGTTCGGGGTCAATACCGAGCATCACAACCGTCGGACATACGCCATGACATAGCAAAATATAGGGTGTCGCAGACCCTCTGTGCTTCACCGATGAGCTGCTGGATCACGAATTTTCAGAAGGGTTTAAACCCGTAAATATCGAGGCGTATGACAGAACGACGGATCCTGCTGTCTGGATTGAAGACTTTATTCTTCACATCCACATGGCCCGTGGAGATGATCTCCACACCATCAAATACTTACGTCTCAAGATGAAAGGACCAGCTCGGCACTGGCTGAATAGCCTCGCAGAAAATTCCATTGGAAGTTGGGAAGAGCTTGAGGACGCTTTTCGGGCCAATTTTGAAGGGACCTATGTCCGGCTCCCGGATGCTGACGACCTAAGTCACATAATCCCACAACCCGAGGAGTCAGCCAGCAGGCTATGGAATCGGTTCTCACTAAGAAGAACCAAATCATCGACTGTCCGGACGCCGAAGCCTTAGCGGCCTTCAAGCACAGTATTCGGGATGAGTGGCTAGCTAGACACCTCCGCCAGGAAAAGCCGAGGACAATGGCTGCCCTAACTACACTCATGACCCGCTTTTGCACGGGCAAGGATAGCTGGTTAGCTCGTAGCAGCACCAGCGACCCTGGCACATCCGAAGTCACGGATGGCAATGGAAAGCCATGACGTAACAAACACAAACGTCGAAACAATGCCAGGAGCCCAGACGATAATGCGGTAAATGCCGGATTCAGTCGCTCCACACCCGGTCAACGGAAGAATCCATTTAAAGGCAACAAAGACGGTCCATCTAGCCTGGACAAAATACTAGATAGGCCCTGCCAGATCCATGCATGGCACCCCAGATAAACCTCCGAACTATACAAACCGTAGTTTTTGGGTCTTCAATCAGGCTCGCAAGCTCAACGCCGATCACAAGGGATTGGGGCCTCAGAGCGAAGACGAGGACAAACCTTGCTACTTCCCGAGCTTGCGTTGTATTCCCTCAAAGAGGAAAGGGAGATGTAGCACAGTAGCATAAGTATTTCCCACAGTTTTTGAGAACCAAGGTATCAATCCAGTAGGAGACCACACGCGAGTCCCTCGCACCTGCACAAACAAATAAGAACTTCGCAGCTAACGTGATAAGGGGTTGTCAATCCCTTTACGGTCACTTACGAGAGTGAGATCTGATAGAGATGATAGTTTATATTTTTGGTATTTTGGTTTATAAGAACAGAAAATAAAAGCGATAAAAGTAAAGTAGATGTAGATTGATATGTTGAGAATAGACCCGGGGGCCATAGTGTTCTCTAGTGGCTTCTATCATGATAGCGATATTCTACGGCGGATAAACAAATTACTGTCAAGCAATTGATAGAAAAGCGAATAATTATGAGACTATCTAGGCATGATCATTGTATATAGGCATCTCGTCCGAGACAAGTAGACCGACTCCTGCCTCGTTCTACTACTATTACTCCACACATCGACCGCTATCCAGCATGCATCTAGTGTATTGAGTTCATACGAACAGAGTAACGCCTTAAGCAAGATAACATGATGTAGAGGGATAAACTCAAGCAATATGATACAAACCCCATCTTTTTATCCTCGATGGCAACAATACAATAAGTGCCTTGCTGCCCCTACTGTCATTGGGAAAGGACAACGCAAGATTGAACCCAAAGCCAAGCACTTCTCCCAATGCAAGAACTATAGATCTAGCAGGCCAAACCAAACCAATAATTCGAAGAGACTTGCAAGGATATTATGAGCACACATAAAAAGTTCAGAGAAGAACCAAATATCTTTCATAGATAATCTTGATCATATACCCACAATTCATCGGATCTCAACAAACACACCGCAAAAAGAGATTACATCGAATAGATCTCCTCGAAGACCGAGGAGAACTTTGTATTGAGATCCAGAGAGAGGGAAGAAGCCATCTAGATACTACCTATGGACCCGAAAGTCTGTGGTAAACTACTCACAACTCATGGTGAGGGCGATGATGATGATGATGAAGAAGAACTCCGTGATGGATCCCCCTCCGGTGGATCTCCGGAAAAAGCTCCAAGATGGGATCTCACTGGAAGATAAGGTTACGGCGGTGGAATTAGGGTTTTATCTCTGTTGTCAAAGGTTTCGGGGTACGTAGACTTATATAGGAGGAAGGAGGACACCGGGGAGTCACAGGGGCCCCACGAGGCAGGGGGGCGCGCCCCCACCCTCGTGGGCCCCTTGTGGCTCTTCTGACATGGTTCTCAACTTCCTCGTGCGTGATTTTCTCCAAAAATATCTCTCACGAAGGTTTCATTCCGTTTGGACTCCGTTTGATATTCTTTTTCTGCAAAACCCTGAAACAGGCAAAAAACAGCAATCTGGACTGGGCCTTTGGGTTAGTAGGTTAGTCCCAAAAATGATATAAAAGTGAATGATAAAGCCCATTAAACATCCAAGACTTCATAAATAATAGCATGGAACAATAAAAAATTATAGATACATTGGATACGTATCAAGCATCCCCAAGCTTAATTCCTGCTCGTCCTCGAGTAGGTAAATGATAAAGAAATAATTTTTCATGTGGAATGCTAACCAATATAGTTTTGCAATGGAATTCTCTTAATTGTGGCACGAATGTTCAGATCTGAAAGATTCAAGACAAAAGTCTATATTGACATAAGAAATAACAACACTTCAAGCATACTAACAAAGCAATCATGTCTTCTCAAAATACTATGGCTAAAGAAAGTTATCCCTACAAAATCATATAGTCTGGCGATGCTCCCTCTTCATCACACAAAATATCCATATCATGCACAACCCCGATTTCAGCCAAGCACTTATTTTCGTACTCTATTCTTTCAAACATTTCAACTTTCACGCAATACATGAGCGTGAGCCATGGACATAGCACTATGGGTGGAATAGAGGTGGTTGTGGAGAAGACAAAAAGAAGGGAGATAGTTTCACATCGACTAGGCGTATCAACGGGCTATGGAGATTCCCATCAATAGGTATCAATGTGAGTGAGTAGGGATTGCCATGCAACGGATGAACTAGAGCTAAATATGAATGAAATCTCAACAAAAACAAACTAGTGGGTGTGCATCCAACTTGCTTGCTCACGAAGACCTAGGGCAATTGAGGAAGCCCATCGTTGGAATACACAAGCCAAGTTCTATAACGAAAAATTCCCACTAGTATATAAAAGTGACTAAGCATGAGACTCTCCACAATGAAGAACATGGTGCTACTTTGAAGCACAAGTCTGGAAAAAAGATAGTAGCAATTGTCCTTTTTTTTCTTTTCTTTTTTCCTTTTTTTGGGCCTTTCTTTTTTCTTTGGCCTTTTTTTTCTTTTTTTTGCGGAGGGGCTTTATAGATTTAGCCTTTCCTCTCATGGGACAATGCTCTAATAATGATGATCATCACACTTTTCATTACAATTCAATTATTACAACTCAATAATACAACAAAGTATGACTCTATATGAATGCCTCCGACGGTGTACCGGTATGTGCAATGAAACAAGAGTGACATGTATAAAAAGTTATGCATGGTGGCTTTGCCACAAATACGATGTCAACTACATGATCATTAATGGCAATATGACAATATGATGTGTGTCATACGAATGGAATGGTGGAAAGTTGCATGGCAATATATCTCGGAATGGCTATGGAAATGCCATGATAGGTAGGTATGATGGCTGTTTTGAGGAATAATATGGTGGCTATTTTGAGGAAGGGTATATAGTGGGTTTATGGCATCGGCGAAAGTTGCGCGGGACAAGAGAGGCTACCAATGGTGGAAGGGTGAGAGTGCGTATAATCCATGGACTCAACATTAGTCATAAGAACTCATATACTTATTGAAAAAATCTACGAGTCATCAAAACAAAGCAATCAACGCATGCTCCTAGGGGGGAGGTTGGTAGGAGTTAACCATCGTGCGCCCCCGACCTCCACACAAAGGTTGGCACTTTACAAATACCTCATGGTCTAACTTCGTTACATAGCGGTTCACCATACGAGCATGCTACGGGAATCACTAACCTTAACACAAGTATTTCTCAATTTCATAATAACTCCACTAGCATGACTCTAATATCACTATCCTCATATCTCAAAACAATTATCAAGCATCCAACATCTCATCATATTCAATGCACTTAGTGTGAGAATTTTTACTACATTGACGTTGGATGTCTATCATGTGAAGACTAGTTTTCTTAGCCTAAACACATTACCAGGCTGTTTTAATAGACTCTCAAATAGATATAAGTGAAGCATGAGAGTTCAACAATTTATAAAAAATATTACCACCATTGTGCCCTAAAAGATATAAGTGAAGCACTAGAGCAACAACTATTCAACTCAAAAGATATAAGTGAAGCACATAGAGTGTTCTAACAATTCCTAGGCCATATTTAACTCTCTCAAATAGGTGTGTCCAGCAAGGATGATTGTGACAAACTAACAAGCAAAGACTCAAATTATACAAGACGCTCCAAGCAAAACACATATCATGTGGCGAATAAAAATATAGCTCCAAGTATAGTTACCGATGGATGAAGACGAAAGAGGGGATGCCTTCCCGGGGCATCCCCAAGCTTAAGCTTTTGATTATCCTTGAATTCCTTGGGGTGCCATGGGCATCCCCAAGCTTAGGCCTTTGCTACTCTTTGTTCCATGGTCCATCAAAGCAATACTCAAAACTTGAAAACTTCACAACACAAAACTTAGCCAAAAATCTCGTGTGCTCCGTTAGTATAAGAAAACAAATCACTACTCAAAGGTACTGCAATGAATTCATTCTTTGTTTATATTGGTGTTAAACCTACTGTATTCCAACTTCTCTATGGTTCATACTTCCCAATACTACTCGTAGATGCATTGAAATAAGCAAACAACACACGAAAAACAGAATCTGTCAAAAACAGAACAGTCTGTAGTAATCTGCAGGTTTCGCCTACTTCTGGAACTCCAAAAAAATTCAAATTAAATTGGTAAATTTTAGGAATTTGTCTAGTAATCATCTGCAAAAAGAATCAACTAAATAGCACGCTCCAGTAAAAATCTGACGACCACTTTAGTGAGCGCTAACGTATCTGTTTTTCACAACAAGATCACATAAACTTCACACAAGTCTTCCCAAAGGTTCTACTTGGCACAAACACTAAACAAAACATGAAACCACATCTAATCAGAGGCTAGATGCAATATTTATTCCCTAACAGAAAAAAACAAAAAATATAAAATTGGGTTGCCTCCCAACAAGTGCTATCGTTTTACGCCCCTAGCTAGGCACGATACAAGATAAATCTAGGTATTGCCATCTTTGGAAGGCAATTCTTCGATTAAGCACTTATGATTCTTAGGCGCTTCTTTGTCCCTATTAATAATCAAACTCTTCGGCAAGAAAACAAGAAATTCTAAAGTGTCAAAAGGGTCTCTTGCAAAAGTAAGAAAATTAGGGTGAACACTTATGGATTTGAGATCCGCAATTCTAGAGGTTTCACCCTTGTCATTAGGGACATACATGAACTTGGATAATTTAGTGGTAGAGGTATTTGGAGCAGTTTTTTTAGCGGAAAGAGCAGAACCCACATTAGTGATAACATCCTCAAGCTTATTGATTCTAGTAGACATGATCTAGCTTTTCTTCAACAAAGGGCTCCTTTTCCTTAAGATTTTTCAGAACAACTCCTACCTTAGATCCATATTGGGTAATTTCATTATGGATTTTTCTATCCAAGTTCTCTACCAATTCTACCGTAGCAACTTTGTTTTCAATGATTTCTAACCTTTGCATAACATGCTCCAAAGTTAAAACGGTCCCATTAACCAAAAGAGGTGGTGAGCCAAATAATTCAGTCTTAGCATTATGAGAATCAACGGTGTGGCTACCCAAGAAATTCCCTCCGGTAATGGGGTCTAAGATAAATCTATTCCACGGAGTTATGCCAACATAAAAATTGCGAAGAAGCACGGAAGTGGAAAGCTTCCTATTGGATCTATTTTGAGCATGGAAAATTCTATACCAGGCATCTTTTAAGTTTTCTTCCTCCCTTTGTTTAAAGTTGAGGACCTCACTCTCGGGAGTGTCGATAATGATAGGCGTGCTAGACATGATGACAAGCAAGCAAGCAACACACAGGCAAACAAGAAGCAAGCGAACGATAAACACACTGCGGAAGAAGGGCAAATAAAATGGCAAGGGTGAAGTGGGGGAGAGGAAAACGAGAGGCAAATAAATGTAATGCGAAGGATAAGGGTTAGTGATAGGTACTTGGTATATGACTTTTGCATAAGCCTCCCCGGCAACGGCGCCCGAAATTCTTCTTGCTACTTCTCGAGCTTGCGTTGTATTCCCTCGAAGAGGAAAGGGAGATGCAGCACAGTAGCGTAAGTATTTCCCTCAGTTTTTGAGAACCAAGGTATCAATCCAGTAGGATACCACGCGCGAGTCCTCGCACCTGCACAAACAAATAAGAACTTCGCAGCCAACACGATAAGGGGTTGTCAATCCATTTACGGTTACTTACGAGAGTGAGATTTGATAGAGATGATAGTTTATATTTTTGGCATTTTGGTTTATAAGAACAGAAAATAAAAGCGATAAAAGTAAAGTAGATGTAGATTGATATGTTGAGAATAGACCCGGGGGCCATAGTGTTCTCTAGTGGCTTTTCTCATGATAGCGATATTCTACGGTGGGTAAACAAATTACTGTAAAGCAATTGATAGAAAAGCGAATAATTATGAGACTATCTACGCATGATCATTGTATATAGGAATCACGTCCGAGACAAGTAGACCGACTCCTGCCTGCATCTACTACTATTACTCCACACATCGACCGCTATCCAGCATGCATCTAGTGTATTGAGTTCATATGAACAGAGTAACGCCTTAAGAAAGATGACATGATGTAGAGGGATAAACTCAAGCAATATGATATAAACCCCATCTTTTTATCCTCGATGGCAACAATACAATACGTGCCTTGCTGCCCCTACTGTCACTGGAAAAGGACACCGCAAGATTGAACCCAAAGCCAGGCACTTCTCCCATTGCAAGAACTATAGATCTCGTAGGCCGAACCAAACCAATAATTCGAAGAGACTTGCAAGGATATTATGAGCACACATAAAAAGTTCAGAGAAGAACCAAATATCTTTCATAGATAATCTTGATAATAAACCCGCAATGCATCGGATCTCGACAAACACACCGCAAAAAGAGATTACATCGAATAGATCTCCTCGAAGACCGAGGAGAACTTTGTATTGAGATCCAGAGAGAGAGAAGAAGCCATGTAGATACTAGCTATGGACCCGAAGGTCTATGGTAAACTACTCACAACTCATGGTGAGGGCGATGATGATGATGATGAAGAACTTCGTGATGGATCCCCCTTCGGTGGAGCTCCGAAACAGGCTCCAAGATGGGATCTCACGGGAACAGAAGGTTACGGCGGTGGAATTAGGGTTTTCTCTCTGTTGTTGAAAGTTTCGGGGTACGTAGACTTATATAGGAGGAAGAAGGACACTGGGGAACTCACGGGGGCCCCACGAGGCAGGGGGCGCGCCCCCCACCCTCGTGGCCCCCTCATGGCTCTTCTGACGTGGTTCTCAAGTTCCTCGTGCGTGATTTTCTCCATAAATATCTCTCGCGAAGGTTTCATTCCATTTGGAAGGCAAAAAACAGCAATCTGTACTGGGCCTTTGGGTTAGTAGGTTAGTCCCAAAAATGATATAAAAGTGAATGATAAAGCCCATTAAGAATCCAAGACTTCATAAATAATAGCATGGAACAATAAAAAATTATAGATACGTTGGAGACGTATCAAACCTCGCCTGCCGAATGCTACCTCATGAGCTTGCGTTGTATTCCCTCGAAGAGGAAAGGGAGATGCATCATAGTAGCGTAAGTATTTCTCTCAGTTTTTGAGAACCAAGGTATCAATCCGGTAGGAGACCAGTAAGAACTTCGCAGCCAACGCGATAGGGGGTTGTCAATTCCTTTACCATCACTTACGAGAGTGAGATCTGATAGAGATGATAAGATAATATTTTTGGGATTTTTGGTATAGAAATAGAAAGTAAAGAAAGCAAATAAAAATGACGACAGAAATTGGCTAGTTGACGGGAAAGTAATATGATAAAGATAGACCCGGGGGCCATAGTTTTGTCTAGTGGCTTCTCTCATGATACGGGTATTCTACGGCGGGTAAACAAATTATTGTCGAGCAATTGATATAAAAGCGAATAATTATGAGACTATCTAGTCATGATCATTGTATATAGGCATCACGTCCGAGACAAGTAGACCAAAACGATTATGCTTCTACTACTATTACTCCACACATCGACCGCTATCCAGCATGCATCTAGTGTATTGAGTTCATACGAACAGAGTAACGCCTTAAGAAAGATGACATGATGTAGAGGGATAAACTCAAGCAATATGATGAAAACCCCATCTTTTTATCCTCGATGGCAACAATACAATACGTGCCTTGCTGCCCCTACTATCACTAGGAAAGGACACTTCAAGATTGAACCCAAAGCCAAGCACTTCTCCCATGCAAGAACTATAGATCTAGTAGGCCAAACCAAACCAATAATTCGAAGAGACTTGCAAGGATATTATGACCACACATAAAAAGTTCAGATATGAACCAAATATCTTGCATAGATAACCTTGATCATAAACTCACAATTCATCGGATCTCGACAAACACACCGCAAAAAGAGATTACATCGAATAGATCTCCTCGAAGACCAAGGAGAAATTTGTATTGAGATCCAGAGCGAGAGAAGAAGCCATCTAGATACTAGCTATGGACTCAAAGGTCCGTGGTAAACTACTCACAACTCCTAGTGAGGGCGATGATGATGATGAAGGCCTTCGTAATAGATCCCCCTCCCCGAACAGGCCCCAAGATGGGATCTCCACGGGAACAGAAGCTACGGTGGTGGAATTCGGGTTTTCTCTCTGTGTATGGAGTTTCCGAGGTACGCAGGTATATATAGGAAGAAGGAGTTTACCGGGGGCCGTGTGGGCCAGCCTTGAGGCAGGGGGGCGCGCCCTGGGAAGGGGGGCGCGCCCCCACCCTTGAGGGCTGGCCCCTTGCCCCTGACTTGGTCTCGACGTTTACCGTGCATGATTTCCTCCAAAAATATCTCTCGTGAAGGTTTCATTCCGTTTGGACTCCGTTTGATATTCCTTTTCTGCAAAACCCTGAAATAGGCAAAAAAAAACAGCAATCTGGACTCGGCCTTTGGGTTAGTAGGTTAGTCCCAAAAATGATATAAAAGTGAATGATAAAGCCCATTAAACATCCAAGACTTCGTAAATAATAGCATGGAACAATAAAAAATTATAGATACGTTGGAGACGTATCAAGCATCCCCAAGCTTAATTCCTGTTCGTCCTCGAGTAGGTAAATGATAAAGAAAGAATTTTTGATGTGGAATGCTAACCAATATTGTTTTTCAATGTAATTCTCTTAATTGTGGCATGAATGTTCAGATATGAAGGATTCAAGATAAAAGTCTATATTGACATAAGAAATAACAATACTTCAAGCAATACTAACAAAGAAATCATGTCTTCTCAAAATACTATGGCTAAAGAAAGTTATCCCTACAAAATCATATAGTGTTGGCTATGCTCCTTTGTTATCACACAAAATATTCATATCATGCACAACCCCGATTTCAGCCAAGCATTTGTTTTCATACTTTATCTTTTCAAACCTTTCAACTTTCACGCAATACATGAGCGTGAGCCATGGATATAGCACTATGGGTGGAATAGAGATGGTTGTGGAGAAGACAAAAAGAGGGAGATAGTCTCACATCGACTAGGCGTATCAATGGGCTATGGAGATGCCCATCAATAGATATCAATGTGAGTGAGTAGGGATTGACATGCAACAGATGCACTAGAGCTAAATATGAATGAAAGCTCGACAAAAGAAACTAGTGGGTGTGCATCCAACTTGCTTGCTCACGAAGACCTAGGGAATTTGAGGAAGCCCATCGTTGGAATATACAAGCCAAGTTCTATAACAAAAATTCCCACTAGTATATGAAAGTGACTAAACATGAGACTCTCTACAATGAAGAACATGGTGCTACTTTGAAGCACAAGTGTGGAAAAAGATAGTAGCAATTTTCCCTTTTTCTTTTGTCTTTTTTTTTCTTTTTTTCTCTTTTTTTGGGCCTTTTTTTTCTTTGGCCTTTCTTTTTTTTCTTTTTTTTTGCGGAGGGGCTTTATATATTTAGCCTTTCCTCCCATGGGACAATGCTCTAATAATGATGATCATCACACTTTCATTACACACGATATTACAACTCGATACTACAACAACAAAGTATGACTCTATATGAATGACTCCGGCGGTGTACCGGTATCTGCAATGAAACAAGAGTGACATGTATAAAAATTATGCATGGTGGCCTTGCCACAAATACGATGTCAACTACATGATCATGCATGGCAATATGACAATATGATGCGTGTCATATAAACGGAACAGTGGAAAGTTGCATGGCAATATATCTCGGAATGGCTATGGAAATGCCGTGATAGGTAGGTATGGTGGCTGTTTTGAGGAACAATATGGTGGCTGTTTTGAGGAAGGATATATAATGGGTTTATGGCACTAGCGAAAGTTGCGCGGTACAAGAGAGGCTAGCAATGGTGGAAGGGTGAGAGTGTGTATAATCCATGGACTCAACATTAGTCATAAGAACTCATATACTTATTGCAAAAATTTACGAGTCATCAAAACAAAGAAATCAACGCATACCCTTGGGGGGGAGGTACTCCCTCCGATCCATAATGTAGTGCCTATAGATTTTTACAAAAGTCAAACATTACAAACTTTGACCATGTTTATAGAGAAAAGTATGTACATCTAGAATACCAAATGCACATCATTGGATACATCGTGAGTTATATTTTCAGAATGTACATATTTGTTATTGTAGATGTAGACAGTTTTCTCTATACACTTGGTCAAAGTTGGCAAAGGTTGACTATCACAAAAATCTATAGGCACTACATTATGGAACAGAGGGAGTAGGTAGGAGTTAACCATCGCGCGCCCTCGACCTCCACACAAAGGTTGACACTCTACAAATACCACATGCTTTAACTTAGTCACACAACGGTTCACCATACGTGCATGCTACGGGAATCACTAACCTTTACATAAATATTCTCAATTTCATAATCACTCCACTAGCATGACTTTAATATCACTATCCTCATGTCTCAAAACAATTATCAAGCATCCAACATCTCTTTCTATTCAATGCACTTGATGTGAATTTTTTTTACTACATTGACATTGGATGATTATCATGTGAAGACTAGTTTATTTAGCATAAACACTTTACCATGCTGTTTTAATAGACTCTCAAATAGATCTAAGTGAAGCATGAGAGTTCAACATTTTCTACAAAATATTACCACCACCATGCTCTAAAAGATATAAGTGAAGCACTAGAGCAAAAACTATTCAACTGAAAAGATATAAGTGAAGCACATAGAGTGTTCTAACAATTTCTAGGCCATATTTAACTCTCTCAAATAGGTGTGTCAAGCAAGGATAATTGTGGCAAACTAAAAAGCAAAGACTCAAATTATACAAGACTCTCCAAGCAAAACACATTGCATGTTGCGAATAAAAATATAGCTCCAAGTATAGTTTCCGATGGATGAAGACGAAAGAGGGGATGCCTTCCCGGGGCATCCCCAAGCTTAGGCTTTTGATTATCTTGAATTTACATGGGTGCCATGGGCATCCCCAAGCTTAGGCCTTTGCTACTCCTTGTTCCATAGTCCATCAAAGCAATACTCAAAACTTGAAAACTTCACAACACAAAACTTAGACAAAAATTCTCGTGAGCTCCGTTAGTAAGAGAAAGCAAACCACCACTCAAAGGTACATCAAGGAATTCATTCATTGTTTTTATTGGTGTTAAACCTACTGTACTCCAAGTTTTCTATGATTCATATCCTCCAATATTACTCATAGATACATCGGAATAAGCAGATAACACACGAAAAACAGAATCTGTCAAAAACAGAACAGTCTGTAGTAATCTGCTGGGTTCGCCTACTTCTGGAACTCCAAAAAATTCAAACTAAATTGGTAAATTTGCGCAATTTGTCTACCAATCAGCAGAAAAAATAATCAACTCAAAAGCATGCTCCAGTAAAATCTGAAGACTACTTTAGAGAGCGCTAATGATCCTGTTTTTCACAGCAAGATCATATAAACTTCACACAAGTCCTACCAAAGGTTCTAATTGGCACAAACACTAAACAAAACATGAAAACACATCTAATCAGAGGCTAGATGCAACATTTATTCTCTAACAGCAACAAAAGCAAAAAGCATAAAATTGGGTTGCCTCCCAACAAGCTCTTTCTTTATAGCCATTAAGATAGGCTTGAGAATTCAACGATGCTCACATGAAAGGTAAGAATTGAAGCACAAAGAGAGCATCATAAAAAATGTGACGAACACATCTAAGTCTAACATACTTCCTATGCATAGACATTTTATAGGCAAACAAATTAGCGAGACAAACAAGAGCTAGCATATGCAAGGAAGGAGAAAGAAACAATAGCAATCTCAACATAACGAGAGGTAATTTAGTAACATGAAGATTTCTACAACCATACTTTCCTCTCTCATAATAATTGCATGTAGGATCATGATCAAATTCAGCAAAATAGCTATCACATAACATATTCTCAACACGATCCACATGCATGCAAAGTTGACACTCTTCCAAAATAGTGGGATCTAAAGTTGACAATCTTCCAAACCCACTTTCAATATTATTGCAAACATTATCAATCTCATATTCATCATGGGGGTTAAATAAATTTTCAAAATCATAAGAAGAATCACCCCAATCATGATCATTGCAACAAATAGTAGTCATAGCAAAACTAGCATCCCCAAGCTTAGGGTTTTGCATATCATTAGCACAATTGACATCAAGAGAATTTATAATAGCATCATTGCAATTATGCTTTTCATCGAAGGAACTCTCAAGTATGGGTGCAATAGCAACGATCTCATGTTTAACATAGGGAACTATAGCAAATTCCTCTTCATAAATATTGGCATCATGTCCACAAGAATAGCAAGCATCATGTTCATCAAGGGATATTTCAATCAGATCATGGGAATCATAATTATCTATAGATTCATGCATATCATTATTTTTCTTCAAAGCAGCGGTCATTCCTTCAATAAATTCTTTGATATTGGCATTATGAGCATAGTTTTCATAGCAGTATTTAAGTATTTCAAAATTTTCAGATTCATAGAGAGTAATATTATACTTTTCAATCAAAGAAGCAATTTCATAAGCACCCTTAAAAGAAACGAATTCTTCAATTCGTTCGATATCATAGTAACTATAAACACTCTTTGCATAAGAAGATAAGATTTCATTATCATTAAACTCACAAAGGTAGGGGAGGCGTTTTTCAGGGTTCTTAGAGCAACGAGTAAAATCACAAATTTCACAGAGATTCCCAGCATAACACATCAATCTGTTTATCTGATCCCATAAGAGTATCCCCTTTTCAGACAAACGGTGATGCACAAAATGAGCTTGCTCATATAAAGATTTCCCATCAACTAGGCTAGTTGGGGTTTCAGCACGAGCGCATAAGGATTGAAGATGATCCAAGTAGAACACCTTAAGGTGATCAATAACAATATATTTTTAGCAAGCAAAGATGTAAGCACATAGAAGGCACATAGAACACAAGCAAACGAGAGGCAAGCGAACGATAAACACATGGCGTAAGAAGGGCGAATAAAATGGCAAGGGTGAAGTGGGGGAGAGGAAAATGAGAGGCAAATAAATGTAATGCGAAGGATAAGAGTTTGTGATAGGTACTTGGTATATGACTTTTGCGTAAGCCTCTCCGGCAACGGCGCCAGAAATTCTTCTTGCTACCTCTTGAGCTTGCATTGTATTCCCTCAAAGAAGAAAGGGAGATGCAGCACAGTAGCATAAGTATTTCCCTCAGTTTTTGAGAACCAAGGTATCAATCCAGTAGGAGACCACGCGCCAGTCCCTCGCACCTGCACAAACAAATAAGAACTTCGCAGCCAACGCGATATGGGGTTGTCAACCCCTTTACGGTCACTTACGAGAGTGAGATCTGATAGAGATGATAAGATAATATTTTTGGTATTTTTGGTATATAAACAGAAAGTAAAGAAAGCAAATAAAGAACGGCGACAAAAATTGGCTAATTGACGGGAAAGTAATATGATAAAGATAGACCCAGGGGCCATAGTTTTCTCTAGTCGCTTCTCTCATGATAGCGGTATTCTACGGCGGGTAAACAAATTACTGTCGAGCAATTGATAGAAAAGCGAATAATTATGAGACTATCTAGGCATGATCATTGTATATAGGCATCACGTCCGAGACAAGTAGACCAAAACGATTCTGCTTCTACTACTATTACTCCACACATCGACCGCTATCCAGCATGCATCTAGTGTATTGAGTTCATATGAATAGAGTAACGCCTTAAGAAAGATGACATGATGTAGAGGGATAAACTCAAGCAATATGATGAAAACCCCATCTTTTTATCCTCGATGGCAACAATACAATACGTACCTTGCTGCCCCTACTGTCACTAGGAAAGGACACCGCAAGATTGAACCCAAAGCCAAGCACTTCTCCCATTGCAAGAACTATAGATCTAGTAAGCCAAACCAAACCAATAATTCGAAGAGACTTGCAAGGATATTATGAGCACACATAAAAAGTTCAGAGATGAACCAAATATCTTTCATAGATAACCTTGATCATAAACTCACAATTCATCGGATCTCGACAAACACACCGCAAAAAGATATTACATCGAATAGATCTCCTCGAAGACCGAGGAGAACTTTGTATTGAGATCCAGAGAGAGAGAATAAGAAGCCATCTAGATACTAGCTACGGACCTGAAGGTCTGTGGTAAACTACTCACAACTCATGGTGAGGGCGATGATGATGATGATGATGAAGGCCTCCGTGATGGATCCCCCTCCCGGAACAGGCTCCAAGATAGGATCTCCACCTGGAACAGAAGCTACGGCGGTGGAATTAGGGTTTTCTCTCTGCGTATGGAGTTTTTGGGGTACTTAGGTATATATAGAAAGAAGGAGGGCACCGGGGGCCATGTGGGCCAGCCTCGAGGCAGGGGGCGGTCCCTGGGAAGGGGGGCGCGCCCCCCACCCTCGAGGGATGGCCCCTTGCCCCCTGAATTGGTCCTCACGTTTTCCGTGCGTGATTTCCTCCAAAAATATCTCTCGCGAAGGTTTCATTCCGTTTGGACTCCGTTTGATATTCCTTTCCTCCAAAACCCTGAAATAGGCAAAAAAACAGCAATCTGGACTAGGCCTTTGGGTTAGTAGGTTAGTCCAAAAATGATATAAAAGTGAATGATAAAGCCCATTAAACATCCAAGACTTCATAAATAATAGCATGGAACAATAAAAAATTATAGATACGTTGGATACGTATCACCGAACACAGGGGGGGCAAAAAAAATTCCACCGGAGATTAAAACAGTGAACTTGATCTATGCCACTCATATCCCAAAGAGGGAGCGCAAGGGCGCACTCCGAGGTGTCTATGCCCTTGAGCCTGTTACCCCAAATTCAACCCATGGTCGGCCTATCCGATCACCTTTGATCGCAGGGATCATCCGACTAGTATCCGTCACGGGGGTTCGGCTGCCCTAGTGCTCAATCGATGGATACCATCTCACTTGAGTCCTTATGGACGACGGCAGCAGTCTCAATCATATATATTGGGACACTGTCCACAAGATGGGGATAGACCCGTCAAGAATCAAGCCAAGCGGCACAACCTTTAAAGGATTGATGCTGGGCGTAGAAGCCCGCTGCACGGGCTCTTTAACATTGGAGGTCGTATTCGGCTCTCCCAATAACTTTCGAAGCGAAGAGCTAATCTTCGACATAGCTCTGTTCCGTAGTGGATACCTTGCACTGCTCGGAAGAACGGCCTTCGCCCGCTTTAATGCAGTCCCGCATTATGCTTATTTAAAGCTCAAAATTCCTGGACCACGTGGCGTCATCACAATCAATGGAAATATGGAGCGCTCTCTCCGTACGGAGGAGGACACTGCGGCCCTAGAAGCCGAAGTTCAAAACGGCCTATTCAAGCCGAACAGCTCATCGGTCATCAAGACCGCGGACACAGCTAAACGTGTCGGGCATTCGCCTCAGTGTGGCAGCTCAGATGAACCTGAGCTTGATTAGCAGCTACGCCCCCATCGACTGCCCCATAAGGTGGTATCATACGTGCCTCGTGTACACATTTATGACCTTAAAATTCCTTGGGGCGGCGCTGAGGGCACACTGCATACAAATAGTCCATAGTTCGGCTCGACCCTATTCGGACTCTAAAATTATATATCAAGGTTCATTAGATGAACTAGCCTTGTTTACGGCCACATGGATTTCTTTTCTTTTCCAGGTTTTTTCTATTTCTTTTTCTTATTTTACAGATGGCCATCACACTTCCCCCTTCAAGGACACATCACAAAGGAGAAAACAACGCAGACGTGCAGCAGGGCCCCGCGTTAAGTTTTTTTTAGATTAAGACCATGTGTAAACCTTTTCTCTCTTTTTGTTTTATACTTTTCTGGCATGTAAAATGTCTAAGGAAGTTATCGGCGTTATCTGTAAACATACGGCTGGCTGTACTATAAAGGGATATTATAGAAACAGCTTGATTCATATTATGTTTGGAGTTTTATTCTCTCACCGCCTGTGTTCTCTCCCCATGTCAGATTGCCACATGTGCCTTTATAACGGGGTCCATTACCAGGGGCTGTATTCAGCCCGGTATATGCCGAAAAGTCCGAACAACTATATGGAGTGTTCGGCTTCCTGGATATTTGCTTTATATGCATCAGTTCCGAATCATGGCTTGGGTCAATAGTTGGGTTGCCCAGCTCCTGTGCTTACTCCTACGTCCCCGATTGTTCGGCTAGGGGGTAAATGGAGAACTACTGCGATTGTACTTCTGGCTCGTCCGGTCAAGTACCTGAGTAGAGAAAGCCGAAAACTGACTGTCATGATAGGCGAGAATCTGGTCTACGATCCAGTGACTTAGTGTTATACTACGATCGATGGAGATCCACCCCGTGTTATATGAAGGGTTGGTTTTTTGCCCAGCCGTGTACAAATGGATACCTTAATTTGGAAATACCATATACGCGCCAGGGGCTAGTACCTAGCCCCACTTATCAGACTCCTATGGCTAAGTGAAAGTAATTACGCCGCATAGTCTGATTGCCTAGTTTGCTCCGCATACACCTCCTACACGGACCAAGACGTTGGATAAAGTGTGTCTATGCATATGACCGAACACCCCAGCAATATTTACATGGGGGCTGAAGCCGACGACTGGAAACTTTCAGAGTAAAATAAACGGCCGTGCATGAGGTAAAAGTTGCTCACATATCAATGGCGCAAAAGTTATATGCATCGGTTCATAAAGCTTAAGTCTTTACAACCAGATACATTACTCAAAGATGATATCTTTTGAGCACTGGCCTTCTACAAGGCGGGCGCCTTCTATGACGTCCTTGAAGTATCTCTCCATCTTGCGGTGCTCCTTGCCGTTAGGCGGGCCAGCAGTGGCTATGTCCTGCGCCTTCATCTTCGCCCAGAGCACTTTCACATGGGCAAAGGCCATCCGAGCACCTTCTATGCAGGCCGAACGCTTCAACACATCGAACCGCGGACTCGCTTCGACAAGCCGCTTCATCAATCTGAAGTAGCTACTTGGGACTGGCTCAGCGGGCCACAGCCGTACTATCAAGTCCGTCATGGCCGAACCCGCCATATTGTGCAGCTCGACCAGCTGCTTCATCTGGTCGTTGAGGGGCACTGGATGTTTTGGCACACAGAACTGCGACCAGAACAGCTTCTCCATGTCGTTCCCCTCCTAGGCTCGGAAGTATCGAGTGGCGTCAGCACTGCTCCTTGGGAGATCAGCAGACACGCCTGGAGAACTCCATAACCGTGTTATCCCAAGGTACTACTGCCCTCCGAAGATGCTCTGTAAGAGAAAAGTCTTACCAGATGCTATCTCCCACGCCTGCCTGATTTCTTCGCAGATGTTGCGCGACTCGCTTCACGCCTCCTGGGAAGCCTTAACTGTCGCAGTGACCTCAGATGCTTGTTCCGAAGTCTTCTCTTCCAATGCATCGCATTGGTGAATAGCATCTTTTAGTTCATCTTCGACCTCGGAAACCCGAGCCTCGTGCTTTTGGCACACGGCCTTTTCGGCATCTAGATCGGCAACTGCTTAGTCAGCGATTGCCTTGCTCGCTTCGGCCTCCTTCTTGGCCTTCGTGAGTTTGCCCTTGAGGGCCTCGAGCTCAGTGGCGCCAACTGTTTAATACAAAATATCATAAAGAGTTTATACTCATACTCAATTAATATTATCAGTCTTCTTGACATCTCAATTTTTCAAATCTGCATACCTTGGGTCTCATCTAAACGCTGGTTGACGCGGTCGAGGTCTGCGTTGGCCTCCGAAAGCTTCCGATTTAGTTCGGCAACTTCTGCATCTCGTGCAGTTGCCGCAACTAGTGAAGCATGTTCAAATGCAAAAGCATACAGTTTAGCTCTATAATATGCTATATTATGGATGCTTCGTCCGATTCTGTTCAGAATCACACAAAGCGTCAGGGGCTACTGGCTATATATGTGCATATAAAACAAATAAAAGATCCATAAAGAACATTACATTGCTTACCTCAAAGCCTGTTAGTAGGCTGTTGAAGGCTTCATTCAGCCCGCCTTTGATCGACTGAATCTTCTTCATCACCGCACCCATTACGCTGCGGTGCTCCTCCACAACGGAAGCACTTTGTAGTGCTCCCTCCAGAGGATCCGGCGCCTCCGGATTGATACCGGGCGCTGTAGGAACAGTGGTATCCTCCCCCGCCTTGGGGGTCTGGTCTTCGGACCCCGGAGCCGCGCTAGGCTCCGGATCAGTATTCGGCGGGGCCCCAGATTGTTTGGGCCCCCCGTCTTCGGTCTCCATGGGGATTGTTTCCCCATGGTCAGGCAGCCGAGGTGTTACCCTCGGTCGACCTATCACTTGCCCCGCCCCCGTCTCCTTGAGCAGGAGACGCATGCTGGGAGAATACTTCGGTGTCCCCGCGGGCCATGGGCGATGGAGCTCAGACCAGTGGGTCACTGTCCGTCTCTCTAGGTGCCAGAGAGTTCCCCTCCGATAAGGAGGCGTCGGGGTGTGCTCGGGGAGGGCTGTAGGTCAGCAGGTGAGAAATACTTAAAAAGCATTAAAATGCTCGAGAAACAAGGTGCAACAATTAATATATCCGAACAACTTACATATTGGACAGGGGATTCTCCCTAGGTTTTACCACAAAGTTGTGTTCGCACGATGAGTCCGAAGGGGCGGGGAGGTTTAGCCTCCTCCGGGGTGCGGCCTTGCTTGCTTCAGCAGCGGCCGCCCTCTTCTTCCCCTTGCCCTAGGCAGGGGACACTTCTTCTTCATTATCCTCCTCTTCGGAGGAAAGGATGTTGATCTCATCGGACTTCGCGTCCGTAGGGTGGGAGCCGCTCTCGGCCTCCTTGCTCTTCTTCTTGGACTTCTTGTCCGGCGCCTTGTACGGTGATAACCCACAAGTGTAGGGGATCACAACAGTTTTCGAGGGTAAAGTACTAAACCCAAATTTGTTGATTCGACACAAGGGGAGCCAAAGAATACTCTTAACTATTAGCAGTTGAGTTGTCAATTCAACCACTCCTGGGATCTTAGTATCTGCAGCAAGAAATTTTAGTAGCAAAGTAATATGATAGTGGCGGTAGCACCAATAAAAGTAAAGATAGTATTTTTGTAGTTTTTGTGATAGTAGCAATGGAAAAGTAAATAAGCGACAAGCAATATAGGTAAAACTCGTAGGCATTGGATCGATGATGGGAAACTACGTCGGATGCAATTCATAATGTAGAAGTTATAACCTAGGGTGACACAGAACTAGCTCCAGTTCATGAATGCAATGTATGCATGTATTCTGAATATAGTCATACGTGCTTATGATAAAGAACTTGCATGACATCTTTTGTCCTACCCTCCTGTGGCAGCGGGGTCCTATTGGAAACTATGGGATATTAAGTCCTCCTTGTAATAGAGTACCGGACCAAAGTATTAACACATAGTGAATGCATGAACTCCTCAAACTATGGTCATCACCGGGAGTGGTCCCAATTATTGTCACTTCGAGGTTACCGGATCATAACACATAGTAGGTGACTATAGAGTTGCAAGATAGGATCAAGAACACACATATATTAATGAAAACATAATAGGTTCAGATCTGAAATCATGGCACTTGGGCCCTAGTGACAAGCATTAAGCATAGCAAAGTCATATAAACATCAATCTCAGAACATAGTGGATACTAGGGATCAAACGCTAACAGAACTAACTCGATTACATGATAGATCCCATCCAACCCATCACCGTCCAGCAAGCCTATGATGGAATTACTCACACACGGCGGTGAGCATCATGGAATTGGTGATGGTGGAAGGTTGATGATGACGATGGCGACGATCTCCACTCTCCGGAGCCCCTAACGGACTCCAGATCAGCCCTCCCGAGAGAGATTAGGGCTTGGCGGCGGCTCTGTCTCATGAAACGCGATAATTCCTTCTCCTTAATTTTTTTTCTCCCCGAAACGGAAGATATAGGACCTGGGGGTACGTCGGTAGAGCATCGGGGGGCCCTCGAGGCAGGGGGTGCGCCCTGGGAAGGGGGGCGCGCCCCACCCTCGAGGATAGGCTGTGGGCCCCCCGGTGAGTATCTTCTTGTAGATATTTATTATATTTTCTGAAATAATTCTCCGTTGATTTTCAGGCGATTCCGAGAACTTTTTATTTATGCACAAAAACAACACCATGGTAGTTCTGCTGAAAACAACGTCAGTCCGGGTTAGTTCCATTCAAATCATGCAAGTTAGAGTCCAAAACAAGGGCAAAAGGGTTTGGAAAAGTAGATACGTTGGAGACGTATCAACTCCCCCAAGCTTAAACCTTTGCTTGTCCTCAAGGAATTCAGTTGATAAACTGAAAGTGATAAAGAAAAAGTTTGACAAACTCTGTTTGCTCTTGTTGTTGTAAATATGTAAGCTAGCATTCAGGTTTTCAACAAGATCATGAACTAACCGTATTCACAATAACTTTCAGGTCTCAAAACTACTCACATCAATGGCATAATTAACTAGCGAGCAATAATAATAAACCTCGGATGACAAAACTTCTCAAAACAATCATGATATGATATAACAGGATGGTATCTCGCTAGCCCTTTCTGAGACCGCAAAACATAAATGCAGAGCACCTTTAAAGATCAAGGACTGACTAGATATTGTAATTCATGGTAAAAGAGATCCAGTCATGATCATACTCAATGCAAATTAATAGTAATACATGCAATGGCAGAGGTGCTCTCCTACTGGTGCTCTTTGATAAGAGAATGATGACTCTGCATAAAAGTAAATAGATAGGCCCTTCGCAGAGGGAATCATGGATTTGTAGAGGTGCCAGAGCTTGATTTTTAAATAGAGATTGAATAACATTTTGAGCGGTATACTTTCATTGTCAACATAACAACCAAGAATCTTGATATCTCCCATGCTACACACATTATAGGCGGTTCCCAAACAGAATGGTAAAGTTGATACTCCCCCAACCACCAACAAGCACACTCCACGGCCAGCCGAATCCATGGGTTACCGTCCAAACAAGCAACAACCCTGGGGGAGTTTTGTTTAACTATTATGATATGAGCATGGGACTGGGCATCCTGGTTACCAGCCATTTTCTCATGAATGATGAGCGGAGTCCACTCATCATGAGAATAACCCACCTAGCATGGAAGATATAGACAACCCTAGTTGATACATGAGTTGTTCGAGCATACAAAACAAAATTTCATTTGAAGGTTTGGAGTTTGGCACATACAAATTTACTTGGAACGGCAGGTAAATACTGCATATAGGAAGGTATGGTGGACTCATGTGGAATAACTTTGGGGTTTATGGAAGTGGATCCACAAGCAGTATTCCCGCTTAGTAGAGGTGAAGGCTAGAAGGAGACTAGGAAGCGACCAGCTAGAGAGCAACAACGGTCATGAACATGCATTAAAATTAATCAACAATGAAGGCAAGCATGAGTGGGATATAAATCACCATGAACATAAATATCGTGAAGGCTATGTTGATTTGTTTCAACTACATGCGTGAACATGTGCCAAGTCAGATCACTTAAATCGTTCAAAGGAGGATACCACCCATCATACCACATCACAACCATTTTAATATCATGTTGGCACACAAGATAGACCATTATAAACTCTCAGCTAATTAAGCATGGCATAAGCAGCTATGATCTCTAATTGTCATTGCAACCATGTTTCATTCATAACAAGCTGAATCAGGAACGACGAGCAATCATATTTACAAAAACAAGAGAGGTCGAGTTCATACCAGCTTTTCTCATCTCAATTAGTTCATCATATATCATCCTTATTGCCTTTCACTCGCACGACCGAACGGTGTGGAAAATAATAATAGTGCACGTGCATTGGACTAAGCTGGAATCTGCAGGCATTTAATACAAGAGAGAAGACAAGGTAATATGGCTCAAGGTTAAATCAACAACAAAGCATATGAGAGCCACTAAGCATATTAATCATGGTCTTCTACTCTTAACCCCTAAAGAAAAGAAAAGAAACTATTTACATGGGAAAGCTCCCAACAAGCAAAAGAAGAACGGGAAATCTTTTTGGGTTTTCATTTTTTAGTTACTACTACAAGCAAAGAAAGTAAACTAGCTAGAAGCTACAACTAATATTTTTTGTTTTTCTGGGTTTTTCTAGCACACAAGAAAAAGACTAAGAAAAAGAAATTAAAACTAAGCATGGATGGTACAGTGAAAGAATGTGATCACTGACAGCTAGAATAAGTGTGCACATGAATGTAAGTCGGTGAGAAACACGTACTCCCCCAACTTAGGCTTTTGGCCTAAGTGGGTCTATGGCCACGGATCGAAGCCACTCCCTCCAGTTTACTGAGATGTGTCCTCTGGGTGCCACTGGTTGGCGAGCTCGTCCGGCTCCCACCCATAAACAGATTGACGGGAAGGATCAAGCGGTGGTTCTGGCTCAGGCTCTGAAGCTTGTGCATGGCCTTGGTACTTGTAGAAGACATCTGAGGTGATGAGGAATACGCCTGTAGATAGATCAAACAAAGAAGGTGCAGGAAAGGTAACAATTTCACAGTATATTTCATCAAACCTCGATTTATAATGGAGCTGCATATTTTTGTCTTTAACAATAAAGTCATGAGCTACCATGCTCTTGTAGTCTAGATAAACAGGGGCAAGCAATTTTTCTTCCTTCTCATGATGCCTAATGGGTATATTAAAATATTCAGCAAGGCGAGAAGCAAAGATGCCTCCAAAGACGGGCCCTCTTGAGCCGTTAAGACTCAATCGCTTAGCAACGACGGCGCCCAAGCTAAAAGTTGTGTCATGGAACAAAGCATGGCGTGAAAAGATAATGTCAGGGGCACTGAGATTCCCACTGTTCCCGCGGCCAATTAAACACCTACTAGCAAATAAAGCAAAGTAGCGCAGAACAGGGAAGTGTATACTAGTGATTCTTGCCCCTGCAACTTGTCTAGTTTCACCTACGGCTATCATATCAATAAACCCTTTGACGTCTTCATGACGTGGTTCATCAAGTCTACCTCCAAAGGGTACTTTGCATATTTCACAAAAATCTAAAAGTTATATCTCCTTACTCACATCATATAAGAGAAACTCCACCATAGGTGGTGTTTTCCTAGAATGAAAATGAAATCTTTGCGTGAAAATATTGGTGAGTAAGAGATACTGTTCTTTTTGGTCGTTGAGGAAGTCGGTGAGGCCTGCATTATTCGCCATCCAATAAAAGTCTTCGTAAATACCGGCAGACATCATGAAATTATTACAAGGCCATTCGCACGGTCGAACTTCCGCCATGTGAGGAAGATGACACTTGGGCTTCTTATTTTCTTCTTTCTTCTTCTCCTTTGAGCTCTTGCTGGAGGAGCCCCTCAATAGTCTTTTCAACATTTTCCTTTTCTGAAAATTTCTGAAATTTTTAGTAACTCACAATAAAAGTTAACCAAACTCAACAAGATTAATAACAACAACTCCTATAAGTGCCTAGAGGCTATATCATGCATTAGAACTACTTGGGACCAAGAAAATCTGACATGCAAGCTCAAGGACAAGGTCACCACAACAGCATAAATTTGCAACAAATAAAGCACTAGAACAAACACTAATTGGACCAATGGAGGAGTAACATACCAAGGAACAATCTCCCCAAACAGTTTGGTGACTGGTGCTTTGAGCAAGGAGATCGAAAATGGCAGCAAAATGAGCTAGAACTCGGGTTTGAGCTGGTTGGGGATTTTTTTGGGAGGAAGAAGAAGAGCATGGGTGAAAGGATAAGTGGAGGGGGGCCACGTGGGGCCCTCGAGGGTGGGGGCGCGCCCTGTGCCCTGGAGGCCACGTGCTGGCTCCCCTCGCTGTGTGTTCAGTGCCATATTTTCTTAAATAATCTAGAAAAAAATCATATTTCATTTTCATGGCATTTGGAGAACTTTTATTTTCGGGATATTTTTTATTGCACTAATAAGTCTGGAAACAGACAGATAATGCTATTTTTGTTTTATTTAACCTAATTAACAGAAAGTAAAAGGAGGGTACAAAAGGTTTGTGCCATCTAGATTCACCTATCCCATGTTCATCAAAAGGAATCCATTAACAAGGTTGATCAGGTCTTGTTAATAAACTCTTTCCGAGTAACATGAAACCGGAGAATTTTTGAATAACACTATGTTACCTCAATGGGGATATGTATGTCCCCAACAATAAGAATGTCATATGCCTTCTTGGTAGTAGGAATAGGAAACTCAAAACCTCCAATAGTAATAGTTGAAGTTTTTCCAATATAATTGATACTATGAACCTGAGGTTGTTTCCTCGGAAAGTGTACCGTATGCTCATTACCATTGACATGAAAAGTGACATTGCCTTTGTTGCAATTAATAACAGCCTCTGCAGTATTCAAAAAAGGTCTTCCAAGAATAATAGGCATACTATCATCCTCGGGAATATCAAGTATAACAAAGTCCGTTAGAATAGTAACATTTGCAACTACAACAGGCACATCCTCACAAATGCCGATAGGTATAGCAGTTGATTTATCAGCCATTTGCAAAGATATTTCAGTAGGTGTCAACTTACTCAAGTCAAGCCTACGGTATAAAGAGAGAGGCATAACACGAACACCGGCTCCAAGATCACACAAAGCAGTATTAACATAGTTTCTCTTAATGGAGCAAGGTATAGTAGGTACTCCTGGATCTCCTAATTTCTTAGGCATTCCACCCTCAAATGTGTAATTGGCAAGCATGGTGGAGATTTCTACTTCAGGTATCTTTCTTTTGTTGGTAATAAAATCTTTCATATACTTGGCATAAGGATTTGTTTTAAGCACATCAGTCAAACGCATACGCAAAAAGATAGGTCTAATCATTTCAGCGAAGCGCTCAAATCCTCATCATACTTTTTCTTGGATAGTTTCGGAGGAAAAGGCATGGGTTTCTGAACCCACGGTTCTCTTTCCCTACCATGCTTCCTAGCAACAAAGTCTCTCTTATCATAACGTTGATTCTTTGATTGTGGGTTATCAAGATCAACTGCAGGTTCAATCTTTACATCATTATCATTGCTAGGTTGAGCATCATCATGAACATCATCATTAATATTATCACTAGGCTCATGTTCATTACCAGATTGTGTCTCAGCATCAGAAACAGATATATCATTGGGATTCTCGGGTGGGTGAGGTACAGGTTCACTAGAGCATGCAAAGTCTTGTCATTTTTCTTTTTCTTCTTCTTAGAAGAACTAGGTGCATCTAAATTAGCTCTCTGAGAATCTTGCTCAATTCTCTGAGGGTGGTCTTCAGGATACAGAGGTTCCTGAGTCATTATGCCACCTCTAGACACAACTCTAATGGCTTTATCATTATTCTTACTATTTAATTCATTGAGCAAATCATTCTGAGCCTTAAGTACTTGTTCTACTTGAGTGGTGACCATGGAAGCATGTTTACTAATAAGTTCCAGTTCACTTTTAGCATTAGACAGATAATCACTCAAGCGTTCAATCATATGAGCATTTTGTTGTAGTTGTGTACCAACATAAGCATTGAAGTTTTCTTGTTTCACAATAAAATTGTCAAACTCGTCTAAGCATTGGCTAGCAGACTTATAACGAGGAATATCACTTTCATCAAATCTATAAAGAGAATTTACCTTTACTACCTGTGTCGGGTTATCAAAACCATGTCTTTCTTCAATAGGCGGTAAATTCTTAACATCTTCAGCTTTAATACCTTTTCTTTCACGGATTTCCTTGCCTCTTGCATGTCTTCAGGACTGAGAAATAGAACACCTCTTTTCTTCGGAGTTGGCTTAGGGGCTGGTTCAGGAAGTGTCCAATTATTTTCATTGGCTAGCATATTATTCAATAGTAATTCAACTTGTTCCACTGCTCTTTCCCTGAAAACACAACCAGCACAACTATCCAGGTGGTCTCTGGAAGCATCGGTTAGTCCATTATAAAAGACATCAAGTATATCATGCATCTCAAGAGGATGATCAGGCAAACCATTAAGTAACTGGAGAAGCCTCCCCCAAGCTTGTGGGAGACTCTCTTCTTCAGTTTGAGCAAAGTTATAAATTTCCCGTAAGGCGGCTTGTTTCTTATGAGCGGGAAAATATTTAGCAGAAAAGTAATACATCATATCCTGGGGACTACGTACACAACCAGGATCAAGAGAATTAAACCAAGTCTAAGCATCACCCTTTAACGAGAACAGAAACAACTTAAGGATATAATAGTAGCGATTCTTTTCATCATTGGTAAACAGGGTGGCTATATCATTCAACTTGGTATGATGTGCCACAACAGTTTCAGACTCATAGGCATGGAAATGATCAGATTAAACCAAAGTAATTAACTCAGGATCAACAGAGAATTCATAATCCTTATCAGTGACACATATGGGTGAAGTAGCAGAAGCAGGGTCATGTTTCATTCTAGCATTCAAGGACTTCTCTTTCAGCTTAGCTAATAACTTCTTAAGATCATATCTATCATTGCAAGCAAGAAAGTCTCTAGCGGTTTCTTCATCCATAACATAACCCTCAGGCACGACAGGCAATTCATATCTATTGGGAGTAGTTTCATCATCACTTCCATAAATATCATCAACATTTGCACTCTCCCTAACCCTAGCAATTTGTTCATCTAGAAATTCACCTAGTGGCACAGTATCAGGCATAGAGGTAGTCTCATCATACATAGCAGAAGTAGCATCATCAAGAACATACGGCATATCAGATTCAATAGCAGGAGTAGGTGTCGCAAGTTTACTCATAACAGAAGGAGAATCAAGTGCAGAGCTAGATGGCAGTTCCTTACCTCCCCTTGTAGTTGAGGGTAAGATCTTGGTTTTTGAGTCCTTCAAATTCTTCATAGTGATAAGCAGATATAAATCCCAAGTGACTTAAAGAATAGAGCTATGCTCCCCGGCAATGGCGCCAGAAAATAGTCTTGATAACCCACAAGTGTAGGGGATCGCAACAGTTTTCGAGGGTAAAGTATTAAACCCAAATTTGTTGATTCGACTCAAGGGGAGCCAAAGAATACTCTTAAGTATTAGCAGCTGAGTTGTCAATTCAACCACACCTGGAACTTAGTATCTGCAGCAAGATAGTTTAGTAGCAACGTAATATGATAGTGGCGGTAGCAGCAATAAAAGTAAAGATAGTATTTTGTAGTTTTTGTGATAGTAGCAATGGAAAAGTAAATAAGCGACAATCAATATAGGTAAAGCTCATAGGCATTGGATCGGTGATGGGAAATTACGTCGGATGCAATTCATCATGTAGAAGTTATAACCTAGGGTGACACAGAACTAGCTCCAGTTCATCAATGCAATGTAGGCATGTATTCCGAATATAGTCATACGTGCTTATGGAAAAGAACTTGCATGACATCTTTTGTCCCACCCTCCCGTGGCAGCGGGGTCCTCTTGGAAACTAAGGGATATTAAGGCCTCCTTTTAATAGAGTACCAGACCAAAGCATTAACACACAGTGAATACATGAACTCCTCAAACTATGGTCGTCACCGGGAGTGGTCCCGATTATTGTCACTTCGGGGTTGCCAGATCATAACACATAGTAGGTGGTTATAGACTTGCAAGATAGGATCAAGAACACACATATATTCATGAAAACATAATAGGTTCGGATCTGAAATCATGGCACTCGGGCCCTAGTGATAAGCATTAAGCATACAAAAGTCATAGCAACATCAATCTCAGAACATAGTGGATACTAGGGATCAAACCGTATCAAAACTAACTCGATTACATGATAGGTCCCATCCAACCCATCACCGTCCAGCAAGCCTACGATGGAATTACTCACACACGGCGGTGAGCATCATGGAATTGGTGATGGAGGAAGGTTGATGATGATGATGGCGACGATCTCCACTCTCTGGAGCCCCGAACGGACTCCAGATCAGCCCTCCCGAGAGATATTAGGGCTTGGCGGTGGCTCCATCTCGTGAAACGCGATAATTCCTTCTCCTTGATTTTTTTTTCTCCTCGAAACAGAAGATATAGGACCTGGGGGTACGTCGGTGGAGCATCGGGGGGCCCTCGAGGCAGGGGGCGCGCCCCCACCCTCGAGGACAGGCTATGGGCCCCCTGGTGAGTATCTTCTTGCAGATATTTTTTATATTTTTTGAAATAATTCGCCGTTGATTTTCAGGAGATTCCGATAAATTTTTATTTCTGCACTAAAACAACGCCATGGCAGTTCTGCTGAAAACAGCTTCAGTCCGGGTTAGTTCCATTCAAATCATGCAAGTTAGAGTCCAAAACAAGGGCAAAAGGGTTTCGAAAAGTAGATACGTTGGAGATGTATCATACGGCGCCGGAACCAGCATCGCCGTCAGCTGAGGCATGTATGGGTCTTTTGGCAAAGGCGCCGGACACTTAATCCGGATTGCCTTCTTCGTCCAGCTCTGTATATCACGCAAAAACTCCAATTCCTATTATTGTTAAAATAAGAAGGGGATATATGTTCGGTAGAGTTTTTGATTACCTCTTGTGCGGTAAACGCAGTGCCGTAGCATGGGTCCTCAGATTCCTTTGGCCACTCCTTCTGGCTCTTGAAGAGATGCTTCCAGATCTCTTTGTGCGTGGAGCCAAAGAGATACTTGAGGGGCCGGTCTCATGTCGGATCGAACACTCATAGGGAGGAGCCCCGGTGTTGTCAAGGAAGGACAAATCAGGCCAGCATTACCTGGACCATGGATGTGAGTTGGTAGCCCTTGGTGATCATGCTGGACACAGGGCTTCGGAGTGCCGTCACCTCATCCTGAGACCCCCAGTTCGGACTCTTATCGGTCCAGGAGGTTAGCCTCTCCGGGGGTCCTGATCTGAAGGCAGGCGCGCCGCCTACATGGCGTCGTGGGGCTCAGTGATATAGAACCACTCCTGCTGCCAAACCTTGTTCGTCTCGACGAACGACCCCTTTGTCCAGGCTGCATTCGGGAGCTTGCTTATCATAGCGCCCCCGCACTCCGCGTGTTGCCCGTCCACCACCTTCGGCTTCACATTGAAGGTCTTGAGCGATATGCCGAAGTGTGGGGGAACACGGACGAAAGCCTCACACACCACTATGAAATCGAAGATGTGAAGGATTGAGTTCGGGGCTAGATCATGGAAATCTAGCCCGTAGAAAAATAGTAAACCCCGTAAAAAGGGGTGAAGAGGAAATCCTAGCCCCCTAACGAAGTGTGAGAGGAACACGACTCTCTCACCCGCCTCCGGGATAGGAACCACCTGGTCCTGGGCGGGGAGTCGGTGCGCGATGTTAGCTGCGAGGTAGCCCGTGCTCCGGAGATCCTCCACGGCTTTCTGAGTAACCGTGGAGGCCTCACACTTGCCCTTGGCGCCGGATCCAGCCATTGCTGGGGAAGGAAGTGGTGGTTGAGGAACGGAGAGCTGCGGGCGCAAGAAATGGGGATGCTGGGGCTAGGAAGATTGGAGAGCTCGGGCTTGAGGAAGGCGTGGGGCTGATGGAAGGGATTGATATCCTTTTATAACGCTGTGAATACACAATGTCCCCCCCACCCCACTCTAGCCATAAAACTCGTCGGTTCCCAAAGCGGTCGTGCTTAATGCGCGGTTTGGATGCTCACGTCACGTTGATAAGGATCCCATAATAAGTGGGCACGATCTCTGTTCTGATAAGATGTGTCAGTGGGGTTATACCTCGAAATGCGAAACCAGGACCAAATAAAATAGTTCGATATGTTAATGGGATGGACGCGACGCTTCACCAAAAAGTAGTCAGTAAAGACACACTACTTGATGCCTTGCGTTCAAGGCTAAGGGTTTTACTAACCATGCGGAGCCGAACACAATACACTTTTTGTAGAAGATATATTCATAAGAAGGAACCCGCCTTGCAATGCCGAAGACAATACGGAAGCCGAAATTATTGTCATCGAAGACAGGTTCAGGGGCTACTGAGGGCGTCCTGGATTGAGGGGTCCTCAGTGATACGTCCATTTTGCATCATGCTTATATGTTGATATTTATTGCATTATGGGTTGTTATTACACATTATGTCACAATACTTATGCCTTTTCTCCCTTATTTTGCAAGGTTTACATGAAGAGGGAGAATGCCGGCAGCTGGAATTCTGGGCTGGAAAAGGAGCAAACTCTGGAAACCTATTCTGCACAACTCCAAAAGCCCCGAAACTGCACAGAACTCCGTTTCAACAAATATAAAAAATATCTGGCGAAAGAAGTTCACGAGGGGGCCACCGGCTATCCACGAGGGTGGGGGGCATGCCCTCTTGCCTCGTCGGCCCCCCTAAGGCCCCCCGATGCCCATCTTCTCCTATATGAGGTGTTTTGACCTGGAAAAAATCATAAGGAGGCTTCCGGGACCAGACGCCGCCGTCTCGAGGTGGAACCGAGGCGGAAACCAATCTAGGGCTCCGGCAGAGCTGTTCTGCCGGGGATACTTCCCTCCGGGAGGGGGAAATCGTCACCGCTGTCATCACCAACAACTCTCCCATATTGGGGAGGGCTATCTTCATCAACATCTTCACCAGCACCATCTCCTCTCAAACCCTAGTTCATCTCTTGTATCCAATCTTTGTACCCAAACCTCAGATTGGTACCTGTGGGTTGCTAGTAGTGTTGATTACTCCTTATAGTTGATGCTAGTTGGTTTATTTGGTGGAAGATCATATGTTCAGATCCATTATGCATATTAATGCCCCTCTGATCATGAACAATATTATGTCTTGTGAGTAGTTACTTTTTGTTCCAGAGGACATGGGAGAAGTCTTTCTATTAGTAGTCATGTGAATTTGGCCTTTGTTCGATATTTCGATGAGATGTATGTTGTCTCTCCTCTACTGGTGTCATGTGAACATTGACTACATGACACTTCGCCATTATTAGGGCCTAGAGGAAGGCATTGGGAAGTAATAAGTAGATGATGGGTTGCTAGAGTGACAGAAGCTTAAACCCTAGTTTATGCGTTGCTTCGTAAGGGGCTGATTTGGATCCATATGTTTCAGGCTATAGGTAGGTTTACCTTAATACTTCTTTTGTAGTTGCGGATGCTTGCATTGGATATTAATCATAAGTGGGAGGTTTGTCCAAGTAAGGACATCACCCAAGCACTGGTCCACCCACATACCAAATTATCAAAGTACAGAACGCGAATCAGATAATCATGATGCAAACTAGCTTGACGATAATTCCCATGTGTCCTCGGGAGCCTTTCCTTTATATAAGAGTTTGTTCAGGCTTGTCCTTTGCTACAAAAAGGATTGGGCCACCTTTCTGCACCTTATTTACTTTTACCTTTTGTCACTTGCTACCAATTCCCTCATCACAAAACTATCTGTTACCTATAATTTCAGTGCTTGCAGAAAATACCTTACTGTAAACTGCCGATCATTTCCTTCTGCTCCTCGTTGGGTTCGACACTCTTACTTATCAAAAGGACTATGATAGATCCCCTACACTTGTGGGTCATCAAGACTCTTTTATGGCGCCATTACCGGCGAGTGAAGCGCCTTTGGTAAGGAAAAATTTATATAGTGTGCAGAAATTTATTGTCACTTGTTACTATGGCTCAAAATCCTTTGAGGGACTTGTTCGGGGTATCTTCACCCCGATCAGAAGAGCAAAGAGTTTCTCCTCAACCTACTGCACCTACTAAAAATGTTTGCTTAGAGATTCCTTCGGGTATGATAGAGAAATTGTTTAAAAATCCTTTTACAGGAGACGGAACACTGCATCCCGATTTACACCTAATCTATGTGGATGAAGTTTGTGAATTATTTAAGCTTGCAGGTATGCCATAGGATGTTATCAAGAAGAAGGTCTTCCCTTTATCTTTGAAGGGAGATGCATTAACATGGTTTAGGCTATGTGATGTGATACGTCTCCAACGTATCTATAATTTTTGATTGTTCCATGCTATTATTTATGAAGTCTTGGATGTTTAATGGGCTTTATCATACACTTTTATATCATTTTTAGGACTAACCTACTAACCCAAAGGCCGAGTCCAGATAGCTGTTTTTTGCATGTTTCAGGGTTTCAGAGGAAAAGAATATCAAACGGAGTCCAAACGGAATGAAACCTTCGCGAGAGATATTTTGGGAGAAAATCATGCACGCGGAGCTTGAGAAACACGTCAGGGGATCAAGAGTTGGCCCACGAGGGTGGGGGCGCGCCCCCCTTCCCAGGGCGCGCCCCCCTGCCTCGTGGCCCCCTCGAGCATCCCCCGGTGCCCTCCTTCTTCCTATATAAGTCTACGTACCCCCAAAGCCTCCGTGAACAGAGAGAAAACCCTAATTCCACCGCCGTACCTTCTGTTCCCGTGAGATCCCATCTTGGAGGCCGTTCCAGAGCTCCACCGGAGGGGATCCATCACAGAGTCCTTCTTCATCATCATCATCGCCCTCACCATGAGTTGTGAGTAGTTTACCACCGACCTTCGGGCCCATAGCTAGTATCTAGATGGCTTCTTCTCTCTCTCTGGATGTCAATACAAAGTTCTCCTCGGTCTTCGAGGAGATCTATTCAATGTAATCTCTTTTTGCGGTGTGTTTGTTGAGATCCGATGAATTGTGAGTTTATGATCAAGGTTATCTATGAAAGATATTTGGTTCTTCTCTGAACTTTTTTATGTGTGCTCATAATATCCTTGCAAGTCTCTTCGAATTATTGGTTTGGTTTGGCCTACTAGATCTATAGTTCCTGCAATGGGAGAAGTGCTTGGCTTTGGGTTCAATCTTGCAATGTCCTATCCCAGTGACAGTAGGGGCAGCAAGGCACGTATTGTATTGTTACCATCGAGGATAAAAAGATGGGGTTTATATCATATTGCTTGAGTTTATCCCTCTACATCATGTCATCTTGCTTAAGGCGTTACTCTGTTCTTATGAACTCAATACACTAGATGCATGCTGGATAGCGGTCGATGTGTGGAGTAGATACATGCAGGAGTCGGTCTACTTGTCTCGGACATGATGCCTATATACAATGATCATGCCTAGATATTCTCATAATATTTGATTTTCTATCAATTGCTCGACAGTAATTTGTTTACCCGCCGTAGAATATCGCTATCATGAGAGAAGCCACTAGAGAAAACTAGGCCCCCGGGTCTATTCTCAACATATCAATCTACATCTACTTTACTTTTATCGCTTTTATTTTTTGTTCTTATAAACCAAAAATACCAAAAATATAAACTATCATCTCTACCAGATCTCACTTTCGTAAGTGACCGTAAAGGGATTGACAACCCCTTATCGTGTTGGCTGCGAAGTTCTTATTTGTTTGTGCAAGTGCGAGGGACTCGCGCATGGTCTCCTACTGGATTGATACCTTGGTTCTCAGAAACTGAGGGAAATACTTACGCTAATGTGCTGCATCTCCCTTTCCTCTTAGAGGGAATACAACGCAAGGTCGAGAAGTAGCAGGAAGAATTTTTGGCACCGTTGCCGGGGAGGCTTACGCAAAAGTCATATACCAAGTACCTATCACAAACCCTTATCCTTCGCATTACATTTTTTTTGCCTCTCGTTTTCCTCTCCCCCACTTCACCCTTGCTGTTTTATTTGCCCTACTTTTGCCATGTGTTTACCGTTCGCGTGCCTCTTGTTTGCTTGTGTTGCTATGTGCCCTCAATTAGCTTGCATCTTCGCTTGCTAAAGTATGAATCCGCATCCACTTGCTAATCTCTTTAAGAGATCCAATTATGTTGAACCTATTGCAAGTGAGTTGCGTGCACTCGATTATCTTTTTGAGGTTTTGCTTGAAAGTCATGAATCTGAAAATTGTGAGGAATTGTTGAAAGAAAAAAGTGATTGATGTTAGCTCCTTAAATAAAAAGCATGATTGCGATGATGCTATTATAAATGTCAATTGTGTTAATGATATGCAAAACCCTAAGCTTGGGGATGCTAGTATTGATATGTCCACTACCTATTGCAATGATCATGATTGGGGTGATTCTTCTTACGATCTTGAAAATTTATTTAATCCCCATGATGAATATAAGATTGATAATCATGTTTGAATTAATAATAAAAGTGGGTTTGGAGAGGTCATGAATTTAGTTAATGTTGATCCCACTATTTTGGAAGAGTGTCAACTTCTTATGCATGTGGATCATATTGAGAATATGTTTTGTGATGGCTATATTGTTGAATTTGCTTATGATCCTACATGCAATTATTATGAGAAAGGAAAATATGGTCATAGAAATCTTCATGTTACTAAATTAACTCTCTTCATGTTGAGATTGATCTTGTTTCTTTCTTCTTCCTTGCATACGCTAGATCTTGCTTGCTATGATAATTTGTTTGCTTATAAAATGCCTATGCGTAGGAAGTATGTTATACTTAGATGTGTTTGTCACATGTTTTATGATGCTCTCTTTGTGCTTCAATACTTATCTTTCATGTGAGCATCATTGAGTTCTCAAGCCTATCTTAATGGTTATAAAGAAAGAGCTTGTTGGGAGGCAACCCAATTTTTTATTTTTTGTTTTTGTTGCTGTTAGGGAATAAATATTGCATCTAGACTCTGATTAGATGTGGTTTCATGTTTTGTTTAGTGTTTGTGCCAAGTAGAACCTTTGGGAAGGCTTGTGTGAAGTTTATGTGATCTTGCTGTGAAAAACAGAATCGTTAGCGCTCGCTAAAGTAGTCTTCAGATTTTACTGGAGCGCGATTTTTAGTTGATTACTTTTGCAGATAATTGGTAGACAAATTCTGCAAATTTACCAATTTAGTTTGAATTTTTTGGAGTTCCAGAAGTAGGCGAAACCTGCAGATTACTACAGACTGTTCTGTTTTTGACAGATTCTGTTTTTCGTGTGTTGTTTGCTTATTCCGATGCATCTATGAGTAGTATTGGAGGATATGAACCATAGAGAAGTTGGAATATAGTAGGTTTAACACCAATATAAACAAAGAATGAATTCATTGCTTCACCTTTGAGTAGTGGTTTGCTTTCTTATACTAACGGAACTCACGAGAATTTTTGTCTAAGTTTTGCACTAGTAGAAAACAGGGCTTTGGTTCGGGCCTGGCCAGCCCATTAGTCCCGGTTCACCCACGAACCGGGACCCATGGGGGCATACGTCCTGGTTCGTGCGCCCAGGGGGGCGGCCGGGCCTCGTGGGGCATCTGTCCCGGTTGGTCTGGACCCATTTGTCCCGGTTCCAGGCACGAAACGGGACCAATAGGCCTCGCTCCTGGACCACACCCATTGGTCCGGGTTCGTAACTGTAACCGGGACAAATGGGTGGCCTTTAGACCCGGTTCCAGTAACGATCCGGGACCAATTGGTTGCTTATATATACCCCATCGCCGGCAAGCCCACACTGCTCTGTTTTTTCTGGCCGGCGAGGGGAGAACTTTGTGTGGTGCTCTAGCTCACCTCCCATATATGCACATGAGGTGTTTGATGAAATTCCCGAGCCACACTAGTTAAGCTTTCTCCTCTCGAAGCTCGAACTCAAAGCTCCATTTTTTCTGACATTTGTCTAGGTTGAGCGGTCCGTCACATCCTGTCCCCGTCTTCACCGTCGTCGATCGCCCGCGCCGATCTCTTCGCCGGCACCACCGTGGTGAGCTATGCATGTACTTTGAATATAATGTGATGATGAACTTATATTAATTTGATCACTTATCTATCCATGATGTTCTGTAATGGTTTTTGACACACTTAATTATATATAAATGCAAGCAGATGAACCGGCAATGGATGTACGGTGACAGACGCACCTCCGAGTACATTAATGGCGTGCATAATTTTCTCGAAGTGGCTAAGGCAAACAAGCAGAATGGTTTTATGTGTTGTCCATGCACTATCTGTGGGAATACGAGGTCTTACTCCGATTCGAGCACCCTTCACACCCACCAAGCACGGAGAAATAGGGGTTATGATGGAAGACAACAAAGAAGAAGAGGACGATGACAACTATGTGCCCCCGGAATACGGTGATGCTACAACGGGGGAAGCTGCTGAAGGTCAAGAGGAACCAGACGATGTTGTGCCCGATGATGATCTTCGCCGGGTCATTGTTGATGCAAGGAGACAGTGCGAAAGTGAAAAGGAGAAGCTGAAGTTCGATCGCACGTTGAAGGGTTACAAAAAATGGTTGTACCCCAATTGCGAAGATGGCAACACGAAGCTCGGTACCGTACTGGAATTGCTGCAGTGGAAGGCAGAGAATGGTGTGCCTGACAAAGGATTTGAGAAACTACTCAAAATATTGAAGAAGAAGCTTCCAAAGGATAACGAATTGCCCGACAGTGCGTACGCAGCAAAGAAGGTCCTATGACCTCTAGGATTGGAGGTGCATAAGATACATGCATGCCCTAATGATTAAATCCTGTACCGCGGTGCGTACGAGCATTTGAGCGCATGCTCGGTATGCGGTGCCTTGTGGTATAAGATCAAACGAGATGATCCTGGTGATGTTGACGGCGAGCGCCCAAGGAAGAGGGTTCCTGCCAAGGTGATCTGGTATGCTCCTATAATACCACGGTTGAAACGTCTGTTCAAAAATAAAGAGCATGCCAAGTTGATGCGATGGCACGCATAGGACCGTAAGAAAGACGGGAAGTTCAGAGCACCCGCTGACGGGTCGCAGTGGAGAAAAATTGAGAGAACGTACTGGGAGGAGTTTGTAGGTGACGCAAGGAACGTATGGTTTGGTTTAAGCACGGATGGCATTAATCCTTTTGGGGAGCAAAGCAGCAATCACAACACCTGGCCCGTGACTCTATGTATCTATAACCTTCCTCCTTGGCTATGCATGAAGCGGAAGTTCATTATGATGCCAATACTCAACCAAGGCCCTAAGCAACCCGGCAACGAAATTGATGTGTACCTAAGGCCATTAGTTGAAGAACTTTTACAGCTGTGGAATGGACAAGGTGTACGTGCGTGGGATGAGGCCAACCAGGAGGAATTTGACCTACATGTGTTGCTGTTTGTAACCATCAATGATTGGCCTGCTCTCAGTAACCTTTCAGGACAAACAAACAAGGGATACCACGCATGCACGCACTGTTTAGATGACACCCAAAGTACATACCTGGACAGATGCAGGAAGAATGTGTACCTGGGGCATCGTTGATTTGTTCCGACCAATCATCAATGTCGAAAGAAAGGCAACCATTTCAAAGGAAAGGCAGATCACCGGAAGAAGCCCGCCATGCGTACCGGTGATCACGTACTTGTTATGGTCAATGATTTACAGGTAATCTTTGGAAAGGGTCCCGGTGGACTATCTGTTCCGAATGACGATGAGGGACGCGCACCCATGTGGAAGAAGAAATCTATATTTTGGGACCTACCCCACTGGAAACACCTAGAGGTTCGCTCTTCAATCGACGTGATGCACGTGACGAAGAACCTTTGCGTGAACCTGCTAGGCTTCTTGGGCGTGTATGGGAAGACAAAAGATACACCCGAGGCACGGGAGGACCTGCAACATTTGCACGAAAAAGACGGCCTGCCTCCAAAGCAGTATGAAGGTCCTACCAGCTACGCTCTTACCAAAGAAGAGAAGGAAATCTTCTTTGCATGCCTGCTCAGTATGAAGGTCCCGTCTGGCTTCTCGTCGAATATAAAAGGGATAATAAATATGGTAGAGAAAAAGTTCCAGAACCTAAAGTCTCATGACTGCCTCGTGATCATGACGCAACTGCTTTCGGTTGCACTGAGGGGGCTTCAACCGGATAACGTCCGATTAGCCATTGTGAAGCTATGTGCATTCCTCAATGCAATCTCTCAGAAGGTGATCGATCCAGAAATCATACCAAGGCTAAGGAGTGATGTGGCGCAATGTCTTGTCAGTTTCGAGCTGGTGTTCCCACCATCCTTCTTCAATATCATGACGCACGTCCTAGTTCATCTAGTCGACGAGATTGTCATTCTGGGCCCCGTATTTCTACACAATATGTTCCCCTTTGAGAGGTTCATGGGAGTCCTAAAGAAATATGTCCGTAACCGCGCTAGGCCAAAAGGAAGCATCTCCATGGGCCATCAAACAGAGGATGTCATTGGGTTTTGTGTTGACTTCATTCCTGGCCTAAAGAAGATTGGTCTCCCTAAATCGCGGTATGAGGGGAGACTAACTGGGAAAGGCACGCTTGGAGGGGAGTCAATAATATGCAGGGACGGGCATTCTTGGTCTGAAGCACACTACACAGTTCTATAGAACTCTACCCTGGTCACCCCGTATGTCGATGAACACAAGAATAGTCTGTGCTCCAAACACCCGGAGCGGTTTGACGACTGGATTACATGTGAACACATCAAGACTTTGGGCAGTTGGTTGGAAACACGTCTCAGAGGTGACAACATTGTTTGTGATGAGTTGTACTCGTTTTCCAGGGGACCATCTTCGACTGTATTGACTTACAAAGGATACGAGATAAATGGGAATACATTTTACACGATCGCCCAAGATAAAAAGAGCACTAACCAAAACAGCGGTGTCCGCTTTGATGCAGCAACCAATAAGGGAAAGGACACATATTATGGTTACATAGTGGACATATGGGAACTTGACTACGGACATGATTGTAAGGTCCCTTTGTTTAAGTGCAAATGGGTCAATCTGTCAGGAGGCGGGGTACAGGTAGACCCAGATTCCGGAATGACAATAGTGGTTCTCAACAATCTTGGGTACACAAACGAACCGTTCGTCCTAGCCAATGATGTGGCACAGGTTTTCTATGTGAAGGAGATGTCTACAGGAACCAGAAAAAGAAAAGATATGTAAGCGAACACATCAAACGATGAACCAAAGCGCTACATAGTTCTTTCAGGAAAAAGAGACATCGTGGGAGTGGAGGACAAGACAGACATTTCCGAAGAATATGAAAAGTTTCATGAAATTCCCCCCTTCAAAGTCAAGGCTCACCCAAGCACCCTGATAAACGATGAAGATTATCCATGGTTACGGCGCAATAAGCAAAGGACACAAGCAAAGAAAAAGTGAAGACTTTTTCTCCACAACTATTGTGATGATGCCTTTAATCTAGAATATCACTTTGTAATGGTGCATTTTGAACACAGAAGTAGTCTGTAGTTCAAATAAGTTAAAAAATTGAAATCCCTTTGTAACAGATGAATTTTTGTCTGAAACCCTGATACCTCGAAACAGATAGTCCGTTTTGTATTAGTGAAACTAGAATTATATAAAATTTATGCAACTAAAATTATCAAAGTATTTTCTGTTCTAAAAGCAAAAAGAATTTTCATAAAATAAATAAATAAGCAAAAAATAAAATAAAATAAATAAGTAGAATAAAAATAAAATAAATAAGTATAAACAAAATAAACTTTAATAAAGTAAAATAAATAAACTTTAATAAAACAAATAAAAATAGCAACAGTAAGTATTTTGTTGAAAGTAGAAAAAAACTAAAAAATAAAGCAACAAAGAAAAAAAAATGCCAACTACTGGGCCACCACGGCTTGAATACGACTAGAAATCCAACTGTGGGCCAGGATTCAGGCCCGTAGAAAGCCCAGCATGCCCATAGGCATAGTAGTGTCAGTTTAGGCCCATAGGCCTGCAGTTCAGAGGAGTTCAATATGGAAGAGACAGCGGGGCTTATAAACAGGTCCTCGTCGCTCTCAGCTAGCGAGGTGGGACTAAACTCCCACCACCACGCCGCTGTGCACAGGCTATTGGTCCCGGTTGGTGGCTCGAACCGGGACCAATCCCAACCTTTGGTCCCGGTTCGTGGCACCAACCAGGACCAATGCCCCCTTTTTAGTCCCGGTTGGTGCCACCAACCGGGACCAAAGGCCTCAGCTTCCCGCCCTCTGGGCTGCTGAAAAAAGACCTTTGGTCCCGGTTGGTGGCACCAACCGAGACTAATAGGGGGCATTGGTCCCCATTGTTGTCACGAACGGGGACTAAAGGCTTTCCTATATAAGCTGGCACATAGGAATTTTCACATCTCATATCTCGTAGTTGCCCCCGACGACGCCGACGACATCGACGCCGCCAGGCTGCCCCGACGCCGCCCGTCGCCCGCCACCGCCGTCGCCGTCGCCCGTGCCGTCACCTTGGTCGTCGTCCTATATATATATATATATATATATATATATATATATATATATATATATATATATATATATATATATACATATATACAGCCGGTCTATTCTCATAACATTATGAGAATAATATTCTCATAGCACTTCCGAACTGCATTGAAAAATTGCATTGGAAAGCTATACGCACCGCACCACAGAGACCAGCGAACTTCATGTTTGAAAAAACTGTACGTGTTGTTTTTTCGGTACCTTTTTTGCTCTAGTTTTTTAACCGTTTATCGGAATTATGCGTGTAATATACCGTTGAAAAGCTATGGAGTAGACGCAACTTGGCCATGTTGAACACTTTTCAAAGTTCATCATAGTTTAAGAGCAGTTTCGAAAATCGTGCGGCTCACAACGAATGGCAGCGAGCGTTTTTTGGCGTTTGTTTCTAAACTGCTCGTCGGAACGAAACATATGATACACCGTTGGAAAGGTATCGTCGGCGCACATCTTTTTCGTATCTATTATTTTTTCTAATTCGCTACGGTTTAAGAGCAGTTTTGAATTTACTAAATCGCGGAATTGTGTTTTTCGAATTTTTTCAAATTTTCGGTACTGTTTTCACTGCAGTTTTTTAACCGTTTGTCGAAACAAGGCGTGTAATATACCGTTGGAAAGCTACGAACGAGGCGCAACTTTCATATGTTGAAATGTTTTTGAGATTCCTTACGGTTTTTAGTTAAATTTGAAAATCGTGCGGCTGACTACGAACGGCAGCAGACGTTTTTTCGTGAAATTTTTACAAAAAGTTGGCCGAAATGATCCAAGTTATACACCGTTGGAAAGATATCGTCGAGACGCTACTTTCTCATGTAGAACACGCCCTCTAATTCATTACGGTTTAAGAGCAGTTTTGAAATTACAAAAACGCGAAAAGCGCACTACTTCAAACTGAAGAACGCACTGCATCAGACAGTTAACCGAACCTCATGATTTATTTTGTTGGACGTAGATTTTTCTCAGAGGAGTTTTGTTGTCTTTTCTCCAACTTTTTTTTCGAAGAAAAGTGGACCGCAACACTCCCGAAAGTAAAGCGGAACACTACCAAAAGTGAACTTCATTATTTGCTTTTGTCTTTTTTCGTACTAATTAATTTTTTACGTGCGTTGAGAAGTGTTGAGAAGTGAGCTGCTTTTCCGATGTGTTTTTGTTTTTGGATCACCAAGTGAACCGCAATGGTTTTTTTATGGCCAACTTCGTGGGAGAGAAACAAAGTGAGCTTCAAAGAGTCCTTTGCAATGGACTTTTTCTAGACGAAAGTGCATTGCATTTTTACTTGTTTTTAAATGCATTTTGTTCGAAATGAACTATACTGAGGAGTCCTTCGTAGCAGACTTTTTTTTACCCGAGTGCACTGCACGTTCACTTACCTAACAAACCACCACAAAATGAACCAGACACCTTTCATAGACACCACAAAATTCGTTTTTACTTTGAGAAGTGAGCTGCTTTTCCGATGTGTTTTTGTTTTTGGATCACCAAGTGAACCGCAATGGTTTTTTTATGGCCAGCGGGCGCTTGATCTGGCGGTTCTGGTCCGGGCTCTCGAGCTCCAGCGAGAGGCCGCCGTGCTGATACGTCCAAAATGCATCACTATTTTGTATCATAATTTATCCTTATTCATTGATATATTTCACGTTACGGTGACGTTCTTATGTTGTTTTGGTCTATTTTACACAGTTAGCAAACTCTCCGATGCCGGAACAGCAGACGCAGGATTCAGCAGTAAAAAGTGGACGCTGAGTTGCTGAAGAAGAATACCTCGAAATTACCTGAAAATCGACGGGAGTTATTTTTCAGATGAATCACGAAGACACGCAAAAGGGGAGCCGGAGGGGGGCCACGGGGTGCCCAGGCGGCCTGCTGGCGCCCCCCCCTGGCCGCGCCGAGGGGGCGCCTGGAGCCCCTGGCCCACCTCCGGATGCCCCCTTTTGCATATATATTCTCCGTTCTCCGAAAACCCTAAAAAGAAGACTTTTTACGGAGTTCCGCCGCCGCTCCGAGGCGGAAACCTACAGAGAAGAAAAGGGCATCTCCGGCGGGCAGATTCCGCCGGGGAGATCACCTCCCGGAAGGGGAGATCGTCGCCATCGTCATCACCATCGTCACGGGCATCATCGAGATCATCATCAACATCATCCCCAACACCAGCACCATCTCCATCTTCATCCAAATCTCATCTTACAATCATAACTTGCGTTGTAACTCGTACTACCTATCCTCTTTACTCTATCGGTGTTGATTATTGCTTTGTGGTGAATGCTATTAAGTTTTGTTGGAGAAATATTGTTATGTCCAGATTGTTTATCACCTATTTATCCCCACTGATTATGATCTCCTTTATGTCTCGTGAGTAGTTACCTTAGTTCTTGAGGCCATGGGGAAAGTCTTGTTGTTAGTAGTCATATGTTGTTGAAGTAATATGTGTTGTTTGATACTTAAGTTGCGTTGTCATTCTACTAGTGGTGTTGTGTGAGTCGAACACCCAACACTTCGCCTTATTAAGGACCTAGGGGAATACATTGTGTATAAAGAATGCTTATGGTGTGTTGCCGGAGTGACAGAAACCTGAACCCCAGTTCGCACGCTTTTGCATAAGGGAATAATGGATCCTCGATCGTAATGCTATGGTTAGGCTTTTGCCTTAAATTCTATCTTGTATTTGCGGATGCTTGCAAGGTGTTTAATCATAAGAGTGCACTCATCTTAGTCTAGAGAGTGTACTAGCATAGATCCACCCACTCAACACTTATCAACACATAACATAGTATCGATACGGAATATGGCGAAAGCACATGACTACCTCTCCCGTGTGTCCTCAAGAACGCTTTAGTCTTTATAAGTTCAGTTGCTAGGCCTCTCCTTTGCTAAGAAAGGATTGGGCCACTTGTTACTCTCAGTACCTTTTACATTACTTGCTTTTACTTACTTGTTGCTTATACCGAGAAAACCCCTAAAAGTTATCTTTCAGTGCTTGCATTAATTTCTTGCTCAGAATCGCTTATCAATACCTTCTGCTCCTCGTTGGGTTCGACACTCTTACTTATTGAAAACGCTGCAATAGATCCCTTACGGTTGAGGGTCATCAAGTACCGTTTTCTGGCGCCGTTGCCGGGGAGCGTAGCGCTATTGGTAAAGTGAAACTGGTAAGGAAGTTTTTATAATTCTGTTTTTGTTTTTGCTATTGCTGCTCTTTGTCCTTATGGATAACCCTGTTATTGGAGCGTTGCTTGCGGGAAGATGCCCCACACCTGTGGTGGTTGATCCTCCCCCTACTGAAATTGTTCCTTATAAAATACCAGCTGGCATTATCGATTATGTTTTGACTAATCGTTATGCAGGAGACAGACATCCCGGTGAACACTTGCTATATCTGTCACGACTATGTTCATTATTTAAGCTTGCAGGTGTATCGAAGGAGTTTGTCATGAGGAAATTGTTTGCCGTATCACTTACAGATAAAGCTTCAGATTGGTATGGGCTTCTTGATAACTCACACTTGTTGGATTGGCAGGAGCTTATGTCTCTCTTTTATACTAAGTTTTATCCTCTTCATGAAATTCATCGAGACAGGAATTATATCTATAACTTTAGGTCTCGTGACGGAGAAAGCATTGCTCAAGCTTGGGGGAGATTGAAGTCCCTAATGCTCAAACGCCCTATTCATAAGCTTCCCAAGGAAATTATACTTACAAATTTTTATGCCAGGCTTTCTTGTCAGGATAAGGAGATGCTGGATGCCTCCTCTAGTGGGGTATTTCAGAAGAAGAGTGTTGAAGAAAGGTGGGATCTCATTGAAAGAATTCAGAGGAATACCGTAGATTGGGATATTGATAAAGGTATTGAACCCGCTATAAATTATGAACATGATTATATTGAGAGCTATGTGAAAACTGATTACTTCAATACTTTTTGCTCTAAGATTGGTCTTGATTCCCATCTAGTGATTGATTTGTGTAAGAATTTTGCCTCTCACGTTGAGTCTTTTAAAAAGAATAGAGACCAGCACCATGAACCTTTTAAAAAATCACCTATTGAAATTTATGTTGCTGACCCTATTTTGCCTGCAGTTATATATGAAAAGCCTCCTTTTCCCACGAGGATGAGGGAGCACTCTCTTGTGACAGGCATAATAAATAAAAGTGAGAGAAGAGTTGATGAGCCTGAGGACCAGATCAAAGTCGATCCTCAAGTTGCATTGATTAAAGATCTTGCTACTGATGATGTTTTGGATTCCAATATAAATTTTTGTGATGTTTCCACTAACCTTGTCACAGCCAAGAATAAAGGCCCAATTTCAGGTACTCCAGTGGTATCTGTTAAAATAGGAGATCACAATTATTATGGTCTATGCAATTTGGGATCGAGTGCAAGTGCTATCCCCTATTCACTTTATGAAGAAATCATCGGTGAGATTTCCCCTTGTGAACTTGAAGAAGTTGATGTTACTATTCATCTTGCAAATAGAACAACTATCTCTCCTATCGGAATTGTGAGGGACGTTGAAGTCCTATGTGGAAAGGTAAAATACCCTACTGACTTTCTAGTACTTGGTTCAGAGAGGGACAATTTTTGTCCAATTATTTTTGGTAGACCTTTTCTTAGAACTTGTGGAGCTATAATAGATTGCAAGAAAGGTAAAGTTTCTATTGAATTCGATGGTGAGCCATATGAATTTAATTTTTCTAAGTTCTCTAAGCAGCCTCGTGGTACTGATTTACCTAGTGATGATAAGATTATTGAAAGTATTGCCTCTATTGCTATTCCCCCTAATGATCCTTTGCAGCAATACATGGAGGACCACGAGAATGATTTTCATATGCAGGAAAGAAATGAACTAGATGAAATATTCTTGAGGCAGCCCGCTATCCTGAAGCACAACCTTCCGGTTGAACCTTTGGGAATTTTATCAAAACCAAAAGAAGACCCGGTGTTCGATCTTAAACCTCTTCCCGATACGCTCAAGTATGCTTATTTAGATGAAAAGAAAGTATATCCTGTTATTATCAATTCTAACCTTTCAGGATATGAAGAGGAGCGATTATTGGAAGTACTTCGTAAACACCGAGGCGCAATTGGCTATACCCTTGATGACCTTAAAGGGATTAGTCCATCTATCTGTCAACATACTATCAACCTTGAGCCTGATGCTAAACCCGTTGTTGATCATCAACGACGGTTGAACCCGAAGATGATGGATGTCGTGAGAACTGAGATTCTCAAGCTTCTAGCCGCAGGTATTATCTACCCTATAGCTGATAGTAAGTGGGTAAGTCCGGTACATTGTGTTCCTAAGAAAGGAGGTACAACTGTGGTTCCTAATGATAAAAATGAATTGATACCTCAGAGAATTATTATTGGATATAGAATGTGTATTGATTACAGGAAGTTGAACAAGGCAACCAGGAAGGATCACTATCCGTTGCCGTTCATCGACCAAATGGTTGAAAGGTTATCCAAAAATACTCACTTTTGTTATCTTGATGGTTATTCTGGCTTCTCTCAAATTCATGTTAACACTGTCGATCAAGAGAAGACCACTTTTACTTGTCCCTTTGGTACTTATGCTTACAGGCGTATGCCTTTTGGTTTATGTAATGCCCCTGCTACTTTTCAAAGGTGTATGTCTGCTATCTTTCATGGTTTTTGCGGGGATATTATGGAAATCTTCATGGATGATTTCTCCGTCTATGGAACTTCTTTTGACCATTGTCTTCACAACCTTAATAAAGTTTTGCAGAGATGTGAGGAGACAAATTTGGTACTCAATTGGGAAAAATGCCACTTTATGGTTAATGAAGGAATTGTTCTTGGTCACAAGATTTCCGAAAGGGGAATTGAAGTGGACAAGGCCAAGATCGAAGCTATTGAGAGGATGCCCTATCCAAGGGACATCAAAGGTATTCGCAGTTTTCTCGGTCATGCAGGTTTTTATAGAAGATTTATTAAAGACTTTTCTAAAACCTCGAGACCCCTCACTAATCTTCTCTAGAAGGATGTTCCTTTTGTATTTGATGAAAATTGTAAGGAAGCTTTTGAAGTCCTTAAGAAAGCTTTAATAACTGCTCCTATAGTACAACCACCTGACTGGAATTTACCTTTTGAGATTATGTGTGATGCAAGTGATTTTGTTGTTGGAGCTGTTTTAGGACAAAGGGTTGATAAGAAATTGAATGTTATACATTATGCTAGTAAAACCCTTGATAGTGCTCAAAGAAACTATGCTACTACTGAGAAAGAATTCTTAGCTGTAGTTTTTGCTTGTGATAAGTTTAGGCAGTATATTGTTGATTCCAAAGTTATTATTCATACTGATCATGCTGCCATTAAGTATCTTATGACAAAGAAGGATGGCAAGCCAAGGCTTATCAGATGGGTACTCCTTCTTCAAGAATTTGATTTGCAGATTGTTGATAGGAAAGGGGAAGACAATCCGGTGGCGGTCAATCTTTCAAGGATGGAAGATATACCGCACGACCCCATCCCAGTTAACGATAGTTTTCCAGACGAGCAACTTGCCGTTGTAAAAGTACAATCTCTTTCCGATCCTTGGTATGCAGATCATGCTAATTTTATTGTTGCAAAGTATTTGCCTCCAGGTCTAACGTTTCAGCAAAGGAAGAAGTTCTTTCATGATTTGAGGCACTACTTTTGGGATGACCCACATCTTTTCACAGAAGGTCCCGACGGGATCGTGAGAAGATGCATTCCGGAACATGAGCAGAAGGACATTCTCAGACGGTGTCATGATAGTCCCTATGGAGGACATCATGCCGGTGAGAGGACTGCACATAAGGTTCTTCAATCAGGTTTTTATTGGCCTACTCTCTTTAAAGATGCTAGAAATTATGTTTTAGCCTGTGATAAATGTCAGAGAGTTGGTAACATTAGTAGAAGGAATGAGATGCCTATGAATTACTCACTAGTCATTGAACCTTTCGATTGTTGGGGTTTTGATTTGATGGGTCCTTTTCCTTCTTCGCACAAGTACACTCACATTTTAGTAGCTGTTGATTATGTGACCAAGTGGGTAGAGGCAATCCCCACTGAAAGTGCTGATCACAAAACATCTTTGAAAATGCTTAAAGATGTAATTTTTCCTAGGTTTGGTGTACCAAGGTATCTCATGACCGATGGAGGATCACACTTCACGCACGGAGCTTTTAGAAAAGCTTTGGCCAAATACGATGTTAATCATAGAATTGCTTCACCATATCATCCACAAACTAGTGGGCAAGTTGAGCTCACCAATAGAGAGATTAAGTTGATCTTGCAGAAAACAGTAAACAGAAATAGGAAGGATTGGTCAAACAAGTTAGGAGATGCTTTGTGGGCATATAGAACTGCTTACAAAAACCCCATGGGCATGTCCCCCTATAAGATGGTGTATGGCAAGGCTTGCCATTTGCCATTAGAGTTAGAGCACAAAGCTTTCTGGGCTGTTAGAGAGCTTAACGCTGACCCAAAACTAGCTGGTGAGAAGCGTCTCATGAACTTGACTTCTCTAGATGAATGGAGAAGTGAAGCTTACGAGAGCGCTAAAATGTTCAAGGAAAAGGTAAAAAAGTGGCATGATAGGAAGATTCTGAAACGTGACTTTAATGTTGGTGATAAAGTTTTGTTGTTCAGATCCCGTTTCAGGTTTTCTCCAGGTAAACTACTTTCCAGGTGGGAAGGACCATTTCATATTGAAGAAGTTTATCGGTCTGGTGCAATTAAGATTAATAATTTCGAAGGCACCAAACCTCAAGTTGTGAATGGGCAAAGACTTAAACATTACATAGAAGGAGACCCTGTCGATGTTGATGTGAATATAATATACACAACAACCCACGAAGAACATGTTGCAGCCCTGTTTCAGATGCCAGCAGAGGCAGAATAAAGAAAAGGTATGTAGTACGGTAAGGAAACATCGCGAACCGCCATAAAAGTTCCGTATTACAAGTTTTTGTAAAATTAGTAAAATTCCGAGTATATGTGGAGCCGGAGACGACCTCCAGGGAGTCCAGGCGCCCCCCCTGGGCCGCGCCGGGAGGCCGCCTGGACACCCGGAAGCCCGTCTCCGACCCCGCTTTGGTCCGTTACCTTCCTTTCTGTGCATAAATTTTTCCTATATATTTTCCCGGACTGTTCCGGCAACGTATCTCACGATTTCGCGTGTTTTCTCTTCGATCTGTTTCTGCCAGGGAATCTTTCAGCTGAATTTAGGTGCCATGGCTTCTCCAATTTCCCCCAAGGACGAGTTCGTCGTCAACGTCATCAACCCTTACCTCGCTGAGGTGAAGAAGCACCCTCAGGTTGTTCGGATGGAGGATGGTGTCCTTCATCAAGAAGATCTGAAGGGACCTATCAAGGAGGGGAGCATCCAGGCCAGGCTGGAAGAAGTGGAACAAGAAGTCTTCAAGTACAAGAAGATGATCGAGCGTGGTGTCGAAGCTAACTTTGACATCACCAACGAGCTAAAGAACTACTTCCTGAAGGAGATGAAGGAGACGTGGGAAAGAACCGCCGCATCTGAAGAAAGAATTTTAGAGCTCCAAGGGCAAATTAATGATCTACAAAACCAGAACTGTGAGTATGAACTAAGGTTTCTGCGCATGGGTTTGGGTGCTGAATGCAGGATTCAGGAGATGAGCCTCTCATATGAGACTTTAGCAAGATATCCATGGAAGCGTTTCGCCAAGGACTACGTGATTAAAGCCAACAAGAATGATGAGTAAAATATCCTGGGGTAATGGCATTCCCTTGGCTTGTTCCAAGCTTGGGGGAGTGCCCGGTATCTTTATCTTTACCTTTTGTCATTTAGAGTCGAGTAGAATCGTATCATGTCTAGGGAGGTTATTATATGAGATAGGTGTGTGCATTGAGGTCTATCGCTCCTTCGGTGAAGAATTGTATCCGTGAGTGTGGAGTCGTCCATGATGGAATATTAATGAGAATTTTATTGGTTCCTTTTGCTGCACTCGGTATTCTCTTCACGCAATCGACCTTATATGATGGTTCTTATGAGGACTATTGACCTTATATCAGGTATGGCTATGAAACTTTATTTAATCTCAGCAAACATAGCTTTGGTCATAACAACAAGCATGATTTTCTTAAAGTAGCAACACAGCCAAAACCTTTATGTTATTATGCTTGAAGTGTTATGCTGACAAGGAAGACAACTTGATGTGTTATGCTTATTTCAATGCTCATGCTTTATATCGCTTTGCATCTTAGTCATCATCAATTGTCTGTTCTCTCAAAACCTTTGCTAGCCTAACTCTGCACTAAGCGGAATTCTGCTTGTGCATCCATACCCTTAAGCCAATACCTTCCATATGAGTCCACCATACCTACCTATTCGTGGTATTCCACTACCACCTCCTAAAGTATATAATTTATGTGTTATCCTTAAATGTTCAAAATCTTTTGTTTTGTGCCTCTGTTTCAGCTCATGAGGAAGTAATAGCTAATTCATAGTCTTCTTGAGTTGGACAAGCTTCACCCCGGGATTGCATGTCTAATGTGCAAACCCGTAATACGAGAAGGAACTGGCAAAGAGTGCACCCGGCTTAAAAATAATAACAAACAAACCCTCCTTCACGCTTTGTTCATGAGAAATCAGAAAACTTTGGCAGTGATAAACAAGGAGAATAAGAGGATGTTATCATCCTCGTGCGGGAGCCGTTCCTCGAAACTTGTCCAGCTCAAAAAGCAATTGAGTTATCTATTAGCATTCATTGACAAATCATGCACCCCTAAAACTTGTTTTCATTCTGTTTGATTTGAGGATAGCACATGAGTTTTCCCTACTACCCTAGAGCAGGGCCTATCTTTTAATTTTAAGTTGAGTCAGTTATTCCTACTTCCTTCTATTTCTCAAAGAGAGCAGACGTTTGATGTTGATAAGGATTCATTCATATAATGCTGCATTAAGATTTGTCATATCATATCCTTGTTGACATTATCATTCGATAAGTAAGTTATTTGTCATGCCCAGCTAAGGCAAATATCTTTCTTTGTGTTAACATTTTCACTTCTTGCCTATTAACATGTTATCTCAAAAAGCTTCAATTGATCTCACCAAAATATAAGCAAAAGTTAAACCTATTTGTTGTTCTTTGACCAAAGGACATGCTTGCCATGATATAATAAGTTTCCTTAGCCCTACTTTCGAATATAAGTGTTATCACTCTTTCATAAGGGCCTTATGAGTTGAAGATTGCTGTTGAGGATATTTGAGTTAGTAAAGAAACTATGATGCTTCTTGTCCGTATTCTATTTATCGACACTTCACTCTCTAAACTTGTGGACAGGTTTACCGAGTTCATATTCGCTTGGGGACAAGCGAGGTCTAAGCTTGGGAGTGTTGATACGTCCAAAATGCATCACTATTTTGTATCATAATTTATCCTTATTCATTGATATATTTCACGTTACGGTGACGTTCTTATGTTGTTTTGGTCTATTTTACACAGTTAGCAAACTCTCCGATGCCGGAACAGCAGACGCAGGATTCAGCAGTAAAAAGTGGACGCTGAGTTGCTGAAGAAGAATACCTCCAAATTACCTGAAAATCGACGGGAGTTATTTTTCAGATGAATCACGAAGACACACAAAAGGGGAGCCAGAGGGGGGCCACGGGGTGCCCAGGTGGCCTGCTGGCGCCCCCTGGCCGCGCCGGGGGGGGGGGGCGCCTGGAGCCCCTGGCCCACCTCCGGATGCCCCCTTTTGCATATATATTCTCCGTTCTCCGAAAACCCTAAAAAGAAGACTTTTTACGGAGTTCTGCCGCCGCTCCGAGGCGGAAACCTACAGAGAAGAAAAGGGCATCTCCGGCGGGCAGATTCCGCCGGGGAGATCACCTCCCGGAAGGGGAGATCGTCGCCATCGTCATCACCATCGTCACGGGCATCATCGAGATCATCATCAACATCATCCCCAACACCAGCACCATCTCCATCTTCATCCAAATCTCATCTTACAATCATAACTTGCGTTGTAACTCGTACTACCTATCCTCTTTACTCTATCGGTGTTGATTATTGCTTTGTGGTGAATGCTATTGAGTTTTGTTGGAGAAATATTGTTATGTCCAGATTGTTTATCACCTATTTATCCCCACTGATTATGATCTCCTTTATGTCTCGTGAGTAGTTACCTTAGTTCTTGAGGCCATGGGGAAAGTCTTGTTGTTAGTAGTCATATGTTGTTGAAGTAATATGTGTTGTTTGATACTTAAGTTGCGTTGTCATTCTACTAGTGGTGTTGTGTGAGTCGAACACCCAACACTTCGCCTTATTAAGGACCTAGGGGAATACATTGTGTATAAAGAATGCTTATGGTGTGTTGCCGGAGTGACAGAAACATGAACCCCAGTTCGCACGCTTTTGCATAAGGGAATAATGGATCCTCGATCGTAATGCTATGGTTAGGCTTTTGCCTTAAATTCTATCTTGTATTTGCGGATGCTTGCAAGGTGTTTAATCATAAGAGTGCACTCATCTTAGTCTAGAGAGTGTACTAGCATAGATCCACCCACTCAACACTTATCAACACATAACATAGTATCGATACGGAATATGGCGAAAGCACATGACTACCTCTCCCGTGTGTCCTCAAGAATGCTTTAGTCTTTATAAGTTCAGTTGCTAGGCCTCTCCTTTGCTAAGAAAGGATTGGGCCACTTGTTACTCTCAGTACCTTTTACATTACTTGCTTTTACTTACTTGTTGCTTATACCGAGAAAACCCCTAAAAGTTATCTTTCAGTGCTTGCATTAATTTCTTGCTCAGAATCGCTTATCAATACCTTCTGCTCCTCGTTGGGTTCGACACTCTTACTTATCGAAAACGCTGCAATAGATCCCTTACGGTTGAGGGTCATCACGTGGACGCACAGGATCTTCTTCTTAGTTCTTGTCGTTCTTGCTCCTACCCTCGCGGCCGACGAGTGCCGCCAGCGGGAGGCAGGCGAAGACGGCGTTTGGTAGCTCACTGTCAGCCTGCTGGTGGCGCCAACTCATGGACCTCGTCCCCGAGTGAACTGCAAGAGTGCATGCTGCCAGCGTTCTTTGTCTAGGCTGGCTACGTCATGCTCCGCCATGAGACCAAAGCGAATTAACTCTGAAACTGATGGATGAAATAATGTAACATTGAACAAATTCAGATCCTTTTACCTGCAAGGGCAACGTTGGTAGTACTGACCCACTCATCAACCAAAATTTTCCTATCCCTGGAAACACAAAAAGCAACTGAAGATGTCAACAATAGTATACAAGATTGCTTTGGACTCATGCTAACAAGGTAATTTTCTCATTTTTCTTTGGGATGGTGAGCAAAGGTAAATGGTGACTATGTAGCAGTGCAGATGGACTGGTACTACTACTAGTCAAAATCTTTTCGGAACATGAGAGAAGTAATTTGCCTCACTGAACTCTTCAAATTCCAGCATGAACTAGTTCTATAAAGCCAAACAAGATAAAAGTTCATGAAGCGTACTGAATGAGAGCCAGCGCGAGGCGACAAATCTGCTGCGAGCTGTGCTTCCGAAGGACATTAACAACCTTCCCAATCTCAGTAGCCTACGATGAACAGCCCCAAAGATAAGAAAACCAAATAGCAACAAAACCAGACATCTCATATGCGGTATGCAAAAATATGTACCTTAAGCATGGAGACGGACAATTGCATCAGCTGCAGCCTCCTAAGCGAGTCGAACAGAGTAGCATCCGACTGCAAGACACCGTTTGTGTTTTAGTTGAGATCAATGCTAAGTTCTCACTGGAGTTAACAAATAACAGGTTTAGCAATGAATGAAAGAACTGCACAGATAGGAGTCCATACATGGTCTTGCTTGTGCAAGAGGAGCTCCTTGATGCGGAGGACCTCCCCAACGATCTGTGACTCCTCATCGATCTCGTTGGTGAGGGCCTCCAGCTCCTCAGCCTCCGGGTCGTCATCCTCAGCGCGGTGGTCCTCCTCCGCCGGTGCAGCCGCGTCCTGCTCCTCCTCATCATCGTTGTTGTCATCATAGTTGTGGCCGTAGTTGCTGGCGGCGGCGCGGCGGAGGCTCTCATCGTCCTCAGAGTCTGAATCTTCATCCTCGCTGATGCCGCCGCCGAGCGCCCCGCCCCCGGGCGCGCCGAGGCTGCTGCTGTCGACCTTGCAGTCCTTCTCGGGGACGCGGCGCACGCTGCCCTTGTCCTCCGCGACCGCAGGGGTCGCAGGGGGGGCGGAGCCGGTGCTGGCGGTGCAGCCGTGGCAGGAGGGGCGGGCGAGTAGCGCGTTGAAGAGCCGCTCGGCGATGCGGTCGCGGCGGCGCAGGAACTCCTGCGGCTCGTCGGCGGCGGCGACGAGGATGGCCTTCTCAACGACCTCGAAGATGCCGACGCCGGCGCCGCGGAAGAAGCCGCGCCACCGGTCGAGCCCGTCGTCGGCCATCGCCCCCGAGATCGAGATCGGTCCAGCCTTCTCCGTGTATCAAGTCATGCGGTAGGCGAGGAATGGAGGCACGCCGACTGGGAGTTGGAGTAGTTAGTGGTCGGGGCCATCCCCGTGGTTGTCGACTGCCGGGCAGGTGGTGGCCGGTGATGGGGCTGGAGGTAGGTGGTAGTGGGGTGGGGTGTCGTGCCATGCCGCACAGGGGGAGGGGGGTTGGTGGAGTAGTGCGGCTCGGGGGAGAGCGATGGGTGGTCGTGGGAGGCGGGGTGGGATTTTTGTTCAGTGCAGTTCTGTCGTTGTTAGTGTGTAGCTACCGATGCGGGTCGTAGGTGTTATGAGAATAAGGCATATATGCAAATGTTAGAATTTTTATGATTTTTTCTGTTGTAATTTTGTTCATAGAATTTTTATTTTGTTCATAGAATTTTTATGGTTTTTTCTGTTGTAATTTTGTTCATAAAGTTTTAGGATGAAAAAAAAGAAGAAGAAGAAAAAAAAGGAGGAGGAGAAGTTTCGTTTAGTTTTAGGATTATTTTAGTTTATGTTTAGCTTAGGAAGAAGGAAAAGAAAAAGGAGAAGAAGAGGAGAAATAAATAAGAAGAGGAAGAAGAAGAAAAAAAAAGGTCGAGGGGTCGATGGTCGAGGGTTCGAGGGGTCGAGGGTCACCGAGGGGTCGAGGGTTCGAGGGTCGTCGAGGGGCCGAGGGTTCGAGTGTCGTCTAGGGGTCAATTTTTTTTCTGTAGTAGATGATGATGATATATGAAAACTTGATTGGTCAATTTTTTGTACTAGATGATGATGATATATATGGTGATATATGAAAACTTTTTTAGATGTATAATATATGATGATGATGACGTAATTTTATTCGATGATATATGATGATGTAATTTTGTCGATATACCCCCTCCCCGATAACTTCGACATGAGGGGGTCGATCAATACCTACCCCCCTACCCGATAACATTTTTTTCTACGTATATGTCGTCGTTCTCCATATATATATATATATATACCCCCTCCCCGATAACTTTGACATGAGGGGGGAGGGGTAGCCGAGGGGTCGAGGGTTGCCGAGGGGTCGAGGGGTGGAGGATCGAGGGTTCGAGGGTCGCCGAGGGGCCGAGGGTTCGAGGGTTCGAGTGTCGTCGAGGGGTCAATTTTTTCTGTAGTAGATGATGATGATATATCAAAACTTGATTGGTCAATTTTTTGTACTAGATGATGATGATATATATGGTGATATATGAAAACTTTTTTAGATGTATAATATATGATGATGATGATGATGTAATATTATTCGATGATATATGATGATGTAATTTTGTCGATATACCCCCTCCCCGATAACTTCGACATGAGGGGGGTCGATCGATATCTACCCCCCTACCCTATAACATTTTTTTCTACGTATATGTTGTCGTTCTCGATACATATATACAGCCGGTCTATTCTCATAACATTATGAGAATAATATTCTCATAACACTCCGAACTGAATTGCAAAATTGCATTGGAGAGCTAAACGCACCGCACCACAGAGACCAGCGAACTTCATGTTGAAAAAAACTGTACGTGTTATTTTTTCGGTACCTTTTTTGCTCTAGTTTTTTAACCGTTTATCGGAATTATGCGTGTAATATACCGTTGAAAAGCTATGGAGTAGACGCATCTTCGCCATGTTGAACACTTTTCAAGATTCCGCACGGTTTAAGAGCAGTTTCGAAAATCGTGCGGCTCACAACGAATGGCAACGAGCGTTTTTTTGCGTTTTTTCTAAACCGCTCGTCGGAACGAAACATATGATACACCGTTGGAAAGGTATCGTCGCCACGCATCTTTTTCATATATATTATTTTTTCTAATTCGCCACGGTTTAAGAGCAGTTTTGAATTTACTAAATCGCGGAATTGTATTTTTCGAATTTTTTCAAATTTTCGGTACTGTTTTCACTCCAGTTTTTTAACCGTTTGTCGAAACAAGGCGTGTAATATACCGTTGGAAAGCTACGAACGAGACGCAACTTTCATATGTTGAAATGTTTTTGAGATTCCTTACGGTTTTTAGTTAAATTTGAAAATCGTGCGGCTGACTACGAACGGCAGCAGCCGTTTTTTCGTGAAAATTTTACAAAAAGTTGGCCGAAATGATCCAAATGATACACCGTTGGAAAGATATCGTCGAGACGCTACTTTTTCATGTAGAACACGCCCTCTAATTAATTACGGTTTAAGAGCAGTTTTGAAACTACAAAAACATGAAAAGCGCACTGCTTCAAACTGAAGAACGCACAGCATCAGACAGTTAACCGAACCTCATGATTTATTTTGTTGGACGTAGATTTTTCTCAGAGGAGTTTTGTTGTCATTTTTCCAACTTTTTTTTTCGAAGGAAAGTGGACCGCAACAGTCCCCAAAGTAGCGTTCAACAAAATAGTTGAGAAGTGTTGCGGTTAACAGTCCCCAAAGTGAAGCGGTTGTTGCTTCTCAAACACTTCTCAAACTTTTTTTGAGATTCCGCTATTTTTTTTGCATTTTCATGTTGGGGGCAAGTGAACGGCATCACTTAAAAAGGGACACAAATAGTACACACGAGAACACACCTAATTCAGTATCCAAAAGAACACACCAAATTCAGTATACACATTTTTCTTCATCACACAATGACCAAGTGCACTGCAGATGGAGCATAGGGATAAGGAGCTGCTACACAAATTGTAACCAAATTGAATTCGGTTACAATTTCTCGTCGCTGGAAAATTAGCAAAAAACAATGCACTACAAATGGTGTTTTTTAAATGCCTTATTCTCATAACGGTTATACTTTCGACATACTGAGACAGCACCACTTAATTCTTTTTTTCCTGCAAAATAAGCAAATGAACCTAAGAGAAAATCATAGTGCACTTCATTTACAATTTGATTTTTCTTTAGAAAAAACACCAAATAGTGAGGCGAGCAACTCGGCGGCCGTTAGAGTTTTGTTGAATCGGCGACTGCAACTCGGCTAAGTTGCATCGCTGATCGAGGTGAACGGAGGCACAACCCATGATTTTGAAATGGGGGAATTCCACCTGTGAGCACAAACTTTCACCGGGCAAGCACAAACTTTCACTGGCAACCATGGGATGAGGCGGGCGGACTGCATCACCTATCATTTTCTACAAAAAAGAGAGTAAAATGAACCTTAAGAGCAAAGAACAATGGACTGCATCGGTACTCTTATTTCTCTTCAGAAGAACAAAAAGCAAAAATCTCGTCGTCGTCGGGGGCGTGACGGAGGAGGTCGCTTAGGCAGGGGGTGGAGGTGCATGGTGCTGAGTGGTGCTGGCCACAAACCACCAAACGAATCCGGCGCGGGATCCAGGGATGCGTGGTCGGGGGTCACCAGATCGAGCAGTGTGGGTCGGGGCTGGAGCACCGTCGGGGCACGGTGGTGCGGCACCCATAGTGGTCGCGCGAAGGAGCTCCGGTAGTGGTCGTAGGCGGGCGGTGGCCGCCGGATCTGGTGGAGGAGGCCTCGCCGGGGGCCAGTGGCGGCCGGATCCCCGCCATCGCCGCGGGGGTGCGCCGGCAGTTGGGGGCGCGCCTGGAGGGGTGGAGTGGTGGAGCGCCGCAGGGCTGGGAGGTGGTGGCACGCCGAAGTGCTGGGAGGTGGTGGCGCGCGCGGAGGCGGGGCGACGGTCTGGGGTGGGGATCCGGCAGCGGCTCCGGTAGAAGGCGGGGTGGGGAGGGGCCGTGGTGTGCGGGCGCTGCCGCGCTAGAAGGCTGGGTGGG
>LR738709.1:25707774-25763265 GCA_902687465.1 Secale cereale
TAACTTCGACATGAGGGGGGGAGGGGTAGCCGAGGGGTCGAGGGTTGCTGAGGGTTCGAGGGTCGAGGGGGTCGAGGGTCGCCGAGGCCACCACAAACCCTAGAGAAGCGTCGAGGCCACTAATATATCCGTTCTGTCATGTTTGTATAATAATTGACATGTCGTAATATTTGCAGAAACTATGAAGATAGGACGAGACGAGGTAGCAGAACATGTGTTGGGGGACCTAATCGCAGACGCAGATGCTGTCGAATTGTATATGAACGTCGACTACGATGGTCATTTGGAAGGACATGGTGATGAAGAAGTAGGCTACGGTGATCCAATGGAGGAGATAACACATGATTAGTATGGTCCAATGGAGCAGGAAACACATGATGATGGCTCCGGTGACCGATTACCAGTGGAAGAAGGACACGGCGATGACGGCTCCGGTGACCGATTACCGGTGGAAGAAGGACACAGTGATGACGGCTCGGGTGACCGAACGGACTCCGGCCAGGTATATATGTATTCATTAAGCATGTGCTGACACTATAGCTAATTGATGCATTGATTGTTTTGGTATATATGTACATGTATTAAATCTCTTCTTTCTTCTTTTCTAGCCCTCTGGATCGAGCCAAAGTTTGGTAAAGACATGAGGCCCGAAGAAAAGGTTGCGCCAGGATGAAAAGTTCATTATCGAAGAAATCGGGCGCGATGGTCTACCGAGTAAACCTAGCAAGGCCAAGGACTGATACGTCTCAAACGTATCTACTTTTCCAAACACTTTTGATATTGTTTTGGCCTCATTCTTGCATGATTTGGACTAAACTAACCCGGACTGACGCTGTTTTCAGCAGAGCTGCCTGTATGGTTTATTTGTGTGCAGGAAAACGGATTTTTAAGTATCTCAGAAAAATCCACGAAAAATCACAGAAAATCCACGCACCCGAAGGAACCAGATGCCAGAAGTGGGGCCAGAGGGGGGCCAGGGGGTGCCCAGGCGCCCTGTGGGCGCGCCCCCCCCCTGGGCCGCGCCGGGGGGGCGCCTGGGCAGGTCCCACGCCCCCTGGTGCCCTACTTTAGCCCGTATTTTTCCTCCCGACGCAGAAACCCCAGATCAGAAGTCCTTTCGCTGTTTTTCGTCGCGGAGCCGCCGCCACCCTCTGTTCTTCCTCGGGAGGGCTAATCTGGAGGCTGAATTGTCCTCCGGAGAGGGGAGATCGTCGCCATCGTCATCATCATCACCACTCCATCATCCCTCCATGACTTCTCCCTCCATGTGTGAGTAATTCCCCTGCTGTAGGCGAAGGGGATGGTAGGGATTGGATGAGTTAGATCATGTAATAGTTCATCAGATTGTTGGGGCATGTTGCCTATCATCTACTATGGTGTTTATCATCTTTGCTACAACTTGTTATTCTTAATGCTTGACACTAGGGCCCGCGTGTCATGATTTCAGATCTGAACCATATGTGTTTGCATGAATATATTTGTGTTCGTGATCCTATCTATGAGTTGTTTGCACCTGTTACGGTCCGGAACCGGCGATCCCAAAAGTGACAGCTTGGGACACCAAAGGGGATGGTCCGTAGTTTGAGGATTACATGTATCCATTGAGTTCATTGCTTTGTTCCGGTGCTCTTTGACAGGAGCACCTTAATATCCATAAGTTCCTTTTGGCCCCGTTCGTAGCGGGATGGTAGGACAAAAGATGTTGTGCAAGTTCTTATTGCAAGCACGTACAACTACCTACGGGATACATGCCTAATGTTTGATATTTGCCTAGATGATCATTACTTTTCCGTGTGCCATGCCCCAAGTTAGAAACTATCTCATCCATGCAGCGCCCAACCATCCATCTCCCTAGCCTACAGTGTTTTAAATCCTGCTTATCACTAGTTGCCACTTTTGCCATTTACTACTGCTATTTACTTTTGCTGTTTACTTTTACTATTACTATCATCACTATCATATCACTGTTACCACTTATCTTTTGTTGCAAGTAAGTATATTTCAGGTGCGGTTGAATTGACAACTCAACTGTCAAAGCTTATAAATACTCTTTGGCTCCCCGTGTGTCGAATCAATAAATTGGGTTATTCTTACCCGCGAAGACTATCTCGATCCCTTACGGTTGAGGGTTATCAAGTACCGTTTTCTGGCGCCGTTGCCGGGGAGCATAGCAATATTTACAAGTCTACTTGAGGTATCCTACCTGCTGCACTTCATTCACTATGGGTAAGAAAGGTGACCCCAAGGTTCCGATCTTACTATCTACTACAAGAAGAGGTACTGCTCTAAGCACTAGTGCTACACTTGATTCACCTTCCGTTATGAGTAAGTTTGCCTCACCACCACCACATGATGCTCCTACTGAGTCTGTTACTATGTCTGATACTCTTGATGATGCCTCTACTACTTTTGATGATATTAGTTCGCTTGGTCATGCTCTTGAGAAACAAATTGTTGCTGCTGCTGAAAAATATGGAATTGAACTTCCTGTTGCTCGCTACCCTATTGGTGAAACTTATGATTATCCTGATTTGAGTAAACTCAAAGAGAGGCTCCTTGATGATGATTACTATACGCTTGATGAAGATCTATGCAGGGAACTGACAGAGTTTGTTGGCTCTGACCCTGAAGTTATTAAGAAAATATTTGAAAAACACTCTCTGAAGAACAAAACCGTTCCTAATCCTGAATTTGCTACATCTCCTATTTGCATTGATGATCCTGATTATGATTTCTCTGTTGATCTTTCACTTATACCTATGGTTGAAGCTGACCCCTTTTATGGTAGAGAAAATGATGATGCTATTGCACACCTGACTAAACTCGGTGAGTTGGGTAGCCTGTTTACCACAGATGAGAAGATACGATACTTTTATATCACCAAGCTTCTTCCTTTCTCCTTGAAGGAGGGTGCTAAAGCATGGTATGATTCACTCCCATGCGGTTCCATTAAGAGTCCTCAGGACTTAGCTCACTCTTTTGTTGATAAGTACTTTCCTGCTCACATGCAACATGCTGCTTTACAAAGAATTTATAACTTTAAACAGTTGCAGGATGAGTCCCTCCCTAAAGCTTGGGGGAGGTACTGCAGTCTGATTCGGGCTAGACCAGGACATGAAATCCCTAAGAATGAATTAATCGATATATTCTATGCTGGTCTAACTGATGAATCCAGGTCCTATTTGGACAGTTGTGCTGGTTGTGTTTTCAGGAAAAGAACACCGGACGATGCGGAAGATTTGATGGGCAGGATTGCCAAAAACCATGAAGATTGGTCCGTCCCTGAACCACCTCCACCAACAAAGAAGAGGGGCATGTTTATTCTAAGCCCCGAAGATATGCGAGAAGCAAAGAAGTCTATTAAAGAGAAAGGTATTAAAGCTGAAGACGTGAAGAATCTACCCCATATTGAGAAGCTGTGTGAGCTTACTACTCACCCTCCTATGGTAGAGGTACACTCTCTTTTAGATTTCAACGCAAGTGACATCCCTCATGGTAAGCCTCCTGATCAATGTTTAGATGAGTTTGATAATTTTATTATGAAACAAAATCATTTTAATGAGAGGATAGAAAGTCAGTTGCATGATAATTCCCTTGCTATCAAAAAACTGCTTGATGTTTTAGATAGGACAGTTAATGATGTTCAATGTCTTGTGAAGCATTTTCATATGGTTCAAACTCAGCTTGATCAAATTTCTAATGTGCAAAGAGATTTGCTTGCTAACAATGTCAAACAAGATAATTTGCAGGCTTTCGGAATTAAGACCCGAGGAGGAACTAGCACTCCAGATCCTCTTTATCCAGAGGGGCATCCGAAGAGAATCGAGCAGGATTCTCAAATACAGGAAGAAATTGTTGGCTCTCCAAAGAAAAAGAAGAAACATAAGGAGACTGACAATTCTAATGATCCTATTGCAGATGAAGAACCAGCTATTGATCCCAACAGTGTATCTATCTCTGATGCTGAGACAGAAGACGGTGCTGAACCTGAAGGTAATAATAATGAGAAGAATGATCCGCCTGAAGTTCGAGAAGAAGAAGCACCTGACAAACGTAAGAGGTACACTAAAGAAGACTTCATCGCAAGAAAACATGGGAAGGAAAGAGAACCATGGGTACATAAACCCATGCCCTTTCCAGGTAAGTCCATCAAATCTAAAGAAGAAGAGCATTATAATAAGTTTTGTGAGTGGATTAAACCTCTTTTTCTTCAGATACCCTTGACTGATGCTATTAAGTTACTTCCTTATTCAAAATATATGAAAGATATTGTCACTAATAAAAGAAAAGTTCCTAATGATGCAATATCTACTATGCTTGCTAACTATTCTTTCAGTGGAAAGATTCCTGAGAAGCTCGGTGATCCAGGTATACCCACCATTCCTTGCTCCATAAAGAATAATTATGTCAAAACTGCTTTATGTGATCTTGGAGCAGGAGTGAGTGTTATGCCTCTCTCTCTTTACGAGAGGCTTTGTTTAGAGAAACTAATTCCTACAGATATCTCCCTTCAGATGGCTGACAAGTCAACCGCTGTTCCGATAGGTATTTGTGAGGATGTTCCAGTTGAAGTTGCTAATTGTTTAATTCTTACTGATTTTGTTGTGCTTGACATGCCCGAGGATGGGAGCATGTCCATTATTCTTGGTAGACCTTTCCTTAACACCGCAGGTATTATTGATTGCAATAAAGGGAAGGTTACTTTTCATGTGAATGATAAAGAACACACTGTATATTTTCCGAATAAGACCGACAGGAGGCATGCCCTCAACTCTATAGAGAATATCGAGACCGTGAAGATTGGAGAATGGGATTGTCCACTACATGTGCCTCACAAATACAAAACTATCATGATAGGGACAATGTCCATCAAGGTAAAGGTTCAGTGATTACTTTGTAGGAGGTGAGACTTTTTGCTCTATATATCGCCTGTTTGTTGGTAAGACTTGATCAACCTTTTTAGCAAATATGGTTTATATAGATAAAAAGTTGAGCTTGTTATGTTTTCACTTATTTTTAGTTTTTGTCCTACTTGTTGTACCAAGTATTTATGTTTTTGAAGCTTCACAATACTACTAACTGCTTCAAGTTTTCAGATAGTTTCGCAGCTTTTTGAACTTCGAAAAAATTTCAACAGTGAAGTTTTCAGAAAAATTCCAGAAAAATTATAATAAAAATTTCCACAACAGGAGAGACCCAGAAAGTCCTGGGGCCAGCCAGGGGGGGCACCAGTGGCCCCGGCGGCCAGCTGGCGCGGCCCAGCCCCTGGCCGCACCCATAGGGCGCCTGGGGCCCACGGGACCCCCCTCCAGGTACTTCTTATTCCTCCCTCTCTCTCTTTCTCCAAAAACACGAGTTCTGCTGTTGTTCTTGTGTTCTTGCTGTTCTTGGAGGCGATTCTTCGATCTCTCTCTACAGCCCATCATTTGAGCTGAAATTTTGAGCAAATACTCCCTGGTATGTGACTCCTCCACCCCTCCAATTAGATTTTTGATTGGTGGCCTCATTTATGAGTATTTAGTAGTTCTTGGTGCTGTAGAGATGAGCTTGCATGCATGTGTAGAAAGTTATTTTCCAGGTTTTGATGCAAGTTTATGCCTTGGGCAAGTGAGTTGAGTAGTTTGCCTTAGCTCACTTTGTTTTAATCCTCGTTTTTGTAAATTGTAAAAAAAATTCAGAAATGAGTTTATTAGGAAGGGCAAAAGGGTGGCTTGAGAAGAGGAGGCCCGCACACTCCGATCGAGTTACTAGAGCCGCAGCTTCACCATCGACTGCTAGGGTGAGCTATAATGAAGATCATGTGCCCCTGGAGTTGTTGAAAGACACAAGTCCAGCACGTGCGATGACGTTTCCATGCGATGAATTCATGGAAGCTGCGAGAATCAAGGATGAGTTTTATAATCTTTGTGCTAATGCAGGTTTGACACGACTCGTCACGAGCCGTGTTACTCAGTATCAAAAACTCACCTCCAATTTCATTAACAGTTTTAGATATAATCCTGATTCAGGTGCTATTGAGTTTAATATTTATAATGATCTTATCACCATGACTTTGGGAAATTTTTGTGAAATAATAGGTGTGCCGAACGTTGGGAGGACGGCTAGGATGGCCACTCAGCCCTCCGAGCTGAAAACCGTCATCAACTCTCTCTGCAGCATGGGTACGAGGGATATTCATCGGTCGAAGATCTCCAGCATCTTATTTCCTCACCTCAGGTATTTTGCATATTATATTGCTAGAGGGGTGTTAGCTCGTGACAACACGAGCAGCATTTCTGCTCCGGATATTGCTATCCTGGCAGCAGCTCTCTCAGGGAGGTCTGACTATAATCTGGGTACCTTAATTGCTCGACGCCTTGCTATGAACGGTAACAAGGGGGACTTATATGGTGGCGTTTACGCCACACTTATCTTAGAGCATCTTGGAGGCACCCCACACCCTGATGATACTCCTTTTACTTATTTAAGCTTTGATCTTGCTGCTATGAAAAGGCATAAGTTTGTTACCATGGGTTCTGAACTTAATAATCTTATCTATATCCTGCGTTTCGGAACTGCCGCGGAACGCGAGATCCGTCTACCTGCACCTCTTTTGTTTGATTTTTCTCGCAGGAACGGATGGTCCTTTGATGTTGTTCAGTTCGATGAGTTCATGGTCCAGCATCAGTTTCATAACCCCATGGAGGGGGTTGTGCCCGACGAGGAGAGGCACGGTGAGATACCACATTTTCAGGAAGAGACCGCCACCGAGTTTGGTGAAGGGTCTTCCTCTGTTTGGCGTTCGGAGCCTTCCTCGTGGGAGACTCCGAGGAGTTCGGTGTACGCGCCAGCATCCTTCTACGACCCGTGGACTCACCACCATACCCCTAGAGCAGGAGGCTCCTGGGGGCAGTAGCTGCTACCAACTTAGGCCAAAAGCCTAAGCTTGGGGGAGTACGTGCCCTTCTCACTTTTCCATTGTATTATCCGCTTTATTCACTTTAATCTTTTCGAAGTTTTTGCTCGTTCTTCTTTGTTTCTCTCTTTGCAAAGACAACAAAAAGATTTTCTCTTTCTTTTGCTTTTATTCAACCTTTGAAAAAACCAAAAAGATTTCCTTTCTCTCTTTAGTTTGCTTTGTTTTCAGAGTTCAGCTCGAGTCCGTGATGGCATATAATTATATTTCCTACGTTTCGATCATGCAAGTGACAAGCAGTGATGACGAAGATCGACTGAAGGGAAGCAACAGGGAAGACCGGTATGAACTCTTATTGTTTCTACTTTTGTACATATGCCTGTACTTATGATCTAGAGACCAGCTTGTAGCGACATAGTGCTATGTTTACAATGCTCTTCCAGTGGTTCATGCTTTCCTTGTGGCTAGTCTCGAATAACTAGAGTATATAATGTGTTATTGAAATGATCTACATGCATTGCACTGTTCATAGTCTGATATACTAAGGTGGTATTTCCCTTTAGAGAATTTTTGGATTGACTTGGCACATGCTTACACATGTTTAAGACTAAAAAGTCTACTTTGCCTTGATGATCTTTGAGTTTTAAAAAAGTTATATCACTTTCATGCCCGATTCAATGTTGCTTTGTCGCTCTGCATGATTATGACTGTTATTGCTCTCTAGTTGGACGCTTCCCAGTCTTTTGCTAAACCTCCACCTGTACTAAGCGGACTAACTGCTTGTGCATCCAAACCCTTTAAACCAGTTATGCCATATGAGTCCATTATACCTTCCTATACATGGTATTTACCTGCCATTCCTAACGAAGACTTTCATGTACCATCTCGAAACTAGTCAAAAGCATTTCCTTTTTGTGCCTATGTTTTAGCTCATGAGGAAGTAGTAGTTAATTCATGATCTTTTTAAGTTGGACAAGTTTCACCCCTGGATTGCATGTATAATGTGCAAACCCCTAATATGAAAAGGAACTGGCATTGAGTGCGCCCGGCTCAAAAAGATAATATAACAAACAAACCCTCCTTCACGCTTTGTTCATGAGAAATCAGAAAACTTTGGCAGTGATAAACAAAGGAGATTAAGAGGATGTGATCGTCCTCATGCGGGAGCCGTTCCTCGAGACTTGTCCACTTAAAAGGTGATTGAGTTATCTGCTAGCATTCGTTGACGAAATATGCACTTCTCAAAACATGTTTACTTTTGTTTTTAAAACCAAAAGCTCTGGTACATGTTTAGTTTTTGTTTCCGACCACGGGTTTTCAACCTTGCCAATAAAAGCCACGGTTCGAGAGTCTCACCTTCTTTATTCAAAGCACCAACTATGAGAGCATAATTGTCATTCTGAGTGTAATGTGCATTGTCCCAAAGTATTACATTGTCTTCTGCATACTTGTGATATGATTTATTCTGAAATTCTTAGTTCTAGTCTCCTTTAAAACTCTGGAGGAGTCTCTGCATTTATGTTTTGCTTCACTCATGGAGGCTAGCGAGATACCACCCTAATATGCTCAAGCTATGTGCAATGTAATCTTGTCTTGATTTTCAGTAATATATTATTTACCTTAAGTATTCGTGACATGTCACTTGAAAGAAGGATTGCTCTTTGCATTGTCCTCATAGTACTGTTTCAATACTCGCTAAACTCTTTTCGTAGTACAAGCTTATATACATCTAATCTTCAATCAACACACAAGAGAGGAAATCACTCATGAAAATATTTTTCTAATCCATGTCCAATAGACCGCTGTCACCTTGGTCTCGGGGATTATACTAGATATAGACAAGTGAGTACATCAATCCAATACATAGAGGAAGGGGAAATATCATGGGATCGCCCTAGATTAACATAGCCTATGATCACAACGAAGATCACATCATGCGAGAGAGAATTGATCACATAGCTACTGGTAGAAACCTCAGCCCCGAGGAGGAACTACTCCCGCATCATGGAGGGAGGAAGCAACGTCGATGGAGATGAATCCGGGGGCACTTCCCCGTCCCGGCAGGGTGCCGGCACAGGAATTCTGGTCCCCCGAAGCTTGATGGCGATGGCGGCGGAGATCGGAATTGCGTCTGGAGAAAAGGGGTCTCGAATCAGGGTTTCCTCGACGGGTGTTAAATATATGCCAAAGGGGGTCGCCAGGGGAGCTAAGGGGGGCCCAGGCGCCCCCCGGCGCGGCCTGGAGAGGGGCTGCGTGGCCAGGGCGCCTGGAGCCCTGGTGGCCCCCCTCCGGCCCTACTTTAGCCGCATGGAAGCTTCCGGAACGCTGATTTTTTATATATTTTTCCCGGAATTTTTCTGGCAGTTTACGTAATGGGAAAACTTGAAATACAAAAACAGCAGAAAACAGAAACTGGCACTGGGGTGCACTGAGTTAATAGGTTAGTCCAAATATGATCAAAAGTGTATGGAAGTGCATAAATATCATAGCAATATCACACAAAAGAGGCATGGAGCAAGCAGAAATTATAGATACGTTTTGGACGTATCAACATCCCCAAGATTAATTCCTGCTCGTCCTCGAGTAGGTAAATGATAACAAGCATAATTTCTGTGGTGACATGCTATTAACCGTATAAGAACTTTTCACAGTCACATGACAAGTGCTTACTGAGACAATGGGTCTGTAGTAATTAAGTTGCCTCATGAGAATATCACAAAGAACTGGAAGTTTTACAATAAGATACTAAAACACTCAATAGATTTGTAGTGAGCATGGTGTGCAAACATGACAAAGTGATACCTCGCTTGCCCCCTTTAGTGAAGCAAAACATAAATGCAGGGGCACCTCCAAGGTTTAAGTGACGACTAGATACAATGATTTCAGAATAAACGATATCATAATCATGCAAAAGACAATGGTACTTTGGGACAATGCACATTACACTCAGAATGACAATCATGCTCTTAATAGTTGGTGCTTTAAAGAAGGTGGAGACTCTCGAACGGTGGCTTTTGTTGGCAAGGTTGAAAACCCGTGGTCGGAAACAAAAACTAAACATGTACCAGAGCTCTTGGTTTTAAAAACAGAGGTAATAATTATTTTTTAGAATATGCATATTTCGTCAACGAATGCTAGCAGATAACTCAATCACTTCTTGAGCTGGACAAGTTTCGAGGAACGGCTCCCGCATGAGGACGATCACATCCTCTTAATCTCCTTTGTTTATCACTGCCAAAGTTTTCTGATTTCTCATGAACAAAGCGTGAAGGAGGGTTTGTTTGTTGTATATTTTTTTAATGAGCCGGGCGCACTCTATGCCAGTTCCTTCTCGTATTATGGGTTTGCACATTAGACATGCAATCCCGGGGTGAAGCTTGTCCAACTTAAAAAGATCATGAATTAACTACTACTTCCTCATGAGCTAAAACAGAGGCACAAAAGAGAAATGCTTTTTTGAATAATTTCGAGATGGTACATGAAAGTCTTCGTTAGGAATGGCAGGTAAATACCATGTAGATGAAGGTATGGTGGACTCATATGGCATAACTGGTTTAAAGGATTTTGGATGCACAAGCAGTCAGTCCGCTTAGTACAGGCGAAGGTTAGCAAAAGACTGGGAGCGACCAGCTAAAAGAGCAATGACGGTCATAATCATGCAGAGCGACAAAGCAACATTGAATCGGGCATGGAAGTTATATCGCTACTCAGAAATTAAAGATCATCAAGGCTTGATAGACTTTCTTTACAGTCTTAAATATGCGTGAGCATATGCCAAGTCAATCAAAATAAATTCTTGAAGGAAGATATCACTAGACCATACCACATCATAGGCAAACAAATCATGTTGGTACTTCAATAACACATTGAGAACCCCCCAGCTATTTGAGACTAACCACAAGAAAACATGAACTACTAAGCACCATTATGCACATAGCATTTTTATCATAGACATATCGACCAGTGCAACAGAAGCCAACTCTCTTAACAAGATAAGCATGATAACTAAAGAGAGTTCCAGCGACCAACTAAACAAAAGCTCTTTAAAAAGATAAACATGAAAACTAAGAGCTGAACATGATAGTAGCTATTGAAAGACAGAGAACACACACAGCAAGGATAGACATGAAAATTCTATGTTATGTTCTAGGGTGAAGTGGAGCGTGTTTCTCTCTCACACAAATAAAGATGGGTTCCAACTCGTTATGAACAGCAAGCAAAGCTAAAGAAAACTAAAAAGGAAACTAAAAGCAAGACGCTCCAAGCATAGCACATAACACATGAAGTGATAAAAATATAGTGGAACGAAAGACGAACTGATAATTGTTGATGGAGAAGGGGATGCACGGGGGCATCCCCAAGCTTAGACGCTTGAGTCTTCTTGAATATTTCTTGGGGGTGCACGGGGGCATCCCCAAGCTTGAGCGTTTGACACTCCTGAATCTTTTTATCATCTTCCCTCGCACACTTAAAAACTCCCTTCATACATAACTCATCATAATCTGATTAGCGAGGTTAGTACCCTTAATAAAATAATTTTTCCTTGCTGGAAATAAGGATATTCTTGAAGGTCTACTGTTTCTCAAGATTGCCAAAAGGTTTTTGCAAATAAAAAGCAAGCTCAAAGTTTGCAAAATGAAGGAAAGGCAAAACAGGACAGAATCTGTGAAAAACAGACCAGCAGGTAGTAAATAATTTTTTTGGGGCACTTCTGCCACTCAAATCAAAAAACTCAGAACAGACGCCCGAAAGCCAATTGTATAGAGCACGCTGTCGAAAAAATTCAGACCAAAAAGATGATCGGGTGATTTTATACGAATTTTTCTGTCCAAGGACAGAATCTGTTTCCTGGACAGCACGTCACAACTTTCGAACTTTCTTGCAATCAGAGGCTACACTTGGCACAAAGCTGAAAAGTAAAGATACAATGATGATGCTACTGTAGTAACAACATCAAGACACAACAAAAGCAAAATATAATTTTATTCATACTGGGCTGCCTCCCAAAAGCGCTTTCTTTTATGCCTTGAAGCTAGGCATAAGACTTTAATGATGCTCTCGTAGGAATAAGAGTTGAAGAACAAAAGAGAGCATCAAGAAGAAAATACCAAACACATTTAAGCCTAACATGCTTCCTATGCATAGGAATATTGCAATAGAATAATTCATTTAAGCACAAAGCAATAAGCATAGGAAGACAAAACAAGTGCAGCTTCAAAACCTTCAACATAAAGAGAGGGAACTTGATATTATTGAAATATCTATAAGCATATGTTCCCTTCTCATAATAATTTTCAGTGGGATCACGAATAAACTCAACAATATAAGCATCACATAAAGCATTGTTACCATGATCCATATGCAAAATGGTACTCTTACTCTCCTCATAAGCATCTTTGGGGAGCCCATGGTTAGGACTTTTTAGCATTAACGTTTTCAGTCTCCCCCAAGCTTGAGCTATGCTCTCTCCGTCATGAGGATAGAAATTATAAACATAATTCCTATTCTCATGGACTTCATGAAGATGATAAAACTTGGAGTAAAAGAGAGACATAAGCTCTTGCCAATCAAGCAAGTGCGAGTTATCGAGAAGCTTATACCAATCTGAAGCTTTATCTATAAGTGATACGGCGAACAATTTCCTCATGACAAACTCCATTGATACACCTGCAAGCTTAAATAATGAACATAGTTGTGACAGATATAGCAAGTGTTCACCGGGATGCCTGTCTCCTGCATAACGATTAGCCAAAACATAATCTATAATACCAGCCGGTATTTTATAGGGCACAATTTCAGTAGGAGGAGGAGCAACCACCACAGGTGTGGGGCGTCTTCCCACAAGCAACGAACTAAGAATGCGGTTTTCCATAAACATAACTAGTGAAATAAAAATAAGAAACAAAAAGATTTAATTGCAAGATCTAAAGATATACCTTCAAACACTCACTTCCCCGGCAACGGCGCCAGAAATAGCTTGATGTCTACACACGCTTCTACTCTTGTAGAGTATGTTGGGCCTCCAAGCGCAGAGGTTTGTAGGCAGCAGCAATTTCCCTCAAGTGGATGACCTAAGGTTTATCGAACTCAGGGAAGTAGAGGTTGAAGATGGTCTCTCTCAAGCAACCCTGCAACTAAGATACAAGAAGTCTCTTGTGTCCCCAACACACCTAATACACTTGTTAGATGTATAGGTGCACTAGTTCGACGAAGAGATGTTAAATGGCACGTGATATGGATGGCAAAACAAAGTAATATAAATCTGTAATAAAAAGTGCAGCAAGCAAACAAGTGGTAAACGTGAGCACAAATGGTATTGCAATGGTGGAAACAAGGCCTAGGCTTCATACTTTCACTAGTGGCAACTCCCAACAACATTAACATAATCGAATCACATGATATTTCCCATAAAACATGCAATGGAGACGCACCCGGAGGTCATTCCTTCGTGGTCAAGAGAGGACGAGAATTATGTAGGGCTACAAAAGCACACCTCAAAGTTCGTAGTTCTCAATCTAAGGTTGTCCCAATGTCACCGCGGCCATCCAAAGAGAGTCCCACAATCACCACAACATATCTAAAGAATAGTCAAAGACAAGCACCTAGAGACTCTCAATCTTCAATCAACACACAAGAGAGGAAATCACTCATGAAAATATTTTTCTAATCCATGTCCAATAGACCGCTGTCACCTTGGTCTCGGGGATTATACTAGATAAAGACAAGTGAGTACATCAGTCCAATACATAGAGGAAGGGGAAATATCATGGGATCACCCTAGATTAACATAGCCTATGATCACAAAGAAGATCACATCATGGGAGAGAGAATTGACCACATAGCTACTGGTAGAAACCTCAGCCCCGAGGAGGAACTACTCCCGCATCATGGAGGGAGGAAGCAACGTCGATGGAGATGAATCCGGGGGCACTTCCCCGTCCCGGCAGGGTGCCGACACAGGAATTCTGGTCCCCCGAAGCTTGATGGCGATGGCGGCGGAGATCGGAATTGCGTCTGGAGAAAAGGGGTCTTGAATCAGGGTTTCCTCGACGGGTGTTAAATATATGCCAAAGGGGGTCGCCAGGGGAGCTAAGGGGGGCCCAGGCCCCCCCCCCCCCGGCGCGGCCTGGAGGGGGGCCGCGTGGCCAGGGCGCCTGGAGCCCTGGTGGCCCCCCTCCGGCCCTACTTTGGCCGCATGGAAGCTTCCGGAACGCTGATTTTTTATATATTTTTCCCGGAATTTTTCTGACAGTTTACGTAATGGGAAAACCTAAAATACAAAAACAGCAGAAAACAGAAACTGGCACTGGGGTGCACTGAGTTAATAGGTTAGACCAAATATGATCAAAAGTGTATGGAAGTGCATAAATATCATAGCAATATCACACAAAAGAGGCATGGAGCAAGCAGAAATTATAGATACGTTTTGGACGTATCATAGATGCATAGCAACGAGGGGGAGAGTGTGTCTACGTACCCTCGTAGACCGGGAGCGGAAGCGTCTAGTGACGCGGTTGATGTAGTCGAACTTCTTCGTGATCCAACCGATCAAGTACCGAACGTACGGCACCTCCGCGTTCAGCACACGTTCAGCTTGATGACATCCCACGAGCTCTTGATCCAGTTGAGCTTCATGGGAGAGTTTCGTCAGCACGACGGCGTGGTGACGGATATGATGAAGTTATCGTCGCAGGGCTTCGCCTAAGCGCTGCAACGATATGACCGAGGTGTGTTACTGTGGAGGGGGGCACCGCACACGGTTGGGAGAAATCAACTAACCAACTTGTGTGTTCTAGGGTGCCCCCCTGCCCCCGTATATAAAGGAGCAAGGGGGAGGCCGGCCGGCCCCCCTATGGCGCGCCTAGGGTGCAATCCTACTAGGAATAGGATTGCAATCCTATTCCTAGTAGGAATCACCAAGAGGGGAAGGAAAGAGAGGGAGAGAAGGAGAATGAAAGAGGGGGCCGCGCCCCCCTCCCCAGTCCAATTCGTACTGCCCTTGGGAGGGGGCGCGCCACCTCCGGGCTGCTGTCCTCTTTCTCCCCTATGGCCCACTAAGGCCCAACTTTCCCCCGGGGGATTCCGGTAACCCCCCCGGCACTCCGGTAAATTCCGAAACTTTCCAGAACACTTCCGGTCTCCTAATATAATTGTCCAATATATCAATCTTTACGTCTCAGACATTCCGAGACTCCTCGTCATGTCCGTGATCTCATCCGGGACTCCGAACTACCTTCGGTACATCAAAACTCATAAACTCATAATACCGATCGTCATCAAACGTTAAGCGTGCGGACCCTACAGGTTCGGGAACAATGTAGACATGACCGAGACTCATCTCTGGTCAATAAACAATAGCGGAACCTGGATGCTCATATTGGTTCCTACATATTCTACGAAGATCTTTATCGGTCAAACCGCATAACAACATACGTTGTTCCCTTTGTCATCGGTATGTTACTTGCCCGAGATTCGATCGTCAGTATCTCAATACCTAGTTCAATCTTGTTACCGGCAAGTCTCTTTACTCGTTCCGTAATACATCATGTTGTGACTAACTCATTAGTCATTGATTGCAAGGCTTATTATGATGTGTATTACCGAGAGGGCCCAGAGATACCTCTCCGACACTCGGAGTGACAAATCATATTCTTCATCTATGCCAACACCATGAACACTTTTGGAGACACCTGTAGAGCATCTTTATGATCACCCAGTTACGTTGTGACGTTTGATAGCACACAAGGTGTTCCTACGGTATTCGGGAGTTGCATAATCTCATAGTCATAGGAACATGTATAAGTCATGAAGAAAGCAATAGCAGTAAAACTAAACGATCATAGTGCTAAGCTAACAGATGGTTCTAGTCCATCACATCATTCTCCTAATGATGTGGTCCCGTTGATCAAATGACAACTCATGTCTATGGCTAGGAAACATAGCCATCTTTGATAAATGAGCTAGTCTAGTAGAGGCATACTAGGGACATACTGTTTTGTCTATGTATTCACACATGTACTAAGTTTCCGGTTAATACAATTCTAGCATGAATAAAAGACATTTATCATGATATAAGGAAATACAAATAACATCTTTATTATTGCCTCTAGGGCATATTTCCTTCAGTCTCCCACTTGAACTAGAGTAAATAATCTAGATTACAAAGTAATGATCCTAACACCCATGGAGTCCTGGTGCTGATCATGTTTTGCTAGCGGAAGAGGCTTAGTCAACGGGTCTGCAACATTCAGATCCGTATGTATCTTGCAAATATCTATGTCTCCCTCCTTGACTAGATCGCGGATGGAATTGAAGCGTCTTTTGATGTGCTTTGTTCTCTTGTGAAACCTGGATTCCTTCGCCAAGGTATTGCTTCATTGGACCCCATGCACTAGGTATTACACCTAGATCGGATATGAACTCCTTCATCCAGACTCCTTCATTTGCTGCTTCCGAAGCTGCTATGTATTCCGCTTCACATGTAGATCCCGCCACAACGCTCTGCTTGGAACTGCACCAACAGACAGCTCCACCGTTTAATAAAAATACATATCCAGTTTGTGACTTAGAGTCATCCGGATCAGTGTCAAAGCTGGAATCGACGTAACCGTTTACGACGAGCTCTTTGTCACCTCCATACACGAGAAACATATCCTTTGTCCTTTTTAGGTATTTCAGGATGTTCTTGACCGCTGTCCAGTGATCCACTCCTGGATTACTTTGGTACCTCCCTGCCAAACTTATAGCAAGGCACACATCAGGTCTGGTACACAGCATTGCATACATGATAGATCCTATGGCTGAGGCATAGGGAATGACTTTTATTTTCTCTCTATCTTCTGCAGTGGTCGGGCATTGAGTCTTACTCAACTTCACACCTTGTAACACAGGTAAGAACCCTTTCTTCGACTGATCCATTTTGAACTTTTCAAAACTTTATCAAGGTATGTGCTTTGTGAAAGTCCAATTAAGCGTCTTGATCTATCTCTATAGATCTTGATGCCTAATATGTAAGAAGCTTCTCCGAGGTCTTTCATTGAAAAACTCTTATTCAAGTATCCTTTTATGCTATCCAGAAATTCTATATCATTTCCAATCAACAATATGTCATCCACATATAATATCATAAATGCTACAGAGCTCCCACTCACTTTCTTGTAAATACAGGCTTCTCCAAAAGTCTGTATAAAACCATATGCTTTGATCACCTCATCAAAGCGTATATTCCAACCCCGAGATGCTTGCACCAGTCCATAGATGGATCGCTGGAGCTTGCATACTTTGTTAGCTCCTTTTGGATCGACAAAACCTTCTGGTTGCATCATATACAACTCTTCTTTGAGATATCCATTAAAGAATGCAGTTTTGACATCCATTTGCGAGATTTCATAATCAGAAAATGCGGCAATTGCTAACATGATTCGGACAGACTTAAGCATCGCTACAGGTGAGAAAGTCTCATCGTAGTCAACTCCTTGAACTTGTCGAAACCCTTTCGCAATAAGTCGAGCTTTGTAAACAGTAACATTACCGTCTGCGTCGGTCTTCCTCTTGAAGATCCATTTATTTTCGATGGTTTGTCGATCATCGGGCAAGTCAACCAAAGTCCACACTTTGTCCTCATACATGGATCCCATCTCAGATTTCATGGCCTCAAGCCATTTTGCGGAATATGCACTACTAGGAAAAGGGCTATAGATGGAATTGATACTAATGGCGCACCGGACAAGCAGTGCGCCATTAGAATATAGTAATGGCGCACCATCAACAGATACGCCATTAGAGCTCGAACTACTAATGGCGCACGATGTCCAGAGTGCGCCATTACAATCAAGAAGTTTTTTTTTGAACTAGCGCGCCTGTCCATTCATACTAATGGCGCACCTAGTGAACGTGCGCCATAAGAATCTACATACTTATGGCGCACAGTGGGGCAGTGCGCCATTAGTATTCCTCCATCCCCCCACCGACCGCACCCTTCTTTCTCTCCCCTCGCCAGATCCCCCTCTCCCCGACGCCTCTCTCTCCCTCCAGCGCCGCGCCGCCGCCCCCGCGCCACCCCCCCTCCCCCGACGCCCCGGACGCCCGGAGCTACGCCGCCGCCGCCCGCGCCCCCGACGCCCCGGCCTCGACGCCCGTGCCCCCGACGCCCCGGCCTCGATGCCCGCGCCCCCGACGCCCCGGCATCCCCCAGGTACGACCCCTAGTGATTGAGCTCCATGTATCGCTGCTGCTAGTTGAATGTTGAGTGTTGATTGCTGCTAGTTGATCTGTGTGTAAATATGGTTGCTGCTAGTTGATTGCTGCTAGTTGATTGCTGCTAGTTGCAGTTGATCTGTGTGTAAATATGGTTGCAGGCTGCAAGATGGGGGGTTTGGGGATGGGAGCATGCTTGCTAATTGAATTCAGATATATGCTTCCTGATTGTGTTTTTTGTTGTTAAACTATGCTTTGAGGCATCTTCAAGTTCCTTGATACGGATGCCGTTTTGTCGTGCAATTGCCCAGATGCTGCTGATTGATGTTGGTGTTGCCATTTTGCCAATTATGTTGCTAATATGAAATTTGAATCCTTTTTGCTCCGATTATCACTAGTACTGATCATGCTTTGATCTAGTTCTTCCTTCAATCATGGGTTGAGTTAAATGAAATTGAGATACTTTGATATGAATTTGCATAGTGGTACTGTTTGGTTTCTGAATGCAAAAACATGGGCATCTATCTGCAATGCTCTGCTTCAGGAGCAGGACCTAAGGTTTCCCGCTGCTTGCACACATTGGGAACACCTGCAGGTTTACTGAGATCATCTTTGTCAAGTAAAGCAGTTTTTTTTCTCTTCGTGCGATTTTCAGCAAGAGAGTACACATTGTTACTTGCGCAAGAGCTTTTTCTTCAACTCATTAGCCTGCCCAAAAGAAAAGAAAAACATCATCGTAAGGGATAATGCAGGAAACAACCGCAACATGTTGCACATCTGTTAGTATGTACCTTCGTTTAGGCCACCGAACAACCTGAGTCCCTTAGTGGTGCCACATCTAGCTTGTCTAGGTACATATTTTTAATTTATAAAGTTTAATCTCTTTGAAACATAGGAAATGTCGTCTTCCGACGATGATAGGATCCTGGAGTGCTCCTGGTGCGGTGACGACCGGGGTCTGTGCGAGAGGTCTCACCTGGTAGACCGGTCGTTACTTCAGTATTAAGCTCGACGAGACCTTCGATGTCGAAACGCTACGCAACGACAAGTCTTGTTTCGTAATTAATTAAGCACGATTTCTAGCTACTTCAAAGTGTAAGTAATTAATTTTCTTCTTTTACATGCAACTAGTTTATCCCGTGTCATGCAAGACGCTATGTCTTGGAGAGGATGGGATTTGAAGATCATGAAACTTCGGAGACAAAGCAAATTCAACTAAGGACCATGCATAATGTTGATTTAGAAGTGGATTTGTACAATTCAGATAACGTAACCACTTTTGGTTGCAAGAATTGGGAATCATTTTGCAAGATATATGGTTTTTATGAGGGTATGCTTCTCACCATGGATCTTGGTAATCCGGATTCCATCGCCGAAGATGATTTGGACATTTGGGTCCTTGTTGACGATATGATTCCAATTCTACCGAGAAGTGAGTTTATCAAACATAGTTATTTAGTAATTTATATTGTTTATTTAAAAATAGTTGACAACTTATTTCCATTGATAGGTTATTTTGATTATTCAAATAATGTGAGGATGATGCTAGATAGAACCTACTACACCCCTGGCTCAGAATGTACTTATAAGGACAAAGAGCAGATCATCTTCTTTTATTCCTTTCTTCTGGATTACATTCAACATCGCAATATTGATCCACAATATAGTCAATACGTCCCACTAGTGCAAGTCTTGAACTACGTTAATATCAATGGAGATACCATGGTAAGATTTTTTTACTATTATGACATTCGTGCATGTTTTGCATTAGTTCTTCTCGAACTGAACTACAATGCTAACTACGAAGTCTTACTATATGTTTTGCAACAGATTCTCCCTAGTGACTGTGTGCCTCCTGTCATGTTTCAATCTGGTCAACTACAAGTTTTAAACATTCTGCCAGGTGAACCTACAAATCACACGTGTCCATATCGGATTTCTTCTAAAAATGAAGGAATGAGAATCAAAGAATGGCGAAAAATAACGAAAACTCGTAAGGAGGTACTTGGAAGCAATAGAGTGAGAAGGGCAAGAAATGGAGACAAGATAATCTGCGTTCTCCATATTGGCCCTTTAAATCTAATTGATTTAGAGACAAACGCCATCTTGTTTTATGCCATTTTATCTTAGAAAATTGCTACGTAGTAGAAGTTGTATGGTCGATAATGATGTGTAAGACTTATTATTTAATACCTATGTTGAGTTTTTATTATTATTATGATCGATGATGCATGATGCTAAGTTGTTCTATGAGCTATTATATACTCCCTCCGTTCCGATTTACTCGTCGTGGTTTTAGTTCAAATTTGAACTAAAACCACGACGAGTAAATCGGAACGGAGGGAGTAGATTCTAATAGTTTCGATGTGCATACCATATATGTTGGATCCACGAGAAATTATATTTATATATATGCATAACCTGTGCAAAAAACAGAAAAAAAAACCTAATATTCATACTAATGGCACATCACAGCAGAGTGCGCCATTAGTATGCCAAAGCACCTGGCTACACATGGCCCCTGGGAGGCATACTAATGGCGCACCACTGTGCATACTGATGGCGCATCTGTGGTGCGCCATTAGTATACCAGATACTAATGGCGCACCGGAGGTGCGCCATTAGTAAAGTATACTAATGGCGTGCTAGTAATGGCGCACCCCTAATGCGCCATTAATGGCCAAACTAGGTGCGCCATTAATAGGCCTTTTCCTAGTAGTGCTGGGCTCATCATCGCTTCCTCATAGTTCATAGGTTCATCATGGTCTAGTAACATGACTTCCAGAACTGGGTTGCCGTACCACTCTGGTGCGGAACGTACTCTGGTTGATCTACGACGTTCAGCAGAAACTTGATCTGAAGTTTCATGATCATCATCATTAGCTTCCTCACTAATTGGTGTAGGAATCACTGGAACTAGTTTCTGTGATGTTCCACTTTCCAATTCGGGAGAAGGTACAATTACCTCATCAAGTTCTACTTTCCTCCCACTCACTTCTTTCGAGAGAAACTCCTTCTCTAGAAAGGATCCATTTTTAGCAACAAATATTTTGCCTTCGGATCTGTGATAGAAGGTGTACCCAACAGTCTCTTTTGGGTATCCTATGAAGACACATTTCTCCGACTTGGGTTCGAGCTTATCAGGTTGAAGCTTTTTCACATAAGCATTGTGCCGGTGTACTAAAGTAGGGGTACCTTAGTATCCCGAACTTGTGCACGGGCAGTAGCAGCGTCCCGTGGCTGGGCTTGTCGTGCGACCGCCAAGGTCCACTGTGGTTCCTTTGGAGCCATTCAAGAACAAAGTATTCAAGTTAAAGAGACAAGGCCCCGGCAAAAGGAGCTTGCCGGGAAGGCCACTCAAGGCTCAAGACCACTTCTTTGGCACAGGACCCTGGCAAGAGGAGCTTGCCGGGAAGGCCAAACATGGCATTTTCAAGAGACTTACCGCGACGCGCCACGCGTCCCGGCAAGGCCCGGAGAGCGACAAGCTCCCAGGCGCGACAAGATAGCAACCGAGGCAAGGCGCTTGCCGCGGCAAACTTCCACTAGGTACCCGCGCTCCAGCGCATCCACCCACGTGTCGCTCTGGGACCCTTCCAGGCGCACGTGGCGGAACGCTGTGCAGCCTGGGGTACACGGTGGCAAGCTGCGATGACAAGGCCACCGTCGTGGCGCACGGTGGCGCCCTGACGGACGCTTTTTACACTGTTCAGGGCGACAGCGACGGGCATTCAATGCCCTTGTCCCCTGCCGTCAGGGTTAGGTATAGAGCACTATGCATACACTGTTCCAACTACCACTGTTTTTAGTTTTTTACCCTCATCTGCGTTGCCACCTATCGGTGACCCCTTTGACCTATAAAAAGAGGCCCATGCGCAACGTAGAGGGGGTTCCGATCATCGATCACTCTCACGCTCGGTCCCGTTAGCGATCAGCACTGTAGCTCTTCTCGCTCCCGAGCCAAGAACGCAATACAAACCAAGGCAGGAGTAGGGTTATACGCATCCGTGCGGCCCGAACTTGGGTAAACTACTCGCGCGTTCGCCTCGATCTACTCTTTGTGCATCCTCCGCCCCCTTGCCGTACCAAAAAGGGGCTCCGGTCCCATAGGTGTTCGTGGGCGATCAGTTTCCCCGACATCTTTGGCGCGCCAGGTAGGGGGTGCGTCGAGGTTGTGTGAACCTGATCCGGTGTTCACGCGAGCGAAATCTCCACCAGCTTCGTCAACTTCATTGACTCCATCGAAATGCCACCGAAGAAGAAGGCTTCGGAGGCAGTAGGCCCGTCCGCGTCGATCCTGCCACCGCCGGAGCCAACGGCTGGTGGGGTAGACGCCGGCGGAAGGACGGACGTCGGCGAGGAAACTCGCGGCGCCGCCAAGTCCAAGGACAAGACGGATGACCGAGCGGACTCCAAGGCCTCGGCGTCCGTACACGCACCGTGCCCCTCTCAGGAGGCGCGGGACCGGCAGCGACGTGGTACACAAGGTACCATACGCTTGCTGGGCCAAGGTCAAGCTGGCGGTTCGCGGGACGCTCAAGGCCAACATGCTGGCACGAGCAAGGCGCGGTCGCCGGGACAAGACGCTGCTCCTTCTAACGCAGTTAGAAGTCCGAGCATATCTCGCTCCTCGCACCGCTCGCCACCGCTCCCCGCCACTCCAGCAGAAGCTCTAGCTCGAGCTCAACTGCTCCTCGACTTCCCTCCAGCAGCAGACAAGGCCGACGACTGGAGGGCCACCATCCAGAGCCTCATCGCCTTCGCCAACGGCGACACTCCGCAGCAGCCGACCACGTCACGGCCGCGGCAAGTTAGCTAGGCGCGGGCTGATGGCGACAAGACTGCCGGGGGTGCAACCACCGTGCACTCCCCGCCCCGAAGGCCAAAATCGCCGACTCGCCAGATCAACATCGACGACGACTCCACAGCGTCATCGGATCCGCGGGCTCGCCGTGATCAGCGCCAAGTCCTTGACGACAGACAGCAAGAGGACGCTCGAACTCGCATCGAGCGTCGAAGAGAAGCGCGGCGTCAATCTGACCAGCGCGCTGGGCCCGCTGTAGACATGCAAGCGCCAGGGGGACCAGGCAACCTGCCGTACGCGGCAGGTTGTCCTGCGTTCACTCGTGAGCTGCGGCAAGTCCAGTGGCCCAGCATGAAGAACTTCAAGCCCGACGTACCCGAGAAGTACGACGGCAAGACTCATCCGTCAGAGTTCCTCAGCATCTACACCATCGCGGTGCAGGCTGCCGGGGGCGAGACGAGAAGATACTCGCAAACTACTTCTCGCTAGTGCTCAAGCCAAATGTCAGATCCTGGCTCATGCACTTGCCGGAGAACTCCATCTCTTCTTGGGCCGACATGTGCCATCAGTTTGTTGGCGCCTTCACGGGTGGCCACAAGACCCCTGGCCAGGAAAGTGACCTTCACATACTTGCCCAGAAGGAAGGAGAGTCCCTGCGAGAGTATATCCAGAGATTCAGCCGCGTCCAGCACAACATCCCAGATGTCCACCCTGCCGCGGTTATTAGCGCGTTCCACCAGAACGTGCGTAACCGCAGGATGAGGGAGGAGATGGCGATGTGCAAGATCCGAGACGTCAGTGAGCTTTATGCCCTGGCCGACAAGTGCGCACGCGCTGAACAGGGGAGGAAACTCCCCAGAGAGGATACTGGAGCGGGGGGATCAGATAGTGAGGACGCCGCCCCGGCAAAGAAGAACCGGCGGCGGAACAATAGGAAAAAGAAGAACAAAGAAGTGTTGGCCGTCGAGCAGTCCCGCAAGGAGGCTGGTGCCAAGAAAGCCTAGACTGGTGGCTCCGGCAAGGAGGCTGCCGCGTGCAACAACTGCCAGACTGTGGCCGCCGCCGACAAGCAGGACGGCTCCGACAAGCAATACTGCAAGATCCACCGCACCAAGGGTCACGACCTCCAGAACTGCAAAAGAGTCGAGTACCTCGTCGAGCAGCAGAAAGCTGAGTACGAGCGACGCGACAAGGAGAAGGCCCAGGGAGGTGGTGGAGAGTCCGGCAAGAAGCGGCCATTCAACGGCCGGGGAGGACGCCGCGGCAAGGCCAAGCAGCGGCAAGGAGATAGACCTCCCCGCGGCCGCGATAAGGACGAAGACGAAGATGACGACGAAGACATGGATGACGGAGATAACAGCGAGCAGGAGTTCCAGAAGGCCACGGAGGTTCTGTGCGTTCACGGTGGTGCTTCTCTGCATACTTCCCACCGCCAACTCAAACAATGGGTGCGGGAAGTTAATGCGGCAGACCCGCCCGTCGAGTCGCGCAAACTTCTGAAGTGGTCCAGCACGCCCATCATCTTTGACATTGAGGACCACCCCGATCGCACAACTGCGGTCGGGTGCTTGCCGATGTTGGTTTCACCAACTATCCGCAACCTCAAGGTCACCAAGATGCTGGTTGACGGCGGGGCCGGCCAGAACCTAATCTCCTCCGCTGTGGTCCGGAAGCTCCAGATCCCCGACAGCGAGCTCGAAGAAACCGGCACGTTCCAAGGGATCAACCCGGGAAGGAGCAAGCCGAAGGGGAAGATCACGCTGCCAGTCACATTTGGCGGAGAGCTGAACTTCAGGACTGAGAGGATCACCTTTGACGTTGCCGATATCACATTACCTTACAATGGGATACTTGGCCGTCCGGCGCTCGCCAAGTTCATGGCAGCCTCTCACTATGCCTACAACATGCTCAATATGCCAGGCCCGATAAGCGTCATCTCTGTCCCTGGCGACAAGAAAGATGCCCTTATCTGTGCCGACAAGATTTATCGGGACGCAGGAGCCGCAACGGATAGCAAGACACTTGCCGCTGAACCTCCCGGGGGGAAGAGCAAGACCAAGTCCGGCAAGAGCTCTGGGGCCCACTCCGGCAAACGCACCTCTTCGGAGTGCTGCGCTGCCGTCGAGAACGCACCATCGAGCTCCACCGGCAAGTGCAAGAAGGCGATGGCAGCTCCACCAGAGACAAAGAAGGTGTCCGCCAAGGAGGACGGCACTGGTGGTACTTTCACCATCAGTGCCACGCTCGATCCTAAATAGGAAAGCGCGCTCGTTGCTTTCCTGCGGGCGAATGTCGACGTGTTTGCATGGCAACCGTCTGACATCCCCGGTGTTCCCAGGAAAGTGATTGAGCACAAGCTTGCCATTTGTCCTCACGCGCGGCCCGTCAAGCAGAAAGTTAGAAAACAAGCAGTGGAGCGCCAAGAGTTTATCGCCGAAGAAATCAAGAAACTGGAAGCGGCAGGCCTTGTCAGAGGTGTACTCCATCCCACGTGGTTGGACAATCCTGTCGTCGTGCATAAAGCAAATGGGAAGTGGAGGATTTTTATAGACTTCACCGATGTGAATAAAGCTTGTCCCAAAGATCCATTACCCTTGCCGCGCATTGACCAGATTGTTGACTCCACAGCCAGGTGTGAGTTGCTTTCATTTCTTGATGCATATTCTGGATACCACCAGATATTTATGGCTGAAGAAGATGAGGAGAAGACCGCATTCATCACTCCATCGTGGCACTTATTGCTTCATACGCATGCCCTTTGGATTGAAGAATGCCGGTTCGACGTTTGCAAGGGTAGTCCATACAGCTTTTGAGCCACAGATACACAGAAATGTAGAAGCTTACATGGATGATATAGTGGTCAAGAGCAAAGACAGGGCTACTCTGATTCAAGATCTAGATGAAACCTTTGCGAATCTGCACAAGATCCAACTCAAGCTCAACCCTGAGAAGTGCGTGTTTGGAGTCCCCTCCGGCAAGCTTCTCGGGTTCTTTGTATCCCAAAGAGGGATTGAAGCCAATCCCGACAAGATCAAAGCCATCGAGCAAATCGAAGCTCCGAAGCGCGTCAAGGATGTACGAAGGCTTGCCGGCTGTGTGGCTGCTCTCAGCAGGTTTATCTCTAAGTCTGCGGAACACACCTTGCCGTTTTTCAAAATTTTGAAAAATGCGGGTCCAATGAAATGGACTCCGGAAGCAGAGGCAGCGCTGCAGGACTTGAAGAGGTACCTGTCCTCCACTCCAATACTTGTCGCACCTAAGCCACAAGAGAAGTTGCTGCTATACTTAGCAGCAACCAATCAAGTGGTTAGTGCTGCGTTAGTAGCGGAAAGGGGGGCAGATGATGAGCCAACAGCCCCGGCAAGCACATCCAGCGACAAGCAGGGGGCTTCCCCGACAAGCTCTGGTCCCGACAAGGATAGAACTGCGCAGATGCAAGAGGACGTACGAAAGAAGATGGTGCAGCGCCCAGTCTACTTCGTCAGCTCCCTTCTCCAGGGGGCTAGGTCAAGGTACTCTGGGGTGCAGAAGCTACTTCTCGGCCTTCTCATGGCCTCGAGAAAGCTGCGCCACTACTTCCAAGCACACGAGATAATAGTGGTCACTCGCTTTCCGCTGAAGAGGATGCTGCAAAATCCAGAAGCAACGGGCAGGATTGTCGAGTGGGCACTGGAGCTGTCAAGCTTTGGCCTCAAGTTTGAAAGCACTTCAACTATCCAGAGCAGAGCATTGGCAGAATTCATAGCAGAATGGACGCTAACGCCAGACGAAGAGATCCCAGAGACGAGCATTCCCGTCAAAGAAGCAAGCAAAGAATGGATAATGTACTTTGATGGTGCCTTCTCGCTGCAAGGCGCCGGTGCCGGCGTGCTGCTTGTCGCACCCATCGGAGAGCACCTCAAGTACATCGTCCAAATGCACTTTCCCAAGGAGCAAGCAACGAACAATACTGCAGAGTATGAAGGTTTGCTTGATGGGCTCAGAATCACGGCGAAACTTGGGATCAAGAAGCTGATTGTGCGGGGTGACTCGCAGTTGGTTGTCCGCCAAGTGAACAAGAGCTACCAGAGTCCGTTGATGGAAGCTTACGTCGACGAAGTGAGAGAGCTTGAAGAACACTTCGAAGGCCTACAGATGGAACACGTTCCAAGAGCTCAGAACGATATCGCAGATGGCCTGTCAAAGTGTGCTGCATTAAAGTTACATGTGGAACCAGGGATCTTTGTGCTCAAGCTAACTCAACCATCCGTAACACCATCGACTGGACAAAGTAAGAAGAGAAAGTTGGTTTCTGGTGACTACTTGCCGGCAGAGCTTCCCGAAGCCGCCGCCAACAAGGTCCCCAAGGTCAACGACAAGATTGCTGAGGAACGGTCTGCTCCTGCTAACCCAAGGGTTTGTACAGTTGAAGCAGGCGTTCCCGACAAGTTTTGCTCCGGCAAGCTTGCCGGGGAACGTCAAGCTCCGGCTGAGCCGCAAGTTCTTGCCGTGGAAGCTGACGTTCCCGCAGCAGCACAGATGCCTTTAGTCCTTGTTGTTGAGCCACAGGCTCCAGCATGGGCGCAGCAGATTGTCTGTTTCCTTCAAACAGGAGAACATCCCGAAGAGCTAGAAGAAGTAGAAAGAATAACCCGGGAGTCACGTATGTATCAGTTTGTCGGCAACGAACTGTACAGAAGAAGACTCAACGGTGTGAAATTGAAATGCATTCCCCGGGAAGATGGACAAAAGCTGTTGGCAGAGATACACGGAGGCATATGTGGCCACCACATTGGCGCCAGAGCACTTGCCCACAAAGCATTCCGGCAAGGTTTCTTTTGGACAGAAGCCCTCCATGATGCAACTGCGCAAGTAACCAAGTGTGAAGCATGCCAGTTCCATTCCAAGCAGATACATCAACCAGCTCAAGCTCTCCAGACGATCCCTTTGTCCTGGCCATTTTCGGTCTGGGGGCTCGACATCCTCGGCACGTTTCCCCGCGCAGCTGGGGGCTTTGAGTACTTGTATGTCGCCATCAACAAGTTCACAAAGTGGCCAGAAGTGGAACCAGTGAGAAAGGTGACCGCATAGTCAGCAGTCAAGTTCTTCAGGTCGATTGTTTGCCGTTTCGGAATCCCTAACAGGATCATCACCGACAACGGCACGCAATTCACAAGTCGCACCTTCATGTATGTCCAAGACCTTGGCGCCGAGGTCTGCTTCGCTTCTGTTGCTCACCCGAGGAGCAACGAACAAGCGGAGAGGGCAAACGCTGAAGTGCTGCGCGGACTCAAGACGAGAGCTTTCGACAGGCTGCACAAGTGCGGAAGAAACTAGATCGAGGAGTTACCAGCGGCTCTTTGGTCGATCAGGACGACGCCAAATCGAGCCACTGGACAGACACCCTTTGCTCTTGTTTATGGAGCAGAGGCATTTCTCCCCACAGAACTCGTATACGGGTCACCTCGAGTGCTCGCTTACGATGAGCTCGAGCAAGAGCAGCTGCGACAAGATGACGCACTGCTCCTTGAGGAAGACCGTCTTCAGGCTGCTGTACGAGCTGCTCGATACCAGCAAGCTTTGCGCCGCTACCATAGCCGCAAGGTTAAAGCCAGAAGTCTCGAGGAAGGCGACCTTGTTCTTCGGCGCGTTCAGTCCGCCACGAATTCCAACAAGTTGACGCCGAAGTGGGAAGGCCCTTATCGGGTGAAACAAGTCACGAGGCCCGGCGCTGTCCGCCTTGAGACCGAAGAACGCTTACCGGTGAGCAACTCCTGGAACATTGAGCATCTTCGCAAGTTTTACCCATAAGGCGCGGTTGCTGTGATCCGCTCCGGCAACCACCTTTTGTACAAGTCTTGCCGCTGTTGCATGTAATCCTTTGTACAAAGCCGGGCGCAGACCCCGTGCATCAGTAAAGCTTATGTGCATCACACAACTTGTCATTTCATGCCTTTTCATTTTCTTGCATGTACTATCTGACACTTTGTGCAGCACCTACCACCGGTAAGCAATAACGAGCCCGAGAGCTCCATATCTATATTCTCTCTTCTGCCTTCTTTCTCCAGCAGAGGAAGGTTTCCTCGCGCACAAGTTTGCCGGGGGGGAAGGAGGATAGTGGTATGGACCAGGCGCCGTTCAAGAAAACCCTGCCTTGCCGGGAAGCAAACAACACAAAAGCTAAGTTACCAAAGTTTGAGCAATCAAATTCTTAAATTTTTGAGTTATCTTCCTTGAACGACCGCGCTTTGTATGGAAAACCTATGCGCGGAGGAACCAACTCGTGGCTAGCCGCGCCCTTACTTTGTTTCGAGCACGCTCAACGGCTTAAGTGTGCTGCGACAAGTGTCGCGCCCTTACTTCGTTTTCGAGTTCGCTCAACAGTTTAAGTGTGCTGCGACTAGTTGCGACAAGGTTTCATGTCGGCAACGGCACCGCCGGCAGGCTGCTGAAGTTCCGCACTCAGCGCTCGCGGCAAAGGTGCCTTCGCCGGCAAGTTCCCTGACAGCGTAGGGTAAAAACATACAAAGCAAGGGAGTCAAGTAAAGGAAATAACATTGCATTAACTACCCAAAATAAAGTTATATTACAAAGCAACTTGTCGCAGTGCTAATAGACTATTGTTCATAACATGGTTGGCAGCAACAAAGGAAGCAGAAAGAAAAATAGCCTAATCTGCGCGGTCGCCCTCGACTCTCTTGATCTTGCCCACCTTGGCCACGATAGGTGCGACAAGGGCCTTGAGCGTCTCCTGGTCGGCGTTGGGCGGCAAGGTCCTAAGGACGTTGTTGAGGTTGAGTCCTGGGTTGCGGAAGACTATCTTCATCAGCACCTTCTCCAAGATGCCCGTGCAAAGCCTGCGCGCCTCGTTCGCCAGCTGCGTGGGGATCCTTTCCTGGAGCTGCTGGAGGGCCGTCCCCACGCCCTGGAGGAACAATGTAAGCTTGGCGCTGGGGTGGAGATTCTCGTCGGTGGAGTACCCGAGATACTCCGCCCCCAGCAGCTCCAGCTCCTTGTCAATGTTGGTGGCGGCAAGGACAAGACCTTCCTTCCAGAGCTCGACGGTCTTCCTGAAGTTGTTTTGGGAGATGGCGGCGCTATCCAACAGCGCCTTCTCGGCCCTGAGCTTCTCCTTCGGGTTCGCCTCCCGCTCTTTGGCACCATCAAGCGTCGTGGTGAGAGTAGACAACTTCAGCTCCAGATCGGCGATGGAGTCCTTGGCGACGGCGAGCTCCTTGACCTTGTCGGAGAGGCGGACCTGCAGCTCGGAGTGGCTGTGGGCGTCCTTTTCCCTCTCAAGCTTCAGTGCGGCAACCTCCTCGCCGCTCGTCTTGAGGTTGGCCTCCAGTTGCGCCACCCTCGCCTCCAAGTCCCTCTTGGCAGTCTCAGCAGCCGCAGCAGCATCCTTCGCTTCCTGCAGAGCTCCGCCAAGAGACTGTTCACGCGCGGCAAGCTCGTCCTCGTGGCTGTCGAGGTCGACCTTCCGCCGCGTCAGTTCGCCTTCTCGCCGGGACAACTCCTCGGCGGCAAGCCGTTGCTGCTCCTCCGCTTCGGCCTTCTCCAAGATAAACTCCTGATGCGCCTCGGCGAGCTGCTCCCGCTCCTCCGCCAAGGATCGGAGAGCCGCCTGGTTGGCGGCCTGGAGCTCTTCTGCGCGCTTCTCCAAGTCAGCGCCCGCCTTGGCGGCCAGAGCCTCTCGGGACTCCAGCTTGGCCTGCCTGGCACGGTATAGAGATAGAAGCCTCCGCAGAAGCCGCTCCTCCTCGGGCTCGCTGCTGTTGCTTGGCGCGTCGACAAACCTCAGCCCGGCGGAGGCAAGGACCTCCCCGTCAAAGACCTCTCCCTCTACGGGCGCCCTAGACGTGGACGCCCATGGGAGCTGAATGAAGACTCCGTTGCCGGCTTCCAGATAGGCGCCGGGCTCGGCTGTGGCAGCGGAGGGATCGGCAGTCGGCGCAGCGTCTGACGCTCCTGCGGCCTCAGGGCCGTCAGCGCAATTGCCGGTCCCCTCCTCAGCTGCCGCGCCAGTGGCCCTGGCTGCCTCTTCAGCGGAGGGCTCGTCGGCACCGACCGCCCCTTCAGTGGCTGCGGTGTCGCCGGTGTTGCCACGCGCGTTCTCCTCGGCGGCGGCCTCCGTCTCCATCGGCTCTGCGGTGGACGGATCTGACAGAAGAAAAGAAGAAAAGAACTGTCAAGCAAATATCCAAAAAGAGAAATTCAGAAAAAGAAAAGTCCAAGAGTTCACCTGCGTGGGCCTCCTCTTTGGTGGGATTCCTTGCCGGGGATTTTTCCCTCGGCGGCGTGGTGGTAGCTCCCGCCGGCGGAGGGCTGCTGGCGCCATCCCTTGGCGGAGTACTCGCCCTTGGCGGGGTGCTCGCCCTTGGCGGAGTACTCGCCCTTGGCGGAGTGTCCTCCCTTGCCGGGGAGTTTCCTCTTGGCGGTGCGGTGGAGTCGTGCGGCGCGTTGGGGGCGGTCTCCTGGCGTTCCTGATGCTGCTGCTCTGTTTCTGCGCAAGACAACGAACAAAACATCAACAAGGATAGAACACCCATGCGTGCCCGACAAGCGGAAAGTAGACGAAGAACTTACGCTGGGGGCTGCTCCGGAGAACAGCTGCCGGGTCCGGCAAGCTTGTCGCAGGCGCATCCCCTGCCGAAGCTGCGGGCTCGTCCTCAATAACGATCACTGGGACTTTGGCCCTCTTCGCCGCCCTCTGGGCCAGAGTCCTGGAAGAAAGGCAGGATCAGAATTAGGTAAGAGAGATACAAGACAAGAATCAACAGAAAACCAAAGAGAAACAAGAATCACGAAGACTTACTCTTCTTCCTCCTCGTCGTCAGAGCTGAGCGCCGAGAAGTCGAAATCCGGCTCGCGCATCCCGGCACGAGGAGCTGGGGGAGTGGGCTCCCTTGGCCGCTTGGCGGGGGCCGGGACGGTGGTCTGAGAAGACCCCGCACCGGTTGCCGCCAAAGCGCGAGGGGCGGCGGGCACAGGGACGCCAGTCCGGGAAGATCCCCCTCCTGTTGCCGCTGAGGCACGGGGCGCTCCCTTGGCGGCCTTGCTCGTCGCGGTGGCGCGTGTCGGGCGACGCTGCGGTTGCTGGCTCGCCTGCCGCCCCGTCACGTCTGCGGCCTTGCGGAGGCGCCTTTTCGGCGCGGCTGGAGGACTTGCTGGTGGCGGTGAACTACCCGAGGACGAAGAAGAGGAGTCGAGGCCCAGCGAGCCGCCCGAGTCCTCGGCAGGGTCGCTTGACCCGACGCCCTGCTCGACGGGCCCACTGGATTCGGTGCCCTGCTCGGTGGGCTCGCTTGTCTCGGCGAGTCGCCCGGCAAGCTTTCCCGCTTTGCGGAGCTCTTCCTCCTCGGCGAGGCTTATCGCCTCCGCTGCCTCCGCTTCCTCCACAGTATACCCGAACTCGCCCGCGGCCCTGGCTGCAGCTGCCTCTTCCAACCTGGTGGCAATATATGCCATCTCATGGTCGGTGGTGTCGCGGGTGAGTCCCCGCTTCTCGTCGGCGTTAACTGGCGACTCCACCAGGTTGTCGAAGAACGTCTGCACGGCTTTGTCGGAAGGTTCCCGCCAAGTGGGGTCGATCCCATGGGAATCACACCACGGCATCGCCGCGCGGATGGCGCTGAGTGCAGAGCTATTGCACAATGGAACTACGCCCGGCGGCAGCGCGAACCACTCAGGATGGGCGGAGTCATACTTAAATAGCGCTTGGAGCATTGCGTTGAGCTCCAGGACAGTGAAGTTGTAGTTGAGGCCCGGGTGCAGCCTCATGATGTCTGCCGCGTTCTCGAACTCCCAGGCAGCCCTCTTCCTTTCCTGCAAGGGAGCGATGCGGCGGCGGAGAAAGTCTGCCCCGATGGCACCTACAGTTAGCCTGGCTTGCCGGAGGCGAAGGATCCGAGTGGTTGCTATCTTCAGCTTGTCATCCTCGGGGACCAGGTCACTCCAGTCATTGCCGCGAACTACTGCGGCTTGGCGCCGGGAAGTGAACGGCTGCGGGTCATCCTCTATAATCCAACACCAGTTGGCCCTCCACTCATCCCACTTGCCGCGGAGCTCCCCCGTCAAGTAAGCCTCTTTCTTATGGAGCCTAAATATCCAAGAGATCCCGCCAGACAGAGGTGACCCCGACTCGACTCGAGGTGTGAAGTAATGGCGGAAGAGAGCTACATTGGGGTAAACTCCGACGAAATTTTCGCACAGATGTGCAAAAATGGCCATGGTCAAGACGGCGTTCGGGGTGAAGTGAAGGAGATGAAACCCGTAGGTATTCATGACGTCGCAGAAGAATTCCGAAAAGGGCGGGCAGAGCCCGCAGTAGCAGAACAGAGCGAAGAAGGCATAGCCATTGGGGTACATCTCGCAGGCCACGGCGGGGAGTACCTTGGTGCGCGGGTGCGCCTTTGTCTCCCTCGACCAGAAGAGGTAGAAGGTGTCTTTCAGCTCCTCCGCACTAAGCTTTCGCGGGAAGACTGCCATCTTCTTCCGCATTGCTACTAGCCGCAGCGCCTTGGCGGACTTCGCAGCCTTCGCCTTCTCGCCCTTCGGGGCCATGGCGAGGATGATGGGGGGAAGTCAACGGCGCTGGTGATGCTGGCGGCGGCGGAGGGAGGCGGAGCGCTGCTCTCTTTCGACCTTCGGGGAGGAGGGGAGCGGCGGGGGTTTCTAGAGGATGAAGAAGCAACGGGCGAATGGAAGGAACTGCCCCTGTTTCCCCTGCTTTTAAGGGGGGAGGGGGGACGTTCCGCATTTCCCTATTAAAGAAACAGGCCACGATCTCTCCCACGACGCCGCGATTGACGAGTGCCATTAGGGAGGGGCGCGGTGGATACGGAGTGGGATACGGCTGTTGGGGAACATAGCATAATTCAAAAATTTTCTACGTCTTCACCAAGATCCAACTATGGATACATCTAGCAACGAGCAAGAATGAGTGCATCTACATACCGTTGTGAAGATTGCGTGCGGAAGCTTTCAACGAAGCAAGGATGAAGTAGTCGTACTCTTCACGTTCTTCGTCACCGATGATCTAGCGCCGAACGGACGGCACCTCCGCGTTCAACACACGTACGGTGCAACAACGTCACCTCCTTCTTGATCCAGCAAGGGGGGAGGAGAAGTCGTCAGAGATCCGGCAGCACGACGGCGTGATGATGGATGCAGTGGAGATCGCAGCAGGGCTTCGCCGGGCGCCCTGCGTTAGGAGTTGGGAGGTGTGACGGGAGGGGGAGAGGCGCCAGGGCTGAGGTGCGGCTGCCCTCTCCCCCCCCCCCACATATATATAGGGGGCCAAGGGGGGCGCCAGCCCCTTGCAGATCCAATCTGCAAGGGGGGGCGGCGGCCAGGGAGGAGTCCCCCTCCCCCAAGGCAAGTGGTGGCCCCCCTCCCCTTAGGGTTTTATCCCTAGGCGCATGGGGAGGTAGGGCCCCCTTGTGGTGCGCCAGCCCAGAGGGCTGGACACATCCCCTTGCGGCCTAGGGGCCCCACCGGGATGGGTGGCCCCACCCGGTGGACCCCCGGGGCCCCTCCGGTGGTCCCGGGACGCTCCCGGTGACCCCCGGAGATCACCCGTTGGCCGAAACTGGACTTCCCATATATCAATCTTTACCTCCGGACCATTCCGGAACTCCTCGTGACGTCCGGGATCTCATCCGGGACTCCGAACAACATTCGGGTTTCCACGTGCATTAATCTCTACGACCCTAGCGTTACCGAACCTTAAGTGTGTAGACCCTACGGGTTCGGGAGACACGTAGACATGACCGAGACCACTCTCTGGTCAATAACCAACAGCGGGATCTGGATACCCATGTTGGTTCCTACGTTTTCCTCGATGATCTTCATCGGATGAACCACCGTGTCAAGGATTCACTCAATCCCGTATGTTATTCCCTTTGTCCATCGGTACGGTACTTGCCCGAGATTCGATCGTCGGTATTCCCGATACCTTGTTCAATCTCGTTATGGCAAGTCTCTTTACTCGATCCGTAATTCATCATCCCGTGACTAACTACTTAGTCACATTGAGCTCATTATGATGATGACTTACCGAGTGGGCCCAGAGGTACCTCTCCGTCATACGGAGTGACAACATCCCAGTCTCGGTTCGTACCAACTCAACAGACACTTTCGGAGATACCCGATGCGTACCTTTATAGCCACCCAGTTACGTTGTGACGGTTGGCACACCCAAAGTACTCCTACGGTATCCGGGAGTTGTACAACCTCATGGTCTAAGGAATAAATACTTGACACTGAAAAGCTTATGCATTACGAACTATACGATCTCGTGTTATGCTCAAGTTTGGGTCTTGTCCATCACATCATTCTCCTAATGATGTGATCCCGTTATCACTGACATCCTATGTCCATGGTCAGGAAATCGTGACCATCTGTTGATCAACGAGCTGGTAACTAGAGGCCTACCAGGGACTCATTGTGGTCTATGTATTCACACATGTATCGCTGTTTCCGTACAATACAATTCAAGCATGAATAACAGACAATTATCATGAACAAGGAGATATAATAATAATACTTTTGTTATTGCCTCTAGGGCATATCTCCAACAGTCTCCCACTTGCACTAGAGTCAATAATCTAGTTACATTGTGATGAATCGAACACCCATAGAGTTCTGGTGTTGATCATGTTTTGCTCGTGAAAGAGGTTTAGTCAACGGGTCTGCGACATTCAGATCCGTATGCACTTTACAAATATCTATGTCTCCATCCTGAACATAATTCCGGATGGAGTTGAAACGGCTCTTGATGTGCTTGGTCTTCTTGTGAAACCTGGGCTCCTTGGTAATAGCAATAGCACCAGTGTTGTCACAGAAGAGAGTCATCGGGCTTGAAGCGCTTGGAATGACTCCTAGGTCGGTGATGAACTCCTTCATCCAGACTCCTTCCTGTGCTGCTTCAGAAGCAGCTATGTACTCCGCTTCACATGTAGATGCTGCCACCACGCTTTGCTTGCAACTGCACCAGCTGACTGCCCCTCCATTCAAAATATACACGTATCCGGTTTGTGACTTAGAGTCATCCAGATCTGTGTCGAAGCTAGCATCGACGTAACCCTTTACGACGAGCTCTTCGTCACCTCCATAAACGAGAAACATATCCTTAGTCCTTTTCAGGTACTTCAGGATGTTCTTGACCGCTGTCCAGTGTTTCGTACCGGGATCACTTTGGTACCTCCCTACCAAACTTATGGCAAGGTTTACATCAGGTCTGGTACACAGCATGGCATACATGATAGAACCTATTACCGAGGCATAGGGAATGACACTCATCTTTTCTCTATCTTCTGCCGTGGTCGGCGACTGAGTCTTACTCAATCTCATACCTTGCAAAACAGGCAAGAATCCTTTCTTTGACTGATCCATATTGAACTTCTTCAATATTTTGTCAAGGTATGTACTTTGTGAAAGACCAATGAGGCGTCTCGATCTATCTCTATAGATTTTGATGCCTAATATGTAAGCAGCTTCACCAAGGTCCTTCATTGAAAAACTTTTATTCAAGTAGGCCTTTACATTTTCCAAGAATTCTATATCATTTCCCATCAGCAATATGTCATCCACATATAATATGAGAAATGATACAGAGCTCCCACTCACTTTCTTGTAAATACAGGCTTCTCCATAAGTCTGTATAAAGCCAAACGCTTTGATCACCTCATCAAAGCGAATATTCCAACTCCGAGATGCTTGCACCAGCCCGTAAATCGAGCGCTGGAGCTTGCATACCTTGTTAGCGTTCTCTGGATCGACAAAACCTTCCGGTTGCATCATATACAACTCTTCCTTGAGGAAGCCATTAAGGAATGCTGTTTTGACGTCCATTTGCCATATCTCATAATCATAGAATGCGGCAATAGCTAACATGATTCTGACTGACTTCAGCATCGCTACGGGAGAGAAAGTCTCATCGTAGTCAATCCCTTGAACTTGTCGATAACCTTTAGCGACAAGCCGAGCCTTATAGATGGTCACATTACCATCCGCGTCTGTCTTCTTCTTAAATATCCATTTATTTTCTATGGCGTGCCTATCATCAGGCAAGTCCACCAAAGTCCATACTTTGTTTTCATACATGGATTCTATCTCGGATTTCATGGCTCCAAGCCATTTATTGGAATCTGGGCCCGCCATCGCTTCTTCATAGTTTGAAGGTTCACCGTTTTCTAACAACATGATTTCCAGTACAGGGTTGCCGTACCACTCTGGTGCGGAACGTGCCCTTGTGGACCTTCGAAGTTCAGTAGTAACTTGATATGTATCTTCATGATCATTATCATTATCTTCCTCCCTTGTCGGTGCAGGCACCTCAGGAACAGTTTCCTGCGCTGCGCTACTTTCCGGTACAGGAGTGGTGACTGTCACCTCATCAAGTTCTACTTTCCTCCCACTCACTTCTTTCGAGAGAAACTCTTTCTCCAGAAAGCATCCATTCTTGGCAACAAAGACTTTGCCTTCGGATCTATGGTAGAAGGTGTACCCAATAGTTTCCTTTGGGTATCCTATGAAGACGCATTTTTCCGATTTGGGTTCGAGCTTTTCAGGTTGAAGTTTCTTGACATAAGCATCGCAACCCCAAACTTTCAGAAACGACAGTTTCGGTTTCTTGCCAAACCAAAGTTCATATGGAGTCGTCTCAACGGATTTTGACGGAGCCCTATTTAAAGTGAATGCGACAGTCTCTAAAGCATAACCCAAAAAGATAGCGGTAAATCGGTAAGGGACATCATAGATCGCACCATGTCCAACAGAGTACGATTTCGACGTTCGGACACACCGTTACGTTGAGGTGTTCCGGGCGGTGTCAATTGTGAAACAATTCCACAGCTCCTTAGGTGTGTGCCAAATTCATGACTTAAATATTCACCCCCACGATCCGATCGCAAGAACTTTATTTTTCTGTCACGTTGATTCTCAACCTCATTCTGAAATTCCTTGAACTTTTCAAAAGTCTCAGACTTGTGTTTCATCAAATAGATATACCCGTATCTACTCAAGTCATCCGTGAGGGTGAGAACATAACGGTAGCCTCCGCGAGCCTCAACACTCATTGGACCGCACACATCGGTATGTATGATTTCCAACAAGTTGGTTGCTCGCTCCATTGTTCCGGAGAACGGAGTCTTGGTCATCTTGCCCAAGAGGCATGGTTCGCACGTGTCAAATGATTCATAATCAAGAGACTCTAGAAGTCCATCCGAATGGAGCTTCTTCATACGTTTGACACCAATATGACCAAGGCGGCAATGCCACAAGTATGTGGGACTATCGTTATCAACTTTACATCTTTTGGCATCTACACTATGAATATGTGTATTACTACGTTCGAGATTCATCAAAAATAAACCATTGACCAGCGGGGCATGACCATAAAACATATCTCTCAAATAAATAGAACAACCATTATTCTCCTATTTGAAAGAATATCCATCTCGCATAAGACGAGATCCAGAAACAATGTTCATGCTCAAAGCTGGTACTAAATAACAATTATTGAGGTTTAAAACTAATCCCGAGGGTAGATGTAGAGGCAGCGTGCCGAAGGCGATCACATCAACCTTGGAACCATTCCCGACGCGCATCGTCACCTCATCCTTCGCCAGTCTCCGTTTATTCCGCAGCTCCTGTTTTGAGTTACAAATGTGAGCAACTGCACCGGTATCGAATACCCAGGAGCTACTATGAGTGCTGGTAAGGTACACATCAATAACATGTATATCATATATACCTTTGACGTTGCCGGCCTTCTTGTCTGCTAAGTATTTGGGGCAATTCCGCTTCCAGTGACCCGTTCCCTTGCAATAAAAGCACTCAGTCTCAGGCTTGGGTCCATACTTTGGCTTCTTCCCGGCAACAGGCTTGCCAGGCGCGGCAACTCCCTTGCCGTCCTTCTTGAAGTTCTTCTTACCCTTGCCCTTTTTGAACTTAGTGGTTTTATTGATCATCAACACTTGATGTTCTTTCTTGATGTCTACCTCCGCTGATTTCAGCATCGAATACACCTCGGGAATGGACTTATCCATCCCCTGCATATTGAAGTTCAACACGAAGCTCTTGAAGCTTGGTGGGAGCGACTGGAGGATTCTGTCAACGACCGCTTCATCTGGGAGATTCACTCCCAGCTGAGACAAGCGGTTGTGCAATCCTGAAATCTTGAGGATGTGCTCACTGACAGAACTGTTCTCCTCCATCTTACAGCTGTAGAATGCGTCGGAGACATCATATCTCTCGACTCGGGCATGAGCTTGGAAAACCATTTTCAGCTCTTCGAACATCTCATATGCTCCGTGGTGCTCAAAACGTTTTTGGAGCCCCGATTCTAAACTGTAAAGCATGCCGCACTGAACCAGGGAGTAATCATCACTACGCGACTGCCAGACGTTCAAAACGTCTTGGTCAGCATCGGGAGCAGGTGCATCACCTAGCGGTGCTTCTAGGACATAAGTTCTCTTGGCAGCTATGAGGATAATCCTCAGGTTACGGACCCAATCCGTATAGTTGCTACCATCGTCTTTCAGCTTGGTTTTCTCTAGGAACGCGTTGAAGTTGAGGGAAACTGGAGCGTGGGCCATTTGATCTACAAGAGATATTGTAAAGAATTTAGACTAAGTTCATGATAATTAAGTTCATCTTAATCAAATTTTAATGAACTCCCACTCAGAATGACATCTCTCAAGTCATCCAAGTGATACACGATCCGAATCGAGTAGTCCGTGTCCGATCATCACGTGAGATGGACTAGTCAAAAACGGTGAACATCTTCATGTTGATCGTATCTTCTATACGACTCGTGTTCGACCTTTCGGTCTTCCGTGTTCCGAGGCCATGTCTGTACATGCTAGGCTCGTCAAGTGAACCCTAAGTGTATCGCGTGTGTAAATCTGTCTTACACCCGTTGTATGTGAACGTTAGAACCTATCACACCCGATCATCACGTGGTGCTTCGGAACAACGAGCTTTAGCAACGGTGCACAGTTAGGGGAAACACATTACTTGAAATTTTAGTGAGAGATCATCTTATTTACTACCGTCGTTCTAAGTAAACAAGATGCATAAACATGATAAACATCACATGCAATCAATTAAAGTGACATGATATGGCCAATGTCATCTTGCTCCTTGGATCTCCATCTTCGGGGCACCATGATCATCTTGTCACCGGCTCGACACCATGATCTTCATCATCATGATCTTCATCATTGTGTCTCGAAGAAGTCGTCACGCCAACTATTACTTCTACTACTATAGCTAACGTTTAGCAATGAAGTAAAGTAATTACATGGCGTTATTCAGTGACACGCAGGTCATACAATAATAAAGACAACTCCTATGGCTCCTGCCGGTTGTCAAGTTCATCGACATGCAAGTCGTGATTCCCTATTACAAAAACATGATCAATCTCATACATCACATATATCATTCATCACATCTTCGTTCTTGGCCATACCACGTCACAAAACACATGCTGCAAAAACAAGTTAGACGTCCTCTAATTGTTGTTGCAAGTTTTACGTGGATTCTATAGGATTTCTAGCAAGAACGTTTCTTACCTACGCCAAAACCACAACGTGATTTGTCAACTTCTATTTACCCTTCATAAGGACCCTTTTCATCGAATCCGATCCGACTAAAGTAGGAGAGACAGACACCCGCCAGCCACCTTATGCATCTAGTGCATGTCTGTCGGTGGAACCAGTCTCACATAAGCGTACGTGTAAGGTCGGTCCGGGCCGCTTCATCCCACAATACCGCCGAATCAAGATTGACTAGTAACGGTAAGAAAGTTGAACAAGATCATACGCCCACAACTGCTTTGTGTTCTACTCGTGCAAGATGCTACGCATAAAACCTAGGCTCAGATGCCACTGTTGGGGAACGTAGCATAATTCAAAAAATTTCTACGTCTTCACCAAGATCCAACTATGGATACATCTAGCAACGAGCAAGAAAGAGTGCATCTACATACCGTTATGAAGATTGCGTACGGAAGCTTTCAACGAAGCAAGGATGAAGTAGTCGTACTCTTCACGTTCTTCGTCACCGATGATCTAGCACCGAACGGACGGCACCTCCGCGTTCAACACACGTACGGTGCAGCAACGTCACCTCCTTCTTGATCCAGCAAGGGGGGAGGAGAAGTCGTCAGAGATCCGGCAGCACGACGACGTGATGACGGATGCAGTGGAGATCGCAGCAGGGCTTCGCCGGGTGCCCTGCGTTAGGAGTTGGGAGGTGTGACGGGAGGGGGAGAGGCGCCAGGGCTGAGGTGCGGCTGCCCTCTCCCCCCCCCCCACATATATATAGGGGGCCAAGGGGGGCGCCAGGCCCTTGCAGATCCAATCTGCAAGGGGGGGCGGCGGCCAGGGAGGAGTCCCCCTCCCCCAAGGCAAGTGGTGGCCCCCCTCCCCTTAGGGTTTTATCCCTAGGCGCATGGGGAGGTGGGGCCCCCTTGTGGTGCGCCAGCCCAGAGGGCTGGACACATCCCCTTGCGGCCTAGGGGCCCCACCGGGATGGGTGGCCCCATCCGGTGGACCCCCGGGGCCCCTCCGGTGGTCCCGGGACGCTCCCGGTGACCCCCGGAGATCACCCGTTGGCCGAAACTGGACTTCCCATATATCAATCTTTACCTCCGGACCATTCCGGAACTCCTCGTGACGTCCGGGATCTCATCCGGGACTCCGAACAACATTCGGGTTTCCACGTGCATTAATCTCTACGACCCTAGCGTTACCGAACCTTAAGTGTGTAGACCCTACGGGTTCGGGAGACACGTAGACATGACCGAGACCACTCTCTGGTCAATAACCAACAGCGGGATCTGGATACCCATGTTGGTTCCTACGTGTTCCTCGATGATCTTCATCGGATGAACCACCGTGTCAAGGATTCACTCAATCCCGTATGTTATTCCCTTTGTCCATCGGTACGGTACTTGCCCGAGATTCGATCGTCGGTATTCCCGATATATTGTTCAATCTCGTTATGGCAAGTCTCTTTACTCGATCTGTAATTCATCATCCCGTGACTAACTACTTAGTCACATTGAGCTCATTATGATGATGACTTACCGAGTGGGCCCAGAGGTACCTCTCCGTCATACGGAGTGACAACATCCCAGTCTCGGTTCGTACCAACTCAACAGACACTTTCGGAGATACCCGATGCGTACCTTTATAGCCACCCAGTTACGCTGTGACGGTTGGCACACCCAAAGTACTCCTACGGTATCCGGGAGTTGTACAACCTCATGGTCTAAGGAATAAATACTTGACACTGAAAAGCTTATGCATTACGAACTATACGATCTCGTGTTATGCTCAAGTTTGGGTCTTCTCCATCACATCATTCTCCTAATGATGTGATCCCGTTATCACTGACATCCTATGTCCATGGTCAGGAAACCGTGACCATCTGTTGATCAATGAGCTGGTAACTAGAGGCCTACCAGGGACTCATTGTGGTGTATGTATTCACACATGTATCGCTGTTTCCGTACAATACAATTCAAGCATGAATAACAGACAATTATCATGAACAAGGAGATATAATAATAATACTTTTGTTATTGCCTCTAGGGCATATCTCCAACAACGGCGTGCCGCGGGCCGCGCGTGCCCGTGCACTGTTTTGGGCCTGGCCCAACAGCGCTCGGCACCGTGTATGGCCCAGGCCCGGGGGCTCCTGTCGGTGTACTAAAGTAGGGGTACCTTAGTATCCCAAACTTGTGCACGGGCAGTAGCAGCGTCCCGTGGCTGGGCTTGCCATGCGACCACCAAGGTCCACTGTGGTTCCTTTGGAGCCATTCAAGAACAAAGTATTCAAGTTAAAGAGACAAGGCCCCGGCAAAAGGAGCTTGCCGGGAAGGCCACTCAAGGCTCAAGACCACTTCTTTGGCACAGGACCCTGGCAAGAGGAGCTTGTCGGGAAGGCCAAACATGGCATTTTCAAGAGACTTGCCGCGACGCGCCACGCGTCCCGGCAAGGCCCGGAGAGCGACAAGCTCCCAGGCGCGACAAGATAGCAACCGCGGCAAGGCGCTTGCCGCGGCAAACTTCCACTAGGTACCCGCGCTCCAGCGCATCCACCCACGTGTCGCTCTGGGACCCTTCCAGGCGCACGTGGCGGAACGCTGTGCAGCCTGGGGTACACGGTGGCAAGCTGCGATGACAAGGCCACCGTCGTGGCGCACGGTGGCGCCCTGACGGACGCTTTTTACACTGTTCAGGGCGACGGCGACGGACATTCAATGCCCTTGTCCCCTGTCGTCAGGGTTAGGTATAGAGCACTATGCATACACTGTTCCAACTACCACTGTTTTTACTTTTTTACCCTCATCTGCGTTGCCACCTGTCGGTGACCCCTTTGACCTATAAAAGGAGGCCCATGCGCAACGTAGAGGGGGTTCCGATCATCGATCACTCTCACGCTCGGTCCCGTTAGCGATCAGCACTGTAGCTCTTCTCGCTCCCGAGCCAAGAACGCAATACAAACCAAGGCAGGAGTAGGGTTTTACGCATCCGTGCGGCCCGAACCTGGGTAAACTGCTCGCGCGTTCGCCTCGATCTGCTCTTTGTGCATCCTCCGCCCCCTTGCCGTACCGAAAAGGGGCTCCGGTCCCATAGGTGTTCGTGGGCGATCAGTTTCCCCGACACATCGCAGCCCCAAACTTTAAGAAATGACAACTTTGGTTTCTTGCCAAACCAAAGTTCATCAGGTGTCGTCTCAACGGATTTAGATGGTGCCCTATTTAACGTGAATGCAGTTGTCTCTAAAGCATAACCCCAAAACGACAGTGGTAAATCGGTAAGAGACATCATAGATGGCACCATATCCAATAAAGTATGGTTACGACGTTCGGACACACCATTACGTTGTGGTGTTCCGGGTGGCATGAGTTGTGAAACTATTCCACATTGTTTCAAATGAAGACCAAACTCGTAACTCAAATATTCACCTCCATGATCAGATCGCAGAAACTTTATTTTCTTGTTACAATGATTCTCTACTTCACTCTGAAATTCTTTGAACTTTTCAAATGTTTCAGACTTGTGCTTCATTAAGTAGATATACCCATATCTGCTCAAATCATCAGTGAAGGTCAGAAAATAACGATACCCGCCGCGAGCTTCCACACTCATTGGTCCGCATACATCAGTATGTATGATTTCCAACAAATCTGTTGCTCGCTCCACAGTTCCGGAGAACGAAGTTTTAGTCATCTTGCCCATGAGGCATGATTCGCAAGCACCAAGTGATTCATAATCAAGTGATTCCAAAAGTCCATCACTATGGAGTTTCTTCATGCATTTTACACCAATATGACCTAAACGGCAGTGCCACAAATAAGTTGCACTATCATTAGCCTTGCATCTTTTGGCTTCAACATTATGAATATGTGTATCACTACAATCGAGATCCAACAAGAATAGACCACTCTTCAAGGGTGCTTGACCATAAAAGATATCATTCATAAAAATAGAACAACCATTATTCTCTGATTTAAATGAATAACCATCTCGCAAGAAACAAGATCCAGATATAATGTTCATGATTAACGCTGGCACCAAATAACAATTATTTAGGTCTAAAACTAACCCCGAAGGTAGATGTTGAGGTAGTGTGCCGACGGCGATCACATCGACTTTGGAACCATTTCCCACGCGCATCGTCACCTCGTCCTTAGCCAATCTTCGTTTAATCCGTAGTCCCTGTTTCGAGTTACAAATATTAGCAACTGAACCGGTATCAAATACCCAGTTACTACTACGAGCATTAGTAAGGTACACATCAATAACATGTATATCACATATACCTTTGTTCACCTTGCCATCCTTCTTATCCACCAAATAATTGGGGCAGTTCCGCTTCCAGTGTCCAGTCCCCTTGCAGTAGAAGCACTCAGTTTCAGGCTTGGCTCCAGACTTCGGTTTCTTGGTGGGAGTAGTAATTGTCTTGGTATTCTTCTTGAAGTTCCCCTACTTTCCCTTGCCCTTTTTCTTGAAACTAGTGGTCTTGTTAACCATCAACACTTGATGCTCCTTTTTGATTTCTACCTCCGCAGTTTGAGCATAGCGAAGAGCTAGGGAATTGTCTTCTGCATCCCTTGCATATTATAGTTCATAATGAAGCCTTTATAGCTTGGTGGCAGTGATTGAAGAACTCTATCAATAACACTATCCTCGTCAACTTTGCAACCAAGTTGAGTCATATGATTGTAGTACCCAGACATTCTGAGCAAGTGTTCACTGATAGGACTATTCTCCTCCATCTTGCAGCTGTAGAACTTATTGGAAATATCATATTTCTCAATCCGGGCATTTGCTTGAAATATTAACTTCAACTCCTGGAACATCTCATATGGTCCATGACGTTCAAAATGTCGTTGAAATCCCGGTTCTAAGCCATAGAGCATGGCACACTGAACTATCGTGTAGTCATCAGACCGCGTCTGCCAGACGTTCAAAGCGTCTACATTAGCGGGAGGGGGCTTGTCACCTAGCGGTGCTTCAAGGACATAATTCTTCTGTGCAACAATGAGGATAATCCTCAAGTTACGGACCCAGTCCGTGTAATTGCTACCATCATCTTTCAACTTAGCTTTCTCTAGGAAAGCATTAAAATTCAAAGGAACGGTAGCACGGGCCATTGATCTACAACAACATAGATATGCAAAAAAACTATCAGGACTAAGTTCATGATAAATTAAAGTTCAATTTAATCATATTACTTTAGAACTCCCACTTAGATAGACATCCCTCTGGTCATCTAAATGATCACGTGATCCAAATCAACTAAACCATGTCCGATCATCACGTGAGATGGAGTAGTTTCAATGGTGAACATCTTATGTTGATCATATCTACTATATGATTCACGCTCGACCTTTCGGTCTCTAGTGTTCCGAGGCCATATCTGCATATGCTAGGCTCGTCAAGTTTAACCCGAGTATTCTGCATGTGCGAAACTGGCTTACACCCGTTGTATTTGAACATAGAGCTTATCACACCCGATCATCACGTGGTGTCTCGGCACGACGAACTTTCGCAATGGTGCATACTCAGGGAGAACACTTCTACCTTGAAATTTTGTAAGGGATCATCTTATAATGCTACCGTCGTACTAAGCAAAATAAGAAGCATAATAAGATAAACATCACATGCAATCAAAAATATGTGACATGATATGGCCATCATCATCTTGTGCTTTTGATCTCCATCTCCAAAGCACCGTCATGATCACCTTCGTCACCGGCGCGACACCTTGATCTCCATCGTAGCATCGTTGTCGTCTCACCAACTATTGGTTCTTACGACTATTGCTACCGCTTAGTGATAAAGTAAAGCAATTACATGGCGATTGCATTTCATACAATAAAGCGACAACCATATGGCTCCTGCCAGTTCCCACAAACTTTACAAAACATGATCATCTCATACAAAACCGTATAACTCATCATGTCTTGACCATATCACATCACAACATGCCCTGCAAAAACAAGTTAGACGTCCTCTACTTTGTTGTTGCAAGTTTTATGTGGCTGCTACGGGCTTAGCAAGAACCGTTCTTACCTACGCATACAGAACCACAACGATGTTTCGTCAAGTATGTGTTGTTTTAACCTTCATAAGGACCGGGCATAGTCACACTTGATTCAGCTAAAGTGAGAGAGACAGACACCTGCTAGTCACCTTTAAGCAACGAGTGCTCATAACGGTGAAACCAGTCTTGCGTAAGCGTACGCATAATGTCGGTCCGGGCCGCTTCGTCTCACAATACCGCCGAAGCAAAGTATGACATGCTGGTAAGCAGTATGACTAGTATCGTCCACAACTCACTTGTGTTCTACTCATGCATATCATCTACGCATAGACCTGGCTCATGATGCCACTGTTGGGGAACGTAGTATTTAAAAAAATTCCTACGATCACGCAAGATCTATCTACTAGATGCATAGCAACGAGGGGGAGAGTGTGTCTATGTACCCTCGTAGACCGGGAGTGGAAGCGTCTAGTGACGCGGTTGATGTAGTCGAACTTCTTCGCGATCCAACCGATCAAGTACCGAACGTACGGCACCTCCACGTTCAGCACACGTTCAGCTTGATGACGTCCCACGAGCTCTTGATCTAGTTGAGCTTCACGGGAGAGTTTCGTCAGCATGACGGCGTGGTGACGGATATGATGAAGTTACCATCGCAGGGCTTCGCCTAAGCGCTGCAACCATATGACTGAGGTGTGTTACTGTGGAGGGGGGCACCGCACACAGTTGGGAGAGATCAACTGGTCAAGTTGTGTGTTCTAGGGTGCCCCCTGCCCCCGTATATAAAGAAGCAAGGGGGAGGCCAGCCGGCCCCTCTATGGCGCGCCTAGGGTGCAATCCTACTAAGAATAGGATTGCAATCCTATTCCTAGTAGGAATCACCAAGAGGGAAAGGAAAGAGAGGGAGAGAAGGAGAAGGAAAGAGGGGGCCGCGCCCCCCTCCCCTAGTCCAATTCGGACTGCCCTTGGGAGGGGGCGCGCCACCTCCTGGCTGCTGTCCTCTTTCTCCCCTATGGCTCACTAAGGCCCAACTTTCCCCCGGGGGGTTCCGGTAACCCCCCCCCTGGCACTCCGGTAAATTCCGAAACTTTTCAGAACACTTCCGGTGTCCGAATATAGTCGTCCAATATATCTTTACGTCTCAGACATTTTGAGACTCCTCGTCATGTCCGTGATCTCATCCGGGACTCCGAGCTACCTTCGGTACATCAAAACTCATAAACTCATAATACCGATCGTCATCTAACGTTAAGCGTGCGGACCCTACGGGTTCGAGAACTATGTAGACATGACCGAGACTCATCTCCTGTCAATAACCAATAGCGGAACATGGATGCTCATATTGGTTCCTACATATTCTACGAAGATCTTTATCGGTCAAACCGCATAACAACATACATTATTTCCTTTGCCATCGGTATGTTACTTGCCCGATATTTGATCGTCAGTATCTCAATACCTAGTTCAATCTCGTTACCGGCAAGTCTCTTTACTCGTTCCGTAATACATCATCTCGTGACTAACTCATTAGTCATTTGCTTGCAAGGCTTATTATGATGTGTATTACCGAGAGTGCCCAGAGATACCTCTCCGACTGTCAGAGTGACAAATCCTATTCTTGATCTATGCCAACACCACGAACACTTTTGGAGACACCAGTAGAGCATATTTATGATCACCCAGTTACGTTGTGACGTTTGATAGCACACAAGGTGTTCCTACGATATTCGGGAGTTGCATAATCTCATAGTCATAGGAAAGATCATAGTGCTAAGCTAACGGATGGGTCTAGTCCATCACATCATTCTCCTAATGATGTGATCCCGTTGATAAAATGACAACTCATGTATATGGCTAGGAAACATAGCCATATTTGATCAATGAGCTAGTCTAGTAGAGGCATACTAGGGACATACTGTTTTGCCTATGTATTCACACATGTACTCGGTTTCCGGTTAATACAATTCTAGCATGAATAAAATACATTTATCATGATATAAGGAAATACAAATAACATCTTTATTATTGCCTCTAGGGCATATTTCCTTCAGTCCGAGCAGCCCGCCTCCTCCTCCGCCTTCTCAGCAAGGCGTGAAGAGAGCCGCCGACGCTCTGGCTGCTCCGGCGTGTGGTAGCACCCCGCCTCCTCCTCCGCCTCGTAAGCAACAAAAGAAGGCAGCCGCTTGGAGTGCTCAGGCATCTAGCAGTACAACCAGAGGCAGGAGGTAATACAGATACGGTCCATCTCTCAGGCCCTTAGAGAAGTTACCATACGAGAGGGCCGACGAGGAGAACACGGAGATCTGTAAAGCCGAAGTGAAGGACTCTTTTGCAAAGAAACCTGTACCTCCAAAGCAGAAGATAGATCCGGCGAGAGCGAAGCGCACTATTGATGCCCTGAAGAAACCACCACCGTCTCCACCGAAAAGCAACTATGAGCGCATTATTCAAAAGTCATATGTCGAAGCATCGCGGTCAGGAAGTACTTGAAGTGATCATAGGTTAGCACAGAAAAAAAAGTGGGAAACAAATTCCCCAGCTCGGCGAACAAGAGAACCAATCATGCCCCCCGCTCAAGGTGCCTAGCGACATCGTCCCTCATCATCCGGGGATGGTGCCAGGTACCAATCTTGCAGATTACGTGACCGATGATGTACTTCCTGATGTGTTAGAGGTGGATGATCACAAATACTGGTACGGGAAGCCTCTCGCCAAAGATGCCAGAACTTTAACCACAATGATGCGAAGATTGCATGACTGGAACATGGAAACCAGCAGAGACTCTGGTGGCCAGGATACTCTGATGCTGAAAGTTACAGAGGAGCACGGCCTCGTTGGAATTGATATGTTGTCTATTACATTTGAGGAGTTCTCCAACATTTTCAATCAGAAGGCCCTCGATAAACCAACGATCACTTGCTACTGTCTGTAAGTACTAGTTCTGTCATTAATTAAGTCTCTATATATAGCTCAGCTCTTCATATTGCAAGTATACTTCATTGCAAGTATATATAATTATCCTCACTATATTATGCAGGTTGAAGATCGTCGAATGTACAAAAGCTGATATCTATGATATTGGCTTCATTAACACAAATCTCATAGATGAATATCAGGTTCAATATCATGCCAAAGAAGCCGAGGCCAACTTGCTAGAATCGTTGATGGTAAATCAAAACAAAGATAAAATACTCTTTCCTTACAACTTCAAGTGAGTGTTACTGTCTTGTGCATATTCGGTTTCCCTTAATTATATATTACTTGAGGTTATAGTAATTAATGTAATTGATGAGTTGTATGCATGCGTGCGCAGGTTCCACTATATTCTCCTACAGATTAAGCTTGAGGAGGGACTAGTAACCGTCTTAGACTTGAGATGAAAAGATCCCGAGGACTATGCGGACATGTCTAAAATGCTCAACAAGTAAGTTCAATCGATCATTACCGCACCATATCGGCAACTTTGTTCATTTTCCTGATATAAAGTAATTGTTTTCTTTGTCTCCCAGGGTTTGGAAAGAATTCGCCAAAAAAGTTCCGGCAATACCGCGGCAACTCTGATGGATTTACTCGAAAGTAAGTACTACTAGCTAGCTAGTTCCGCGCATCTCTCGTTGACTCTAGCTATACTTTCATCAATGCCTTTATAATGTTTCATTATCAGTTTGATTGACCTATATTTCTTGTAAAGTGCTTGTGGCAGGAAGCCGGGAATAATTATTGTGGATACTACGTCTGCGAGTTCATCTACAATGCAATGGCCAAGAATAGGCAGGGCTACTCTAAAAGACAATTTGAGGTGCGTAAGCAAAAATATTCACAATTTTATTTTATTACCATCATTTCTGTTGAGTTTAATTCATATATATGTGTAATGACCCACTTCTTCAAATTAGATGTGGCAGATGCGGGATGAACTCCTACCACAAGATCGCATATGGGCAATTCAAGAGGAATTAGCGGGATTCTTTCTTGATCACGTCATTAATAAAGCCAGAGAATACCATCTGGAATTTGAGTTAAGGTGCTAGGGAATTGTAGTAAGAGATCTTATATTGTATGTATGTAGCCAGTAGCGTCGGATAGATATACGAAAACTTGTTGTTCGACCTATCTCTCTCGGAGAAGGAGAGAGGTCGATCTTCTATACTTAATGGTTTCCTTCATTTGCTTACTAGCTAGCGTGTCGAGTCCTCCGATCTATACGTATATATATATAGTACATAGCGTCGACCAAGCACGGAGATAAGAGAGGACACTTCTCTCTATTAGCGGGCTAACACAATATATGAAACCCCTAAATTAACCCTACAAAACCTCCAAACCCCCTCCGCATTTCAAAAAACAAAAACAAAAACCCTAGCCAATGAACTGCTGACGCGTGGAAGCTTATTTGTCCCGGTTGGTGCTACAAACCGGGACAAAAGGCCCCCCTGCCTGGGCAAGCCGCAGTGGCCACGTGGAACACCATCTGTCCCGGTTCGTATGAGAACCGGGACTAATGGTCTGGGGCATTTGTATCGACCATTTAGTCCCGGTTCCCCAACCGGGACAAATGGCCCTTTTTCTACTAGTGTTGTGTTGTGAAGTTTTCAAGTTTGAGTATTCCTTTGATGGACTATGGAACAAAGAGTGCAAAGGCCTAAGCTTGGGGATGCCCATGGCACCCCAAGGAATTCAAGATAATCAAAAGCCTGAACTTGGCGATGCCCCGGGAAGGCATCCCCTCTTTCATCTTCATCCATCGGTAACTATACTTGGAGCTATATTTTTATTCGCAACATGATATGTGTTTTGCTTGGAGCGTCTTGTATAATTTGAGTCTTTGCTTGTTAGTTTGCCACAATCATCCTTGCTGGACACACCTATTTTAGAGAGTTAAATATGGCCTAGAAATTGTTAGAACACTATATATGCTTCACTTATATCTTTTGAGTTGAATAGTTATTGCTCTAGTGCTTCACTTATATCTTTTAGAGCACGTGGTGGTTATATTTTGTAGAAATTGTTGAACTCTCATGCTTCACTTATATCTATTTGAGAGTCTATTAAAACAGCATGGTAATGTGTTTAGGCTAAAGAAACTAGTCTTCACATGATAAACATCGAATGTCAATGTAGTAAAAAAATCACACCAAGTGCATTGAATAGAATGAGATGTTGGATGCTTGATAATTTTTTTGAGACATGAGGATAGTGATATTAGAGTCATGCTAGTGGAGTTATTATGAAATTGAGAAATACTTGTGTTAAGGTTAGTGATTCCCGTAGCATGCACGTATGGTGAACCGCTATGTGACGAAGTTAGAGCATGAGGTATTTGTAAAGTGCCAACCTTTGTGTGGAGGTCGGGGGCACGCGATGGTTAACTCCTACCAATCTCCCCCCAAGGAGCATGCGTTGATTGCTTTGTTTTGATGACTCATAGATTTTTGCAATAAGTATATGAGTTCTTATCACTAATGTTGAGTCCATGGATTATACGCACTCTCACCCTTCCACCATTGCTAGCCTCTCTTGTACCGCGCAACTTTCGCCGGTGCCATAAACCCACTATATATCCTTCCTCAAAACAGCCACCATATTATTCCTTAAAATAGCCACCATACGTACCTATCATGGCATTTCCATAGCCATTCCGAGATATATTGCCATGCAACTTTCCACCGTTCTGTTCATATGACACGCATCATATTGTCATATTGCCATTGCATGATCATGTAGTTGACATCGTATTTGTGGCAAAGCCACCATGCATAATTTTTCATACATGTCACTCTTGTTTCATTGCACATACCGGTACACCGCCGGAGGCATTCATATAGAGTCATACTTTATTGTTGTAGTATCGAGTTGTAATATCGAGTTATAATGAAAGTGTGATGATCATCATTATTAGAGCTAGCCCCTCCGCAAAAAAATAAGAAAAAAATGAAAGGCCAAAGAAAAAAAAGAAAGAAAAAGGGACAATTTCTACTATCTTTTTTCCACACTTGTGCTTCAAAGTAGCATTATGTTCTTCATTGTAGAGAGTCTCATGTTTAGTCACTTTCATATACTAGTGGGAATTTTTGTTATAGAACTTGGCTTGTATAATCCAACGATGGGCTTCCTCAAATGCCCTAGGTCTTCGTGAGCAAGCAAGTTGGATGCACACTCACTAGTTTCTTTTGTTGAGCTTTCATTCATATTTAGCTCTAGTGCATCCGTTGCATGGCAATCCCTACTCACTCACATTGATATCTATTGATGGTCATCTCCATAGCCCGTTGATACGCCTAGTCGATGTGAGACTATCTCCCTCCTTTTTGTCTTATCCACAACCACCTCTATTCCACCCATAGTGCTATGTCCGTGGCTCACGCTCATGTATTGCATGAAAGTTGAAAGGTTTGAAAAGATAGAGTATGAAAACAAATGCTTGGCTGAAATCGGGGTTGTGCATGATATGAATATTTTGTGTGATGAAGAGGGAGCATAGCCAGACTATATGATTTGTAGGGATAGCTTCCTTTAGCCATAGTATTTTGAGAAGACATGATTGCTTTGTTAGTATGCTTGAAGTATTGTTATTCCTTATGTCAATATAGACCTTTATCTTGAATCTTTCAGATCTGAACATTCATGCCACAATTAAGAGAATTACATTGAAAACTATATTGGTTAGCATTCCCGAGGGATTTTAATTTAAGTGGATATGACTACTCCATTGATGACTACTCCATAGTAGATATGATCAACATAGAGATGTTCACCATTGATGACTACTCCATCTCACGTGATGATCGGACATGATTTAGTTGATTTGGATCATGTATCACTTAGATAACCCGAGGGATGTTAATTTAAGTGGGAATTCATTAGTAATTTGATTAAATTGAACTTAATTTATAATGAACTTAGTCCTGATAGTATTTGCATATCTATGTTGTAGATCAATAGCGCGCGATTTAGCTCACCTGTTTTTGATATGTTCCTAGAGAAAAGTAAGTTGAAAGATGTTAGTAGCAATGATGCGTACTGGGTCCTTGATCTGAGGATTATCCTCGTTGATGAACAGAAGAATTAAGGTCTTGATGCACCGCTAGGTGACAGACATGTTGCAGAAGCTAATGCACACGTTATGAACGTTTGGCAAGCACGATCTGATGACTACATAATAGTTTAGTGCGCCATGCTTTACGGCTTAGAATCGAGGCTCAAAAGACATTTTGAACGCCATAGAGCATATGAGATTTTCCAAGAGCTTAAATTAGTATTTTAGAATCATTCCCATGTCGAGAGGTATGAGACCTCTGACAAGTACTTTGCCTACAAGATGGAGGATAATAGCTCAGCTAGTGAGCATGTGCTCAGAATGTATGGGTACTACAATCACTTGAATCAAGTGGGAGTTAATCTTCAACTAAGATAGTGATTGATAGAGTTCTCTAGTAACTATCATCAAGCTACTAGTACTTCGTGATGAACTATAATATGCAAGAGATGACAAAAACGATTCGCGAGCTCTTAGCGATGCTGAAATCGGCGAAGGTAGAAATCATCAAGTGTTGATGGTTAACAAGACCACTAGTTTCAAGAAAAATGGCAAGGGAAAGAAAGGGAAGTTCAAGATGAATGACAAGTATGTTGCCACTCCCGGGAAGAAGCCCAAAGCTGGACCCAAGCCAGAAACTGAGTGCTTCTACTTCAAAGAAAATTGTCACTAGAAGCAGAACTACCCCAAATATTGGTGGATAAGAAGGATGGCAAAGTGAACAAGGATATATTTGATATACATGTTATTGATGTGTACCTTACTAGTGCTCATAGTAGCCCCTGGGTATTTGATACCTATTCGGTTGCTAAGATTAGTAACTCGAAACAGGAGTTGCAGAATAAACAGAGACTACTTGAGGGTGAGGTGACGATGTGTGTTGGAAGTGGTTCCAAGATTGATATGATCATCATCGCACACTCCCTATACTTTCGGGATTAGTGTTAAACCTAAATAAATGTTATTTGGTGTTTGCGTTGAGCATAAACAAGATTGGATCGTGTTTATTGCAATACGGTTATTCATTTAAGTCAGAGAATAATTGTTATTCTTTTTACATGAATAAAAACTTCTATGTTCATACACCCAAGGTGAATGGCTTATTGAATCTCGATCGTAGTAATACACATATTCATAATATTGAAGCCAAAAGATGCAGAGTTGATAATGATAGTGCAACACACTTGTGGCACTACCGTCTAGGTCATATTGGTGTAAAGCGCATGAAGAAACTCCATGTTGATGGGCTTTTGGAATCACTTGATTATGAATCATTTCATACTTGTGAACCATGCATCATGGGCAAGATGACTTAAACTCCGTTCTCCCGAACAATGGAGTGAGCTAATGACTTATTAGAAATAATACATACCGATGTATGCGATCCGATGAGTGTTGCCGCACGCGGCAGAAAGCGTTATTTTCTCACCTTCTTGATGTTGTCACATTCTGAAAAATGGCCATTTTGCCCTTGCCCTTATTCAGCCCACTTCAAGAGAGAATCTTTTCCGACGAATCTTTTCGCGAGTTCACCGCATTTCTTCCCGATGATTCCTTCATCCCCAGGCAAGCCACAACAAGCACTTGCATGATGGCGTTGCAATATCCATGGTTTGCACCTGGATATTAAATAATTGTGTGTTCATGTAATTATTTGTGAATGCCATGGAAATGCTTGTAAATCCATGTTTATTTTCCTACCATGTACATGTGCATCCATTAAACTAGATGATTATCAACAGTAACAATAACCTGGATAATAAACAACCCTGATTCCATACAGAAAGAAGTTGGTTGATCTTTAAGTGGTCATGTGATGATCACGCGTAATAATGGAGCTCCTTGTGGTCATGTGGTGATCACGATGGTATTATTGATACCAGGCTTGGTTGATCATGAGGTAATCACGTGATACTCACGAGGGTAAGTTGGATACATATGGTGGTTATGAGATAACCTCCGAGAAGAGCAAATTGGTCTGTGATACCTTAAACGTTGACCCCCCCCCCC
>LR738709.1:25763338-25774283 GCA_902687465.1 Secale cereale
CCCCCCCCCCCCCCTCAGGCTAATGTTAGTATCATCATGTTCATATCATGAATTATATGTAGATGCCATGCTCACTATCATTCTAGTAGTACCATGTTCGTCATTGATAATTGAGTTGCAATGCCATGATGTTGTTTGTGTGGATTGCTTTGGTTGATGTGAGCTTTCAAGGACATTCAAAGTACTCATCTGGCGCTTCATGGCACATTGCAGGTGATGTCGTGTTTGATTGCTTGTCGAGGATCCCAAATTTGTGAGCTAGATCGTGTCCTAGCCAGAGTCCCTGCGGAGTGGAGTTTTTTTACCATTGTTTTATCCCACTGCTAGAAGTTATTCTGCTATTATGAGTCGTTCCATTGCTAGTATAGAACTATCTCAGTAGGTGTAGCATCGCCGTGCCGATTTAAACCTTTGTAATACTCAAACCCTTGCACCCCGAGTATTTGTAGTAAAGAGTTGTTTTGTTCTATGCCAAGTAGTGTCGTATTCCGGGCTGGAATACATGGTGTTCCGGTCTGTCTGACCCTAGGTGCCACAGATACCTATTATGCACAACTCCAAATGAGCCGGAATTTCACGGAGAATTTCTATGGAGTATATAAAAATACTGGAGAAAAGAAATACCAGAGGGGTCCCACTAGGTTCCCATAAGGCACTAGGGCACAGCCACCCCTAGGCACCCAAGTACCTTGTGGGGCCCCTGGCAGCACCCCGATGCCCATCTTCTCATATATGTGGTCTTTTCCGCGAAAAAATAAGGGGAGAATTTTTGGGATGAAGTGCCACAGTGTCGAGGCGGAACTTGGGTAGGAGCACTTTTGTTCTCCGGTGGAGTGATTCTGCCGGGCAAAATTTCCTCCATGAGGGGGGAATGAAAGCCATCGACATCACCAACGATCCTCTCATCGTGGGAGGACCAATATTCCTCAACGTATTCACCAGCACCATCTCAACTCAAACCCTAGTTCATCTCTTATATTCAATTTTTGCCTCAAAACCTCACATTAGTACCTATGGGTACTGATTAGATCTTGTAGTTGAAGCTAGTTGGTTTATATGGTGGAAGATTATATGTTCGGATCCTTGATGATATTCAATACCCCTCAGCTCATGAACAAGAATATGATTTATGAGTAGTTACGTTTCTTCTTAAGGACATAGGAAAAGTCTCGTTATAAGTAACCATGTGAAATTGGTATTCGTTTAATATTTTGATGAGTTGTATATTGTATTTTCTCTAAATGTGTTATGTGAACGTCGGCTACATGACTATTCACCATGTTTGGGCCTAGCCTGCTAGAGTGACAAAAGATTAAATCCTAGTTTATGCGTTATTTCATAAGGGGTTGATTTGGATCCATAAGTTTCATGTTATGTTTAGATTTATCTTATTTCTTCTTTCATAGTTGCGGATGCTTGCGAGAGGGGTAATCATAAGTGGGTTAATTGTTCAGGTAAGAACAACACCCAAGCACTGGTCCACCCACATATCAAATTATCAAAGTAGCGAACGTGAATCAAATGAGCATGATGAAAATAACTTGATGATAATTCCCATGTGTCCTCGGGAGCACTTTGCTTTATATAAGAGAACTTGCAGACTTAACCTTTGCTATGAAAAGGATTGGACCACCTTGCTGTACTTTTGTTGCAATTGCTACTTGATGCTCGTTAGAAATTACCTTGCTGTCAAACTATCTTTTACCAATATTTTCAGTGCTTGCAGAGAATACCTTGCTAACAACCGCTTGTCATTTACTTCTGCTGCTCGTTGGATTCCACACTCGCACTTACGACTTACCGAAAGGACTACTATTAATCCACTATACTTGTGCGTCATCAAGGAGTAGTTCCAAGAGGCGCAGACCGACGCCAAATACAACCACAACCTCCTTCACGAGCATCTGCAGGCGGAGGAGCAGATCAACGCCGGCGGAGTGATCGCGTCGGACGCGGACCCAACGGAGCAGTTGGTGTTGCTCGACTCCTAGCGGGCACTGCCCGTGAGATCCCCTTCGCCCGCTGGTGGTACCGCCAACGGGTGGGAGGGGTGGTGGCCACCTACAAGGAGAATGACGATGAGGGTGAGGCGCTGTCGGCGACACCTTCAACGAGCAGGATGACATCGTCGGCGAGTAGCGCACGGTAGGTCGCCGCCATTTTGGGCTGAGGAAGGCCACCACTCCTCCCCTTCCATTGTCGCCAAGCTTGGTGGGCCGAGCATCATCGGCCAATTAGTCGCTTGGCGGTGACGTGGAGACGGACAACTTAAGTTCCCGGGGCTATGGAGGCGGTGGTTACAGGCCACGCGTAGTGCCCTAGCACGCCTAGTTAAGCCAACCACCGACACTGAAACCTACCTGTCCACGTCCCCCCTCCCGTCTCCGCTGCCGCACTTTCCACGCTGCACCACTAGTAGCCATGCCCCCACGTCGAGTAAGGAGCAACCCATATCTAATGCCGGAGGCCGGAGCGCCGGTTGCATCTCCTTGAGCGCATACCACGTATTAGTCGACGCGTGAGAATGGCGGAGTGGACCACGTGACGTGGCGCTACGGGCTGAGAAGGCGACATAGCGATAGCGCGCTGGTCGTGGTGATGGCGGGAAGTCCTCGGGGCGATGACAGGACCGTGTGCCGCACGTGCTACGGGCTACGGCTCGAAGGGCCGACACAGTGGCAACGCAAGGGTCGATGCAGCTGTGGGACGGCATCTACGGCATGAGGCGATGCTACGGCACGAAGGGGTGAGATAGCAAAAGCGCACGGGTCGGTGCAGCTGCCAGGATGGCCACATGTCGGTGGCATAGACCGCAGACCACGGCGCTATGGACCGAAGGTGTGACACAACGGTTGCGTGGGTCGGTGCAATCGCGGGGAATGCCACAATGCGGCGGTGTGGACCGCGTGCCGCGGTGCTACAAACCAAAGGGGCGACTGTGCGGTGACGAGTGGGTCTATGCAGCCGAGCTGAAGCCACGGAGCGGCTACGCATCGTCCCGAAGAAGCGATGCATTGGCTGCCCGTTGCTCGATCAGAGAGGTGCGCTGTACTCGAAGGCGATCATCATGGAATTTTGCAGAGACACGCGTAAACTGTTGATCAGATCGATGACGCGACAGTCGACGAGGTACGCGCGTCGTGCGTCTGCGCGATCGAATGATGCAGCGGCTCACAAACGGATGGAGGCAAAGAGTTGCACAGAAAGGTTGAGCTACACGTACAAGCACACGGGGCAGCCTTCACCCACACTGGACGCACCATGTACGCGGGCGCTGTGTGGATCGAGCAGCCAACGGGGAAGCACAGGCAACCAACATAAGGACGTGGCCGCGCGCTGTGTTGATCGATCTGCCGATGCAGACGCTTGCGTAGGAAACCACGCTAGCGTGATGAGCATAGGTGGAAGACGGCGGACGACGATGGAAGACGCAAACCGATTTTCCGTCAAAAACCAAAGAGGTACGCCCATAAACATGACCGACGTCAAAGGGAAAAATGCGGATTAAGGATCGAAAGGAAGACTATTTAGAGAAGCCGATCAACCCGACCGGCGGACGAACCTTAGATACGGGCTGCGCAGCCCTCGGTGGCAATCGTGGAGATCGACCGGCCCGGGAGCGGCGCATTGCGGAAGCGGCGGTGGCTAGGGTTTTTGGATCGGGGTTACATTGATACCATGTAAGAGAAATAGAGTGGAGATTGGTGGATTTTTTTTAGGGTAGATTGGTGGATATGATGATGTATTGGTTGAGCCTTATGGGTCTATATATAGGATTACATGATCTTGTTGGAGTACGAGACAAGCTAGAATACTTCTTAGTATATCCTATGTTTTCAATCCAATCTCGATACTCAACATAGCGGATGAAATGTGAAAAACTCAGATGCATAGCGCCAAATATGAGGCGTGACCGGTCACAGTCCACGAATACGTCCGGTCACGTCCATAAACATTTAAGGGGTCAGATTTAACATGTCTGGCTCTAGATGCTCTTACCTAACAATTTGAGAAGACACTTCCACTAGCCTCTTGCCGTTGGCCACTTTGTCCACGGCTCCGATCCCTCGGGCGACCACCGGCATCTCCTAGTTAGTCACTCTGACCACTTTGAACATCATAACATTCAGCCACTACTCCGGCAATGACGTTCCCCATCCCTCATTTCCCCTTCATGTGGCTCTCTCCAATCTCAAGCTTGATCAGGATCTGGCTTTTGAGGCAGACATTTGGAAAAAAGTTTGGCGTTGCGGTGAACATCACCGAAGACTAAATCTAAAGAGTTAATTGTACAAAACTACAACATTTGTGGCTATATCTGCACAAAACCACCAACTCGTTAATCCATTGGAAAAAACACCATAATCTCGGGTGATTTGGTCCATTTAATCATTCTATTACAAGTGGGGCCTGATTGTAAGGAGCTTACATGGCAAAATATAAGAAAGTGATTAAAAGGGCCAAATCACCCGATTGATGCTTTTTGCAACAACTTAACTGAGATTACGGTGTTTTTGCAACGGATTAAGGAGTTGGTGGTTTTCTGCAAACCTAGTCGCAAATATTGTGCAATTAACACAAATCTATAAGAATTTCTTGTGGTAAGCCATGTCAAACAAATAAAAATGTAGCAAGAAACCGAGGCAATAAGAACATATAAATAACAAGTGTAAATTTTTGTTTGAGTTACCATCCAAAACATCGACTTAATTCTACTAAGATAACTTTCTGGCACGGATTTGGAGATAGTTTACACTAACATGATACCGTGGTAGGAACCACTATCACACCATTAGTCACTAAGTTCACAGAATATGCATGGAAATCACAGATAGCAAAATTAATATTGTCATGTCCATGTGCATCAAAGAAAAAACTACCGAGGGTACCGCGCTGATAAGATAAAATCCTCTTCCATACTGTATTGTCGCGTCAACCCCTCCTCGCTTGTCCTAACTTCTACAATATCCTTCTTATCTAATCTCTTGGATGCTGCTTTATCTGATGAATGATCCTCGGATGCACATAAGCCTTCTAGTGTTAACTCCACTTGTCTCATGCTTGGACGATCCTCTCCGGTTAATTTTATGCATGATACTGCAACTCTAGCCACTTCCTCAACTTCTTCTCCTCCCTCCTCAATAACTTGAGGGTCTAATATCTGCGACAATTTGTGTTCTGCAAACAAGGTAGAAAAATGTGCAACAAGGCCATCGCCTTCGGAAGATAGATATGAAAATGGCTTCTTTCTTGTTAACAGTTCTACAAGCATGACCCCGAAGCCATAAACATCACTTTTGTCAGTGAGCCTCCCTGTGTAGAAGTACATAGGATCCATATATCCGATTGTACCTTGCACCATTGTTGTCACCCCGGATTTATCCACAGGAACATACCTTGAAGCCCCAAAATCAGCAACCTTGGCTGTTAGAGTATCATCCAAAAGTATGTTAACAGATTTGATATCCCTATGAATTATAGGTGTTGAAGCAGTTGAGTGAAGATATGCTATAGATTTGGCTGTTTCTATAGCAATTCGCAACCTGTCATCCCATGCCAATGAGGTCGGTCCATTGCCGTGAAGATGGTCATGAAGAGTACCATTGGATATGAACTCATAGACCAACAAAGGAACTTCAGTTTCTAGGCAGCAACCATAGAGTTTTACCACATTTTTGTGGTTGATTTGTGATAGTATGGCAACCTCATTGATAAACTCATCGATTTCCTTTTGAATCACCTTTTTTGGTTTCTTGATGGCTACGACATGCAGGTCTGATAAAATTCCTTTGTATACGGTACCATGTCCTCCTCCACCAAGTTCACGGGCTTTGTCAAAATTGTTGGTTGCCTTCTCTAACTCCTCCAAGGAAATGATCATCCTTTCTGCAATGTCAGACTTTTGAGATAACAATTGCTGCAGCAATTGTCCTCGGTTTTTCTTGAAGAAGTTTTGCTTCATTATTTGTGCCCTTCGATGTTTCAGTTTTGTTGAGATGACGAATGCTAGGAGAACCAAAAGTACAATGCCAAACCCAGCAGCAACTCCTATGACTATGCTCATTCCTGGAAAAGTATATAGACATACAATGATTATTAGGAATGAGTAAATAATGATTACCATATCTGGCTTATATTTGTTGGAAGAAAGGCATTGGTTGCAGCACTGCTCACCTTTAAAGTACTTGTGGCCACCTGCAAACAAAAAAAGAAGTAACTAATTAAATTGTTGAATTGTACATGCATTTATATGTATGTATGTATGTATGTATGTATGTGGTGTAGATTCTTGCATACTAACCATTGCATCCATTGACGAGGTAGGGATTGCCGTCGAAGCCCTTGCTGCAGTGGCATGAATAGCCTCTAATCCTTGGTTTGCAGTGGCTGTTCTTACTCCTACAAATGCCTGGACACTTGAGATATTGTGTTGCGCTCAGGCTGGCTCGCAAGCCAGCGTGCTGCAACTGCAGAACCTCCCAGTCCAGAACAATGGGAACCTCCAGGTCCAGCCAAGGGGAAATGGCTGACCTACGCTGCAGGAGCTGCCTAGAGACCCTTCGCTTACGGAACCACCCCTCCTCAGCAATGAAGGCATACGCGTGTGGTAGTGTCTCACCCCAAGCAATGTTGCCCTCAATCCGATCAATCCAGAACTCACTCGGCATGCCGTCCCTAGACATGGAGATACGCACCTGGCAACATCCCATGCCGTAGCAGTACGGATCGTCATCGTCGCTGGCAGATGCCACGATGGCATCCACATAGCTGCCATTCTCATGCGAGGAGCAGATAGAGGAGCACCCACTAAGGATGCTTGGGTTGCCGGATCGCGTCGACAACCCTGCCTGCACGCTGCACCCCATGAGGATGAGCTCGTTGCTGGTTGACAGTGAGTAGGGTGCCTCATCTCCATCGCCTGTGCTCCTGAAATTATTGATATGCCTGCCCAGTCCGGCGCTGACAAGAACGAGGTCTGTACTAATTGCACGCAAAGTGTTGTTACGAATGGAGATGTCTAAAACTTGGAGGTTACCAAGCATCAATCGCGGGGGATGATGGCTCGTGTCGCATGTCAGGTTGAAACCTGGCAAGTAGCAGTTGGGCGGGCCATGGCCGAATGGGTAGGGCACACTCATGTTTCCACAAGTCGTGCTGCAGCCATCTGCAAGTAGATGGGAAAACCTCCACTGTTAGTCAATTTGATGGATCAAAGCGACACCGCCAGAACCAATAGATGCGTGGTAGTCCAGGATATCAACATTACCATGAAGGGATTAAATCATCAAGAAGTAGCATTACCCTATGAAATATGGTTGCGTACATCACCCAATACTGAGGGCGCGTGATACCGTCCTTTCTGGAGAAGTGCCATTATCCAAGAAATTATTTTTATTTCTCAAGGTATTGCCCAAATTTGTACAACCCCAACCCCTAAGTCCATCGATTAATCTTTTTATCCCCTTGCTACTAGCGAGCTGCCTTTAGGACTAGGGCTTTCGATCCTTTTTTTTTGGGTCAGATAAAAATGAAAATTCAACAAGGATCCCAGATTTTATTAAACAATGAATGTCAATGGGTAGTGTATAGAACTGATTTTCGCTCTTCAGCTAAATTTGTGCGACATCGTCGCTGCATCGAATTGCGGCATGATGATCACATGTTGCTCAATGGAACAACTGTCGTATAAGCTTTCAGTGATGTGTATACGCGGGGGCTAGGGGGCGGGGTTCATTTCCGGGAACATTTTGATTTTTTCCACAATCCCAAACTTCCCGAAAAATGTTCTCGACCTCGGCTTACCCGTCGCACCATCGACGCCAAATCATGCATGATTCTTTTTCACCCACTTTTCCCTACCTTTCTCGATCTTTGAGTGTACCTCACACCCTGCATATGTAGCAGAGGATGGCGATGGTCGTAGAGGCATCACAGTAGACGACTTTGCCACAGTGCAGTTGAGTTAGCTCAGAGGCCGTGTATCACACATATGTGTAGGTATGAACCCATTTCCTCGTGTTTTTTCATTTCATTTTGATGATGAATTGACACATCTATCTGGACATCTCGTTTCACCAATCCTCAAACTTGGGGAAATTTTAAATATTGTGGCAACTTAAATGGTGAAGCTATCATTACTATTAGATTCCTCAAAATAAATTATACTACATGACAACCATATGTAGTTTGTTTTACGAATCATGGAAATTATAAGAAATTTATTCTATCGTGTCACATGTAACATTTACATAACTCTTTGTTACTAAATTATGGAATTGTAACAAAAATAGTTAATGCCCCCGTGGTAGGTTTAGGATCTTTGGTTCAACAAAGCATGTGAACTTTTTTGGAAATACATAATTTTTGTTTTCTGAATCATGGAAATTTTACAAAAACAATTAATGTTCTACATAGCCTGTTTAAAAACTTGTTACCACAAAAATGGCTACTTTTGTTGAAATACGTAATGGCCAGATGGCTAACATAATATTTTCAGTTACTATAAATCAATATATAAATACTAAAAACTATAAAAAAACATATAAATTGTCACAGAGCCACTTTTTTGGATGGTGAATTGTGAAAAAGTCCTGGAAAATTTGAAACACATGGTAATTTTAGATTTTGTTTTTGCACAGGTCACCTAGCATATTTCCAGAAATTTTTTATACAAGATGGGAAAATCAAAAAATTGTTGTGATCTTTCGCAGGGCAAATTGGAAATATTTTATATCTGTAGAAGATGGCAAATTCAGAAAACTAGATGTGTGTCTCACATGGAAAATTCAAAAAACAAATGCCATGTACATAATGCCACCGAAGAGTGCAAAACACATTTCCTGTGCACTTTACCGCATAAAATAATTTGCCATCTGGATCATTCTGAATTTGCCATCTAAACCATGGCAAATTCAAAAAAAGTTTCCAATTAGTATAAAATTTTCCATGGCAAATTATGATGTTTTTGGCACGGTGATTATATAGTCCTTGCGTTGTGTCTTGTTACAGTTTTTCCAAATTATTTTTTCCTGCCACACCATAACCTATAAAGCACTTGTTTTTGTCCTGAATCAACTTTTTGTTGGTATACTAATGTCAACTACTACGTTATTCCTGAGGCAACTATTACCGTATACTCATGGCAATTGTCATGATATATAAGTTCTACAGAAGCCGATGAGCTATCTACTCGATACATGTCATGACAACTATCATGTCACTTTTCACAGAGTCATCTACTTTTTGTTTTGCAGAAAGTTACCACCCATATTCTTGTAGATTAGCAAACATTTATGATGCCGTATGTCTTGTTACAATTGTCAAATTCTGAGACATTTGCCAGGTTTATTCCTGAAAGGACTTTTTTGTTTTGTTTGGTTAGGTACAAATCGTAGATTCTTAAAGATGTACCTTGTTACATGGACATGGCAACTATCATGTCAATTTTTTCATCCGTTTATCTACTCTTTTTTTTTGCAAAATATTGCACCCTTATTATCCATGCTATTGCCATGTAGTTTATCAAACATTTACCACCCTATAATTTATTTTATTGTCATGTGTCATGTTACAATTTTCAAAATTCAAGAACATTTCCCAGGATTATCTAAGAAGTATGACAAGTTTTCACTTGTTTTTAGCTATTTTTAAGTTAGGCGCAGATCCTAGCTTTCTTAAGATCCGGTGATGATGAAGCTTGTTACATGGACATGGAAATTATTACGCTAGAGAATATAGTGCTCATAATTTTTAGTTTATACAGTAGTATATTACGTGTGGTAGCTAAATGGGCCTGGCCCATACCGATCCTGTGCTCACTCATCGCGCTCGCCCACCCTTGAGTGAACGCCTAAAGACCCTTCGCTCGAGCAGGAACAGAAAAACCTTTGCCATTGTTCGCTCGTTACGAACGCCCAATGGAGAAAATACAACCATCCTGAAATATACTCTCTCGGTCAGGAAATACTTGTCGGGGGAATGAGAATTGTGGAGGTGCTCACCTGCAAGAGAACTGTAGCAGCCACCGGGTGTATAGGGGTCACCATTGGTTCCATGTGGGCACCGGCACCGATATGAACCATTTGTATTGGTGCAGTGACCATAGCACCTATATATTTGCAATTCTGGTTTCTCGCACTCATTCATATCTGCAGGTGTACATACATAGTAGTGAGCTAGCAATTGAAGCATAAGCTGAAATTCCAAATTCAGGGTGGATACATATTTGTGATAGGATGATCCAACCGTGTGATTATGAAAATATGCATTTATGTGTCCTCGGTCAAAAAAACAAGCGTTTCAGCTCACTGCAGGATAAATATATACTGAAACATTCGTTCTTTTTGTCAAGGAAACATCCAGTCATATTTTTTTCAATCCCTCCGTTGGATCATGTTATATTATAGGTGTGTTGGTTCAAGATTTTTTTCAGGATTTTTTAGAACATTTACACCGTCGAAAACCTTAACTAGTTTTGAGATCGTGTGATATATATCCACAAGGAGTTACATAGTAGTAATTTTCTAGACATTAATATCATGATTGATATTTGCTAAAATCCGGTCAAGTTACACTCACTTCTGTTTCATACATCGTATATGGTACTCCCTCTGTATCAAAGTGTAAGACATTTAAAGGCTAGCTTGGCCTACAAAAAACGTCTTATATTTTGATACGGAGGTAGCATCTGTTATACCACAGGATATACATATGCACAAAAATTAAAGCACAGCTGACTATAGAGGCATGAGCTAGCTAGCTCATGTGGGTTAAGTGAGGCACTCGGCTGCTTGCTGGTGCAGGATTTGTTCGGACTTGGCGTTTCTATAGTTGAGGCACAACCGACCATGGCTCATGTGCTTGGCTGGGCAAGTTACCTAACCTCCTACTCCTAGCTCGTGGCTGTGGTGAGGAGCAGCAAGCCGCGGGGGGGGGGGGGGGGGGG
>LR738709.1:25774499-25836256 GCA_902687465.1 Secale cereale
GGGAATATGAATAGGATTGAATTGATACGGTGCGCCGTGACTGCAGAACGAAATCGCTGATTGAAAGGAAATTCAGTTGACTAAAATACCCTTTACATCTACCGTTGGATTAGATTAATACTACTCCCTTCGTTTTAAACATATTTTAAAGTATAGATTCACTCATTTTATAAACGGAAGGAGTACACACTAAGCAGTAATATGATGTACCGTAAAATTTCTCAAGAAAAAAAGTTTAAGATGAAATTAACCTTGGCATCCGTTGGTGATGTAGGGATTGCCACCGTAACCGCTCTTGCAGTCGCAATGGTACCCGCCTGTTGGGCCCGTGGTGCAGTCCGTGTGGTCGCTCTTGCACACTCTACGGGCCGCGTCCCCAGGACAGTCGGACCCCGACGCCGGTGGACCTGTGCGGTGGTCGTCGAAGACCGCCCACGCAAGTGACAGCGTGACTTGGATGGAAGCGGCACCGCCCGTGGAGAGCTGTTGCCATACGCTCCTGGTGGCGAACCAGCCTATCTTGGCCACAAAAACGCGCGCGGGCCACTGCTGGTCGTCGCTGCGGTTCCATCCCAAGTGCTGGAGCTCCACGTCGTAGGACGTGACGCGGTCCGTACCGACGATGGGGGCCTGGCAGCAGCCGATGCCGGAGCATTCCACATCGTCGTCGCCGAACAAGGATGCCATGCCCGACGCGGCCCCCTCCTCACACAAGGAGGAGCAGCTGCTGATGGTGACGTTGCCGCTCCTGAGCGTGGCGCGCACGTTGCATCCAAGGAGGATGAGATGGTTCCAGGAAGGGACGAGCGCACAGGGACCGCCTTTGACGAGGCCGCCAAGCCTGCCGCGGCCGCCGCCGTACGTCCTGATGTCGCCGGTGTAGACGACGGTGAACATGGGCATGCCAGGGTGGATGTCCTGGGCGACCTGGAGGGTGCCGTCGCCCAGGAGGAGCCGCGGCGGGCTGCTTGAGCGGTCGCAGGTGAGGTTGAACCCCGGCGAGTGGTAGCAAGAAGAGGGGCCCAAGCCGAACGGGTAGGGCACGCTCATGTTGCCGCAGCTGGTCTCGCAGCCCGGCATTCCTATCGCTGCTGCTCCGGCGACCGGTCGGGGCAGCAGCAGGGCCGCCGCTACCGCCAAGAATAAGGTCCGGTAGTACTCCACGCGCGCCATTAGTTGACTGGTGGTGGTGTATCCCATCTTGGTTGCATGGCTGCCTGTCTCTAGACTAATAGTAATATCTAAGGCTGGGCACTGCGTTCAGATCTCACCTAGGGAAGACACACGCTTAGGAGTGAAGCAGACTATTCAAGCTCCTAGGTGCACGTGAGTTGATTCGCGCTGGATATTTGCTGTACGTTTGCGGCAGTGTATTTTCTTCCATATCTCTCCAATAAACAACGCTATCCTACCCGCAATCCTGAGGCATCCGCGTGCGCTTCGTTGGGCCGAGCGATCGTTTCAGTGTAACTCGATTCTTGCTGCTGGCAACCGGCAGCCCTTGTTTTTTTTTTCACGTTCGTGGCAGCTTCAGGAGTGGATGATGGGTGGCCTCTGTTAGGCATGGGGCAGGAAAGCAAGCGGTCTCCGTGCTCTGCTGGCATCCGTCAGCCTTGATCCGGCCTTTGCAGGAGGAGCTCGAGCCGAGGAGCGCGGCCTTGATCCGGAATCGGCACGAGGAGGGGAGTGTTAGAGATATATGCATCGTTGTAATCTTTTCAATAAAGTGGGTTGTGTTTTGGATTGTGAACCCACAAGATTTAACAAAAAATATGGCAATTTATTTCTGTATAAAATAAAATAGTTGGGGAGTTTATTTTATCTATTGTTTTTAAATATATTTACAACATGTTTTTCACATGACATTAATGGTATTTTTTTACGCTATAATTTTCTAGCTTTCCTCGCTCCCATTTCTTTTCACATTAAAGAAACAACGAAAGATAAGACTACAATCTAAAATTACATTAGGGTTGAAATTAAGCAATATTAATTACGTAGTTCACTTTTTGCATGAAGGATCATGGTTGAAAGTTCAAGTAAGGATTGTACCGTCACTCGAGGGTTTAAAATGTTCATTTTTTTCTAATTACATGGCTGGGAATTGCAATCAAGGTTTTGGTTCTATAAATGTCTTTATTTTTTTTGCAGGAGCTTCAGAGATATTTTTTGAAAGTTCGGAAGCAAATGTGTTAGCAATAATGAAAGGTAATCTTTTGGGAAGGAGGATAATTGAATTATTAATGTTGGTGCTATCTGCAGAAAAAAAAATAATGAAGAAAATATGGCTACTTGTATCATACGATATTTGTTAAGAAAAATATGTTGACATTTTAAGAATTTTTTTCTTTGAACAATATATTGTTTGATGCTCCCCTCAAAAAAAATGTTGGATGATTTCTTGGTTCCTACTTTATAGCAATCTCAACATCAGTGAATTGTTTCAGATTTTTTTTAAGAACCGACCAATATGAAACCACTATCCAAGCCATAATCTAGTTTATAAGCGGCTTTCTATCTTCTAAGTTTACCCAAACCACTATAAAGTACATGAATTTTTGGGAGTTAAGGACTACAAAATTTACTGAAAGATGTGACAGTTCATCGCTGTAGAAAATCACAAGACTAGTTTGTTAAGACATCTCCAACGCTAACTCGCAAAACGGACACCGTATCTATCCGCGGACCGGGGGATGGGGCAGTCCCCGGACACGGATGCGGGAGCCGGACATCCAACACTATCCACATACATTTCAAACACTATTTCAATAAACCGGACGAAATGCATGCAAACCAGATGATATTCATACAGAGCGGACGACAACATGTACATTTCGAATATATTTTAACCAACAACTATACGAGCAAGGGTAAAATTAGTCTACGGCCGGCCACGGCGGATATCCACTCCCACGACATGTCTCTTCCTTGAGCCCTAGACAGATATGCTTCGGCTGAAGGGATAGAGTAGCCTTCGCTTCACCCCATATCTTCTTTATGTCGGCTGCACCGCTCATCGGAGTGGCACCGGAGGGATATGCTTCAGCCAGAGGAGAAGGGTGGCCTCCGCGTTCCTGAAGCACGGACCAGGGTTGGTTTTGGGGGCGAGGGACGGCGATGCCTTGCGAAGTGGGCAAGATATTGGTTATGTTTGCCGACAAAGCGGCGGTAGCCTTCGACGGACCCAAGAGGCGACGGCCTCCCATGGTCTAGTTTTCCTTGTTGTCGGCAGTGGTCACGGACGTGCATGCCGCCTCGTCGATCTCCGCGAAGCCGGCTTCTTTCTCAGCCGGTAGAGCGGGGTTCCGTGAACGTTGGCGGCGGATGGCGCAGCTGTAGACACGGGACTAGTGGTACGATACGACCTCGTCCACGACAGCCATGAAACAGTGCCGCCGTGCTCCCCCGCGTGCTGGCCTAGAGAACTCGCCACTCCTCCACAAGCTGGCTTGAAGTGGCTAGTTGATAAACCATGCACCGGCTTGGAGCAGCCACTTGCTCCACCGTGTGCCAACCTGCAGGCCTGCCGATGGCATTGACGGCCTGGAGCAGCGAGGAGGGTGGATCTGCGAGTTGTCTGGCTCGTATCTTGTGGGCCATCCAGTCGGCTTTTATGCTAGAGAACTCCTCTTCCTGCTTGCCGGATGGCATGAAGAGTGTGGGGAATATGGTGCAAGGATGGAAAACCGAGGTGTGGTGTGGTTTTTGCCCCACATCTGGCCTTTTTTAGGAGCCAACTGCGTTGTGTTTAGTGCCATTTTTTACCTAAATCTTGGCAGATTCTAGACAGTTGTGGGGCGTTTTTCCTGAGACCTGGGCTTGGGCCTTGGCATGCATGCAGTAGCATATATAGTAGGCTGGCCGATCTTATACGAAGGCAGATCGAGCGAGGAAGCCGTTTGGTACGTATGTTATGTTTGCACGAATAATCAGGTTTTTGGATTGTTGAATATATGAACAAATTATTACTAGATTTATTCTGAACAAACAGTAAATAAATCATGACGACGATAATAGAGATTAAACTAATCATGCGGACTAGTATAGTAGATGAACATATCAAATCTAGGGCACAAACTAGAACTAAGAATTCTAAAAAAACAGAAAATACGCATTTTTTTATTGTAACACTCATCTAAAAATAGACAAAAGAAAATTTAACCTCACAGGATTCGATCTTGAGACCTGATGCTTTTCAGATAATGCCTCCATCCACTCTAACAAATGACTTCGGCTGATTAAAGCCAAGCGCAAAACTATTTAACGCACACCACACTGTCGAGACTTGATTTTTTTATTGAAATATTTTCACGAAAATTGACAACAACTTTTCAATACAAATATTATTAAAATAAAAAAATAATTTTAAATTTTCGAACATTTTCTTTACAAAAGTGAACAAATTTTGGAGTTACGGAAATTTAGTGAAAAACATAAAGAAATTTTGAAAACATGAAAACTATTGCAAGGAATCAATTCATAATTTCCAATAATCTTCATGATTTTTTTATTATATCCTTCTTGGATATCTATCATATTGGGACTAAATTCATATCTCATGCAAATTACCATTACTATTTTTGACTCTCAAAATGATATTAGTGAAGCATGAGAGTTCATCTATTTCTTTAAAAAATTCATCTCTCGAAATAATATAAGTGAAGTATGAGAGAACATTTCTTCAAAATTTACTAACTCTCAAAATAATATAAGTGAAGAATGAGAGTTTATTTCTTCAAAATATAACCACCACCGTGCTCAAAATATTATAAGTGAAGCACTAGAGCAACTACCTAGCTCGGAAGATTTAAGTGAATCACATGGAGTATTCTAACAAATTATGATAAGTGTGTGGCTCTCTCAAATATGTGTGTACAACAAGGATTATTATCGTAAACTACAAAACAAAGCAAGCAAATACTCATAATAGAAGACGCTCCAAGCAAAACCCAAAATATGTGACAAGTAAAGATATAGTCCCAAGTAAAATTATTGATGGTCATTATAAGAAAGACGGAATGCCTTCCGGCATCCCCAAGCTTAGCTTCTTGGTTCTCCTTGAATATTATCTTTGGGTGCCTTGGGCATCCCCAAGCTTAGTCTCTTACCACTCATTATTCCTTCATCCACTATGATCTCACCCAAAACTTGAAAACTTCAATCACAAAAAACTTAACAAAACCTCGTGAGATCCGTTAGTATAATAAAACCAATGCCTACGAGTTTTTTCACATATTGTTTTTGCTAAGTTACTAATGTTTTTGCTACTGTTACAATAGCTACAAAACTACTGCTACTACTGTTATCGTTATTATAACTATTGTTATCACTACTAGCAATACTATCATACTACTGTGCTATTCATCACCTTGCTACAGATATTTAATCTCCAGGTGTGATTGAATTGACAGCTCAACTACAAATATTTGCAAATATTCTTTGGCTCCCCTTGTGCCGAATCAATAAATTCGGGTTGAATACTCTATCCTCGAAAACTATTACGATACATTATACTTGTGGGCTATCATGGACAAGCCCATGGAAGGCCTCTATGAATAAACTGAAAGAATTCAGACGCCAAACACACGTTGCGTCACGTGCGGACAAGATTTTAGAGCTTTTCCACATGAAAAGCCATAGAAAATCCGTAGAATGTCTGAAAGCAACGAAACTTGACATGCATGACTTCCATGGTGATCCCATTGTGTGGAAAAAATTTAATTCAATTTTATTGAGTTGAACTAATAAATCTGCTCCGAGACTTGTCGTACCGGCAAAACCGAACGATTCCGATTGAACGTATTGTAGGTCCTGTCGTGCATGAAATGACACCATTTTTTGTCAGCGTCTGGGCATGCTGCGTCACATGCGGGCAGTATTTTGCGTCACATGTATTCTGTCACATGCGAGCAGCATTTTGTCACATGTTGGTCGTATTTTTAAATTTGAATGAATTCAAAACATCGAACACATGTTGCGTCACATGCGGGCATAATTTTGAAAGAGACGGACATTTTTCTATTTTTTATAATTAATTTAATTGTGAATATTTTTATTTTATGAATAAATTTTGAAAAGGCAAACATTTGTTGAAATTTTGGAAAAAAAATAGAAGGTCGAGCATTTTTTAAAGAAAAAGGAAACATAAAAGGAAAATGAGAAAAATGAAAAGAAACAAAAAAAAATAGTAGAAAAAAGACCGGTCCGCTGTAGTGAACCGGCCGCTGAAGGATAGTTCTAATAGTTTGCGTTTTTTTTTAGTTAGCCATGGAAGCTTACCTTGTATGCCTAGCGACGAACGGTCAGCAGTGGCACCTATAGGTTCGATCCATCACACCTCCGTTTTTTATGTACTTTCCCTGTTTCCGCATGCGACAATGGGCCGGCTCAGTCGGGCGGCCTTCTGTGTGTGGAGCTATTTATATAACTCTACTTCCTGAACAACTAACCCTATTTGCAGCCTGTGGGTATCAAACTGTCGTGGCTTCACCGGAGAGAAGCATGCGACCAACGTGACACGGGTCGGCCCACTTCTAGCGAGCAACCGATTTTGGTAACCTTTTAGAAGGATCCCTAAGTTTCTTTTATTGTTTTGTTTTTTCCTTTCTGCTTATTTCTTCCTTTCTTGTTCCTTTTTACCTTATTCTGTTTCTTTTTATGTTTCCTTTTTGTTTTCCATCAATTTAAAATTTTGAAAAAATACTCCGCATTTTGAAAAAAAAATCCAAATATTGCTCACAGCTTCAAAAATTGTTCATGTTTTCCAAATTTACGCACATTTTGAAAATAGTTACGAATTCCAAATTCCAATAAAAGTTAAAAATTCCAAAAACAAAAATCATTTTTCAAAACGTTTTCATGTCAGAACTAGTTTATCGTATTGTAGAAAAATGTTCACTGTATGTTGAAAAAATGTTCACTGTGTGTAAGAAATGTTCATACTGTATAGAAATTTTGTTCAGCGTGCATTTTGAAAGAAAACGACATATATTTTTCAAAATGTTCAGTGTGTTTTTGAACAAGTTTAATAGTTTATCTTATACTAGCAAAATTTTCAATGTGTATTTTAAATGCATATTTTTAGAAATATTTATATTTCAAAAATAATACACAATTTAAAAAAATCACATTTAGAAAAGGTGTTTACATTTAAGAAAAACATATTTATTTAAATATTGTTCGCATTTTCAAGAAATTTTGTTCACATTTGTTTCCAATAAATACTAGAAAAGGGAAAAATAAACCTGGATCTGCCGCTTTAATTAGTACTTTAAACTTCAACGTTGTCTGTAAGCCGTCCTTAACAGCTAGGTGGTGCTAGAATAGCTAGTACGAATGGATAGGTTGGGAGTTTGACTCCCCTCGCTTGTGTCCGCTATTATAGTTTTAGCAAAAATTCCCTTTGCACTTGCGAATTGGGCCGGCCTGTTTGCTCGACACCATAGCAAAAATTGGAATATTTTTTTTTGCGGGGCTAAAGGGAGTTTATTGCATAGATATAGAGTTACAGTCGAGAGGCCATAAATCCTCGATACATGGTGGAACCAAGCCAGGCCAAACAGTCATGGCACGCTCGGAGCAGCTATACTTAGCCAACCGATCGGCAACTCTATTTTGAAGTCTACTAATCTTTTGAGGAAAAAAACTCCCTAGTACCTAAAAGGGCCTTGATCTCCAGGACAATTTGTCCATATGCCAAACGAAGAAGTGCACCATTTGTCAAGCTAGACAGCGCTTCAGAGGAGTCCGTTTGAACTGGAATATAACATACATGTATTAATTTTGCTCACAAAGATAAACGTACATGTATTAATACATATCCGGCAGGTGATCGTATACTTTGTGAAATGTCTATACGACCCTTTATACGTTTTATAGTGGGTGTATCAAAGCGGGGCTCAAGGTTAAAATCTGGCGGGATAGATGGCTAGTTCGATCAGCAGGCCTTGTAGAACTACACTTAAATAGGAGCATGCCAAACCATTATCCCTGATATTGTGATTCCCAAGTGCCTGCTTTGGTTTGGTTTGGGATTGGCAAACTTGGGCGATTAGATGACGAACTTCTGAAAAACAACACAACAACCTGCCGGTGTTGTCGTTGCTGATAACGGGAACATCATGCTGGATCTTATAGCGTGGGTCCTGGGTGATGATCTTCTTCCATGTCCATCAATCTGCAAACAACTAATACAAAGTAAAATGTAAAAAGCCATCACTTGTGTCATGATTAGCGAGAGGCATCACAGATTCATTACGATTTGCACCGCACCAACTAATTGACAGTGACAAAAAACACTAATGATAGATACTAAGCATTTGGAGGACGTCACTAATCGGTCAGGCCCACCCGTCAGGCTGAGTTGGCACAAAAGAAATGCCACATAGGGAGCGGTGACGGAGGACCAGTCAACAATACCAGTGTGTATTTTTTTCTTTGCGAGGGAAAATAGAGTTTTATTCCATATTCAGAGAGTTACAGTCGAGAGTGAAAAGATTCTCAATACATGGTGGTCCAAGGTGCATCCACACAGCTATGGTACATTCTATACGACTATAATTTGCCAAGCGATCGGCAACTCTATTTTGATCCCTAGTTAATTTCTGGGGAATAAACACCCTCTCTCTCATCAACTCCTTAATTTCAGCCACAAGATGACCATAAGCAGTGTGTATTTTAGTTGTCCACGGATGCGTTTACACGTTTTAGGACCGTGTCGCCGTTCAGGTCCGAGCTAGTGGCACGATCATGGTTTTGCCCTGTTTTCTCACTCTGTGCATTTTGAAACTGAACCGAAAAATCATACCAAAAATAAACCGAACCGAACCAATTTTACGGTTTTTATGGTTTATGGTTTTCATATGGTATGAAATTTTCATACCGTTTTGAACTTTGGATTTTATGGTATATACCGAAAAACCGAACGGTTAACCGAATAAACCGAAGTAAAAAATAAATTTATATCTCTTGAGACAAACAACCATATAATTGGTCATTATTCTTGTACATGAGTCAAATTCACTACTAAGCATGTACATTTTTCTTGTAACATAGTTAATTTTCTCTTTAAATAATGCTAAGCACGTCCATAATCATTAAGGGATGAATATATGCATGCATATATACTTATATATATAGTTATATACTATTTATGTAAAATAGTATGTATTTTGATTGGTTTTGAGTCATAGATTTGTAAATTATTCTTACGTCATTTTCAAATTCACGTCAACTTTGGTTTTTATGGTATATACCGAAACCATACCGAAATAATTTGGTATATACCGAAACCGAACCGTATTTTCATTTCATACCGTATTCACCGAAGTATTAATACCATACAAACCAAAAAAATGTATAAACCGAACCATGTAAACCGAATAAACCGAACGAACAGAGTGAAAGTTTATCTTATACTAGGAAAATGTTCAGTGTGTATTTTAAATGCACATTTTTAGAAATTGTTTATATTTCGAAAATAATACACAATTTTAAAAAATGTTCACATTTAGAAAAAGTGTTAGCATTTAAGAAAATAATACTTTTCAAATATTGTTCGCATTTTCAAGAAATTTTGTTCACATTTGTTTCCAATAAATATTGGAAAAGGGAAAAATAAACCTGGATTTGCCGCTTTAATTAGTACTTTAAACTTCAACGTTGTCTGTAAGCCGTCCTTAGCAGTTAGGTTGTGCTAGAATCGCTAGTACGAATGGATAGGTTGAGAGTTTGACTCCCCTCGTGTGTCCGCTATTATATTTTTAGCAAAAATTCCCTCTACACTTGCGAATTGGGCCGGCCTGTTTGCTCGACACCATAGCGAAAACTGGAATATATTTTTTTCGTGGCTAAAGGGAGTTTATTGCATAGATATAGAGTTACAGTCGAGAGGCCACAAATCCTCGATACATGGTGGAACCAAGCCAGGCCAAACAGCCGTGGCACGCTCGAAGCAGCTATACTTAGCCAACTGATCGGCAACTCTATTTTGAAGTCTACTAATCTTTTGAGGAAAAAACTCCCTAGTACCTAAAAGGGCCTTGATCTCCAGGACAATTTGTCCATATGCCGAACGAAGAAGTGCACCATTTGTCAAGCTAGACAGCGCTTCAGAGGAGTCTGTTTGAACTGGAATATTACATACATGTATTAATTTTGCTCACAAAGAAAAACGTACATGTATTAATACATATACGGCAGGTGATCGTATACTTTGTGAAATGTCTATACAACCCTTTATACGTTTTGTAGGGGGGTGTACCGAAGCGGGGCTCAAGGTTAAAATCTGGCGGGATAGATGGCTAGTTCGATCAGCAGGCCTTGTAGAACTACACTTAAATAGGAGCATGCCGAACCATTATCCCCGATATTGTGATTCCCAAGTGCCTGCTTTGGTTTGGTTTGGGATTGGCAAACTTGGGTGATTAGATGACGAACTTCTGAAAAACAACACAACAACCTGCCGGTGTTGTCGTTGCTGATAACGGGAACCTCATGCTGGATCTTATAGCGTGGGTCCTGGGTGATGATCTTCTTCCATGTCCATCAATCTGCAAGCAACTAATACAAAGTTAAATGCAAAAAGCCATCACTTGTGTCATGATTAGCGAGAGGCATCACAGATTCATTACAATTTGCACCGCACCAAATAATTGACAGTGACAAAAAACACTGATGATAGATACTAAGCATTTCGAGGACGTCACTAATCGGCCAGGCCCACCCGTCAGGCTGAGTTGGCACAAAAGAAACGCCACATAGGCAGCGGTGACGGAGGACCAGTCAACAATACCAGTGTGTGTTTTTTTTCTTTGCGAGGGAAAATAGAGTTTTATTCCATATTCAGAGAGTTACAGTCGAGAGTGAAAAGATTCTCAATAAATGGTGGTCCAAGGTGCATCCACACAGCTGTGGTACATTCTATACGACTATAATTTGCCAAGTGATCGGCAACTCTATTTTGATCCCTAGTTAATTTCTGGGGAATAAACATCCTCTTTCTCATCAACTCCTTAATTTCAGCCACAAGATGACCATAAGCAGTGTGTATTTTAGTTGTCCACGGACGCGTTTACACGTTTTGGGACCGTGTCGCCGTTCACGTCTGAGCTAGTGGCGCGATCATGGTTTTGCCCTGTTTTCTCACTCTGTGCATTTTGAAACTGAACTGAAAAACCATACCAAAAATAAACCGAACCGAACCAATTTTACGGTTTTTATGGTTTATGGTTTTCGTATGGTATGAAATTTTCATACCGTTTTAAACTTTGTTTTTTATGGTATATACCGAAAAACCGAACGATTAACCGAATAAACCGAAGTAAAAAATAAATTTATATCTCTTGAGACAAACAACCATACAAATGGTCATTTTTCTTGTACATGAGTCAAATTCACTACTAAGCATGTACATTTTTCTTGTAACATATTTAATTTTCTCTTTAAAAAATGCTAAGCACGTCCATAATCATTAAGGGATGAATATATGCATGCATATATACTTATAAATATAGTTATATACTATTTATGTAAAATAGTATGTATTTTGATTGGTTTTGAGTCATAGATTTGTAAATTATTCTTACGTCATTTTCAAATTCGCGTCAACTTTGGTTTTTATGGTATATACCGAAACCATACCGAAATAATTTGGTATATACCGAAACCGAACCATATTTTCATTTCATACCATATTCACCGAAGTATTAATACCATACAAACCAAAAAAATGTATAAACCGAACCATGTAAACTGAATAAACCGAACGAACAGAGTGAAAGTTTATCTTATACTAGGAAAATGTTCAGTGTGTATTTTAAATGCACATTTTTAGAAATTGTTTATATTTCGAAAATAATACACAATTTTAAAAAATGTTCACATTTAGAAAAAGTGTTAACATTTAAGAAAATAATATTTTTCAAATATTGTTCGCATTTTCAAGAAATTTTGTTCACATTTGTTTCCAATAAATATTGGAAAAGGGAAAAATAAACCTGGATTTGCCGCTTTAATTAGTACTTTAAACTTCAACGTTGTCTGTAAGCCGTCCTTAGCAGTTAGGTTGTGCTAGAATCGCTAGTTCGAATGGATAGGTTGAGAGTTTGACTCCCCTCGTGTGTCCGCTATTATATTTTTTAGCAAAAATTCCCTCTGCACTTGCGAATTGGGCCGGCCTGTTTGCTCGACATCATAGCGAAAACTGGAATATATTTTTTGCGGGGCTAAAGGGAGTTTATTGCATAGATATAGAGTTACAGTCGAGAGGCCACAAATCCTCGATACATGGTGGAACCAAGCCAGGCCAAACAGCCGTGGCACCCTCGGAGCAGCTATACTTAGCCAACTGATCGGCAACTCTATTTTGAAGTCTACTAATCTTTTGAGGAAAAAACTCCCTAGTACCTAAAAGGGCCTTGATCTCCAGGACAATTTGTCCATATGCCGAACGAAGAAGTGCACCATTTGTCAAGCTAGACAGCGCTACAGAGGAGTCCGTTTGAACTGGAATATTACATACATGTATTAATTTTGCTCACAAAAAAAACATACATGTATTAATACATATACGGCAGGTGATCGTATACTTTATGAAATGTCTATATAACCCTTTATACGTTTTGTTGGGGGGTGTAACGAAGCGGGGCTCAAGGTTAAAATCTGGCCGGATAGATGGCTAGTTCGATAAACAGGCCTTGTAGAACTACACTTAAATAGAAGCATGCCGAACCATTATCCCCGATATTGTGATTCCCAAGTGCCTGCTTTGGTTTGGTTTGGGATCGGCAAACTTGGGCGATTAGATGACGAACTTCTGAAAAACAACACAACAACCTGCGGGTGTTGTCGTTGCTGATAACGGGAACCTCATGCTGGATCTTATAGCGTGGGTCCTGGGTGATGATCTTCTTCCATGTTCATCAATCTGCAATCAACTAATACAAAGTTAAATGCAAAAAGCCATCACTTGTGTCATGATTAGCGAGAGGCATCACAGATCCATTACGATTTGCGCCGCTCCAAATAATTGACGACAAAAAACACTGATGATAGATACTACCTCCGTCCAAAAATACTTGTCATCAAAATGAATAAAAAGGGAATGTATCTAGATGTATTTTAGTTCTAGATACGTCTCTTTTTGTCCATTTTGAGGACAATTATTTTCGGACGGAGGGAGTACTAAGCATATGGGGACGTCACTAATCGATCAGGCCCACCCGTCAGGCTGAGTTGGCATAAAAGAAACGCCACATAGGCAGCGGTGACGGAGGACCAGTCAACAATACCAGTGTGTATTTTTTTCTTTGCGAGGGAAAATAGAGTTTTATTCCATATTCAGAGAGTTACAGTCGAGAGTGAAATGATTCTCAATACATGGTGGTCCAAGGTGCATCCACACAGCTGTGGTACATTCTATACGACTATAATTACCAAGCGATCGACAACTCTATTTTGATCCCTAGTTAATTTCTGGGGAATAAACACCCTCTTTCTCATCAACTCCTTAATTTCAGCCACAAGATGACCATAAGCAGTGCGTATTTTAGTTGTCCACGGACATGTTTAGACGTTTTGGGACCGTGTCGCCGTTCACGTCCGAGCTCCTGGCGCGATCATGGTTTTGCCCTGTTTTCTCACTGTGCATTTTGAAACTGAACCGAAAAACCATACCAAAAATAAACCTAACCGAACCAATTTTACGGTTTTTATGGTTTTTGGTTTTGGTATGATATGAAGTTTTCATACCGTTTTGAACTTTGGTTTGTATGGTATATACCGAAAAACCGAACAGTTAACCGAATAAACCTAAGTAAAAAATAAATTTATATCTCTTGAGACAAACAACTATACAAGTGGTCATTTTTCTTGTACATGAGTCAAATTCACTACTAAGCATGTAAATTTTTCTTGTAACATAGTTAATTTTCTCTTTAAAAAATGCTAAGCACGTCCATAATAATTAAGGGATGAATATATGCATGCATATATACTTATATATATAGTTATATACTATTTATGTAAAATAGTATGTATTTTGATTGGTTTTGAGTCATAAATTTGTAAACTATTCTTACGTCATTTTCAAATTCGCGTCAACTTTGGTTTTTATGGTATATACCGAAACCATACCGAAATAATTTGGTATATATCGAAACCGAACCGTATTTTCATTTCATACCGTATTTACGGAAGTATTAATACCATACAAATCGAAAAAACGTATAAACCGAACCATGTAAACCAAATAAACCGGACGCACAGAGTGACTGTTTTCCATGGCGTATGAGCAGTTTTTGTCCGGACGCCCATCGTACGCGTTTTTTTGTCCGTGTCATCGTCGTATACGTTTTTGGCCCGTGTCACTTTTCGTGGCCGATTTGGTGGCGTGCCCATGGTTTTGTCATATTTTTCATGGCGCACGGACAATATTTTACAAGGGAATTTAGTTCAAGTTATAAACCAACCACTCGATCTGGTTAATTAGAGGAGGAGGATGGAACGAGTGGCCGTTGCTCGCTCCTGTTTCAGATGTCTGCGCCTTGACCTTGCCCCTATCATGTCACCGGCAGCTCATTATCGCCATCACCAGGAACCTCGACGTCTTGGGCGCCGGTGCCATGGCCGGCCCTCAGCCCTGTCGCCGGTTCCTCGTGCGGTTCCTCTCTACCGGCATGTGCAAGTGGACACATCAAGGAAAGAATACGAAGGTACGAAAATGGGTGGTGGGATAGGTGTTTTGTTTACAGGCTGAGTACGGGTGTAATCACGATGTAATCTTATTACCGGCTTAAATATTACGGCACAGGTGAACACGGGGATCTCGTGAGATTGGACCTGACCCTCCCACATCGCTCTCGTGGGCTACGCGGAGGGCCCTCCCGCCGTCGCTGCCAGCACCCTAGCTCCTCTCCCCACGACGGCGGTGCTCGGGGTCAGCGGCGCACGGCGGGCTTCGAAGTGGCGGATCGTGTAGGCGAGGGGATGGCGATGGTTCGGGATCCACCCCGATCTGGTGTACGTCTTCAGCCCGCGGCACGGGCTGTGGGCAGCGCGGGCCGGTGTCCTCTGCCGTGGCGGCGATGGCATCAGCGTGGTGGAGGTAGCGGTGTGGTGGCGGCCTTAGTGCTCTTCTCGCATCACAACAACAATCTGCATGATCGTTCCTCCTTGATCTGGCCATCGACGTGTTTCGGAACTGCTGCCAGAGATCTTGCCCAAGGATATCTGGATCGAATAGATTCCAGTCGTGCGTGTCCATATCAGCCTGCGCGGCTCCAAGAGGGCGCGGAGCGAAGCTCTAATGTTTGTTGATACCATGGGACATGTCGGCATCTCGATTTCCATGGCGTAGACATCGGTGGAGAAAGTCATGATGGCTGAGATCAGACAATCGGTAAGGCGGACGGGCCTTGAAGGCGATGAAGTTAGCCACGTGTTTGATAACTTTCATAAGCAGCAGTGAAAGTGGGGGCGACAGCACTGGAGGATTTCATTTTTTGGTGGTGCTCCTCGCACGCTGTGTCGTGACTTTCAGGGTGAACATCTAAGGTCTGGCCTTAATTGGTTGTGTGTGGCAATTACCTTGCTAAATGTATTGTTTTGAGAGCTCGGACTTCTCCAGGGTGAAAACATAAGATCTTGGATCGGGCGACGACGACGCTTGAGCACTATTTCCTTCTTGAAGGCGTCGCTTTTGGAGACCTTATATATTTTCCGGGTGTTGTCATCTGTGGCGGTTTGTGTGCTGCTGCTGAGAGGAGTTGATCGCTATGGCGAGGCCTTTGTTTTCTTTTCTTTTTTGTTTTTTTTTCGGGTTGTGTGCATCCGGGATGTCTTTGAGACATCTTGTTGGTGCAGAGGCTGGGTGTAATTGGTATCTTCATGATATTAATATATTTCTATTTTCAAAATAATAATAATATTACAGCACAAAACCAACAATCCAAGCGAGCAATTGAGGCCCATCCGCATATGTTTCCAGAGCTATATTTGACACATGTAAAGCGCTGAAAACCGGCAATCCAATCGGGGCCTTACCTTTATTACTCACACGGAAAGAGTTCTAGTACTATGAGAAAACCAACAATATCACGTAGCAAAACTTGATCGACGGAAAGAAAGAAAGAAAGAAAAGTGTTACATCTACTCCATCGGGCGATCCGGCCATGGAGCCAACCAACAACCATGCATTACTAGTACTGCTAGTTGTTGACTCTCCAGCATACCTTCCTGATCTCGGCGTCTTTGCCGGGTTTGGTCTTGACCCCGATTCTCCCCATATTCTCCATGGCCTTCTCGAATTTCCTCTCCCACACTCCTGCCTTGTTAGCGTTTTCTGTCACGGATGCTATCGTCTTCGTCGAGTTGAGCATGGCGTCCGAGGTGAACAACACTTTCCGGTCAATCACGTCCTGGTAGTACCGCCTATCCAGGACGTAGGGGGTCATATGGTCTTGGTTCACATCCGTCTGGTTGTTGCAGTCGCACTCCGCCTTGAGCTTGGCGGCAAATGTCGGGTCCATTTCAGCGAAGCGGTGGGAGAAAATCGGGCACTTGGCGCGGCCGATGCTGTGCGCGCCGGAGAGCGTGACCATTTCATCGAGGGTGAGCCCCTGGTTCCCGAAATCCCTCTCGAGCGACGAGATATCGGATGGGGGTCCGGGCAGCTGGCCGGTCTCGTTTTTGCGCGACTCCCGCCCATCGTACCGGCCGCCCGGCATCTTGATCTTGATCCTGCCGTTGCTGAGGAAGTAGGATGCGTCGCGGGCGGCGAAAGCGACGATGTCGGCGCATGAGACTCTGCCAGGGCAGGCGGCCTCGATCGCCGCCTTGGCCGCGTCGATCACCTCTAACCCTCGCAGGCTGTTCTTGTTCGGAACGCCTTCCCTCTCTGTATCGCTGTTCTTGGAGTTGGTCTCGTTAAGGAGGACGGAACCATCGCACCCCTGAATATAATTAACATGAGGGACCTCATAATGAAAATGTTGAACTTCTTGAACAATAATGCAGTTAGTGTGTGTGTTGTGCGTACCCGAATGAAGCAGTCGTGGTTGAAGAGACGGATGAGCCCCGCACCAATGCCAGGGTTGGCGGCCACGGCCTTGCTCACGGCACCCTTCACGATACGTTCCGCTTTCGGGCAGTACGACCTCGTCGTCCTGTTGTTGTAGTAGCCGTAGACGAGCCCTAACCCCGAGGGAGGACGCACTATGCCCCGGAGAGGACGCCTCACCTCGGCCATGGGAGGACAGAGATGCGCGTCCTCAATGGGTAGCCTCACCCAGCCGTTGAAGCAAAGGATGTCCTCGCACACCACCGGCCCGGCGAGGAACGCCACCAACACGATGAGCGCTGCGAGCTTAGTCGCCATCTTCTTTTCGCAGAAGCTAGGCACTAGCTAGATAGATGGTCGTGTACGTCGAGTGTTTGCTGCGGCTGGGTTACACTTACACCGGGTGGCTTATTTTATAGGTCGTCCCGGACAACGGCCACGACGACGACGGAGGCAATAAGCAACCATGTATGGCCAGCCGAGTATCGTATGGACGGCGCACGTTTTTCCTTAGAGCTCAAGCGGTTGACCGGCGACGTTCGATGCCATGTCTCGATCTTGTCGTCGAGGTGTCAAGTTGCGCGTCGGCTTCGAGAGCTGCTGCTGACTTTGCCGTGCACTAACTCCCCATTGGATCACGGCCGAGTCGGTGCATTAACTCCGGCTTTGGATCACGGCCGAGCCGATGCATTAACTACCGTATGCAGGTTTGGTTTGACGTAAGTACTGCGCATCATACCATACATAGTACTAGTAGTACTCCGTATCTACCACTCCTTCTACTACTAGTAACTGTAACTGTACTAGTTAATTAATTAGCATACGTACGTGAAGACTGCATGTGCTTTGCTTGCTCTCAGCTAGCTGGTTGAATGTCGGTCCATATGTATCTGCCGTGCAACACACGATCCATTCATGATCTCACTCAATTTATACGTAGGACTAGTAGCTTATCCAATTATTGGGGACTACTCGAAATCAATTTAACTCACCTCAGTTACTATGAGTGAGGAAATTGCACAAACCACCTATTATTGGTGCTAGTGTTGCAAAGAACACCTACTATAAGGGTTTGTTACAGGAAACACCACATATTAGGGTAATTCGTTGCAGCTAGGTCTAATCCACCATTTGGGTGTGTTGACATGATTTTTGACAAGTGGGTTCAGTTTGTAAGTGCACCGCGGCAAAAAAATAAATAAATGCCACATCAGCACCCAACTAGAAATTTTAATATCTCACAATTATTTGCTTCAATTGAGCTGAATTGTTTTCAGAATATTAGTGAGTGCATGTACGATTTAATAGTTTTTTTTACATTTTTTGAAAATGCTATTTAAAAAAAGGAATGGATGAGTCAACTAACATTGCAAATATCTCACAAACTGTTGGTCCAGATGAGCTGCCTTTTTCGTAGAATAGTATTGGATACACGTGTGATTTACATGATTGTTCTGCTTTTATTTTTTGAAAATTTTGAATTTTGTGTAAAAAAAATGGTATGAGCCAATGTGAACTGTTAATATCTCATTATAATGTGATCCAAACCAACAGAAACTTTCAAGATTCATTATTGGTTACATCTAGCTTAGCATACCACAAAATTTCATGTGAAAAACATAAGAATGCTATACATATCTAAAAGATTCATAAATAGGAATAATATTCATAAAATGAATTCAGTAGCACCAAGATATGGCAGATAATGTCGTTGTCAGACTTTATCGTCCAAGTGGTTGCCATAAAGCCATTATTGACATCATCATCATCAAGTCTCATGCACCAAAACATTATCGCCATGAGGTTTTAGCATCCAAATAGTTGTCATGTGACCATTACAGGCATCATCAAGTCGCACATACCAAAAGATCACCGCCATGAGGTTAGTTGGTTCGTTCAATATTTGTGTTCACATTTAACATTTAAAAAAAATCATGTGTGAACCCACTAATATTCTAGAAAAAAATCCAGCTCAGTTGGAGCAAAGAAATGTGAGGTGTTGACAATTCTAGTTGGCTGCTGATGTGGCTTTTTTTTGTCACCGATGCACTTACAAACTGGACCACTTGTCAAGAATCTTGTCAACACACCCAAATGGTGGATTAAACCTAGTTACAACGAATTACCCCAAAATATGGTGTTTTGTGCAACAACCCTGTAAAGTGAGTGTTCCATGCAAAACTAGCACAAAGAATAGGTGGTTTGTGCAATTTCCTTATTTTTCATGACATATAACCCATATTTAATTTCTCAAATCGATGACCTACAACTACGCGAATGACTTATTCATCTAGACGGAGGTAGTACTATGAGTAGTAAAATGGTCTGCCCTGCTGCTGCTATACTACTCCCACTAGTTAGGAGGAGAGAAGGAAATTTCATCCGGATCATGGGCTGGCGCTGGCGCACGTTTTTCCTCAGGAGCAGGCGCGCGTACAGGTACAGCTCAAGCGGCTGACTGGCGACGCTCGATGCCATGTCTCGAACTTGTCGTCGAGGGATCAAGTTGCCCGCTGGCCTCGAGAGCTGCTGCTGCTGCTGGCTTCCCTGTGCATTTACTCCGGCATTGGATCACGGCCGAGCCAGTTTATTAACTCCGGCATGCAGGTTTGGTTTGACATTTGCACTGATTTACAACATTCAGTAAGACTAGCCATAGTTTAGAGTAAGTTACACGTACATTTTACTCTACACAGAATTTCAACTAGTACACCTCAAACCGGGAAAATACGAACATTTTACTTTACCAGAACAAGAAAATAGGATGAAGAATGCCACTGCAAATTTTGCAAACTTTGAAAAACGCCGTTGCACACCTCGAAAAATGCCACTTGAAATGGCATTTTTCAAAGTTTGAAAATTGAAGTGATGTTGTGCGAAATCACTAGAACTCGGGTGGCATTTATTAAATAAACTCTAACTCAAATAACCCTGTGTTGCAATGGGAGACATCGTTACACATCTTATGCCTCCACATATTTCGGTCCATTTTGTCTCAGTCTCCCACACACCCGTGCGTTGCAACGGGTAAAAATGCCTCGCACTCCTATGGTTTTACTATGTCTGGGATGGAATTATCTAGAATTGAAATCAGATAAGTCATTTGTTGTTGTTACATTGATTTCCACAGAGGAATACCTGGGTCCTGATGTGACAATCATGGCAGAATGTAAACAAATGGTGCCAGAGTTTGGGAGGATTTCATTCAGGCCCTGCTATGGTGAAGCCAATGAAGTTGTTGATGAACTAGCAAAGAGTTCTTTTACCAATAGATCTTCTAGGTCTTGGCAGGCTATAATTTCAGATTTTATTTCTCAGTTTCTTCTAAATGATATGTCGGTTATTTGAGAAATAAAGTCTTTTACTCGTAAAAAGAACAATAAATATGACCAAAGAGATCATTGGATTTATGAACCACGTCCTTATTCCAAAAAGCGCCCATATATTTTTGTCTATATTGAGAGCAACTAATTGAGGAGTACTAATTCAGGAGCCTCAGCAAGGGTCACTTGGCGTGGGCTAGGAACGTGCCACTTGCCGCGCTCTCAACCGCCGACACATGTTGCGCTCTGGACGCTCCCTTCGGATTTTATTTTGTTTTGTGTTTCTATACACGATTTCGGCTTTTAGATGATTTTTTGGATTTTCAGTTTTCATAGGTTTTGGACCAAAACAGAAGTTTTCAAAAAACAAATTTGCGCGAAAACAAGGTTTTTTTCCTTCCGCGAGAGGCACATATTTACTTTTCGTGGAAGCGCGAATTTGCTTCCGTGATAGGCACGGTCGTGCCTCTCGGAAAGGAAAAAAAAACATGTTTCTTTTTCTCTTGTGCGAGAGGCACTGATTAGCTTCCACGAGATGCACGGTCGGACAGGAAAAATCGTGTTTTATATTTTTCCTATGGTGACAGGCACGGTCGTGCCTCTCGACAAGGGAAAGAACTCGTTTTTTTCCTTCCGCGATGGGTATAGATTTACATTTCGTGGAGGCACGGATTTTCTTCTCGAAAGGCACAACCGTGCCTCTCGAAATGGGAAAATAAAATCGTGTTTCCTTTATTTTATTTTCCTTCCGCGAGAGAGACAAATTTACTTTGTGTGAAGCCACAGAGGCACCCTCGTGCCTATCAGAAAAGGGAAAACATATTTTTCTTTCCTTCCGCGAGAGGCACAGATTTACTTCTCATGTAGGCACAAATTAACTTTCATGAGAGGCACGGTTGTTCCTCTCAAAAAAGGGAAAAATGTATTTTCTCTTCTTCTTTGAGAAGCACACATTTGCTTCCAGTCGTGCCTCATTAAATGGTGTTAATTTCCTTCCTGATTCTGGCAACTAATTAATAATATAATAACCCGATTGATGAATAATAACTCTTCAATCGATGCAACTTCCGCCTTCAGGGCATCTCCAATAGATTGTATGTTAGTCTTGTTGATAAAATGTCCATGTCATCAACCAACAAGCTATCATACAACTACTTCAATAGATTGTATCTAAGCTATCCAATAGATGATGAGTAAACAAATGTGGTTGCTCTCTGTTTCACCTTCGAGCTTGTGCAAAGGTTGTTGGTTATTGTACATACAACTTTGCTCTCTCTCCACATTTATTACATGACACATCATCACTTTGTCTTAGGTGGCAAATTTGCCAACACCTATCTTACAGCTGTTGGAGATGCCCTTACACATGCAACAACCCTCTTGATTTCCTTCATATCAAGCCACTGTTCCCAGCGGGAGTTAAAATCCTTCGTGACCTTTTTTGGATCCAGCTTGTCATTTATTCCCGTAAAGATAAATTTGATTCAGATCTCATCCGTTGCTTTATTAATTCCCCAATCAGCTATTTGATTCACGACAAGTGAAAAAAACATATTTAAAATGATGGGAATTAGAATGAGGTAGCAAGGTGGGACAATTTAAGCTCATCGTGGTCATATTGCAGTCCATGTAGGACTGGCCCAAAGCTCCGGTTGGTCCATTAAGGACAGTATAATCGCATCTAATCCCTGTCCTCACAACGATTTGCGTTTTCGGCCGTCCTTTTTATGATGTGATAGTTTCTGGCTGTCTGATCTCGTCTGTGAATCGATCCACACTGCATTGTGTCTAATCTGGCCCAGCTGTCCTATGGGCTGCTGCTCCAGAGGACGAAACGAAGGCCTCTCGTTAACTGGGCCGTCAGCCAGCCAATTCAAGGACTGGAAACAGAGGGCCGAGCGCGTCCATCTCGTCCCGATGCCAGGCACCGCCGCCAGTGCGCCGTCGGGGTCTCGCTGCCGGCTGACGGGAGGAAGCTCGAGGGGTTCCAGCTTACACAAATCACGGCCATACACAGAATTTCCACTAGTACACCTCAAACCGGGAAAATACGAACATTTTACTTTACCAGAACAAGAAAATAGGATGAAAAATGCCACTACAAACTTTGCAAACTTTGAAAAAGGCCACAGCAGACTTCGAAAAATGCCACTCAAAATGGCGTTTTTCAATGTTTGGAAATTGAGTGACGTTTTGCAAAATCACTAGAACTCGAGTGGCATTTATTAAATAAACTCTAACTCAAATAACCCTGTGTTGCAATGGTAGACATCCTTACACATCTTATGCCTCCACATATTTCCGTCCATTTTGTTTCAGTCTCCCACACACCCCTGTGTTGCAACGGGTTAAAATGTCTCGCACTCCTATGGTTTTACTATGTCTAGGATGGAATTCTCTAGAATTGAAATCAGATAAGTCATTTGTTGTTCTTACATTGATTTCCACAGAGGAATATCTGGGTCCTGATGTGACAATCATGGCAGAATGTAAACAAATGGTGCCAGAGTTTGGGAGGATTTCATTCAAGCCCTGCTATGGTCAAGCGAATGAAGTTGCTGATGAACTAGAAAGAGTTCTTTTACCAATAGATCTTCTAGTTCTTGGCATGCAATAATTTCAGATTTTATTTCACAGTTTCTTCTAAATGATATGTCGATTATTTGAGAAATAAAGTCTTTTACTCATAAAAAGAACAATAAATATGACCAAAGAGATAATTGGATTTATGAACCACGTCCTTATTCCTAAAAGCGTCCATATATTTTTGTCTATATTGAGAGCAACTAATTGAGGAGTACTACTTCAGGAGCCTCAGCAAGGGTCACTTGGCGTGGGCTAAGAACGTGCCACTTGCCGCGCTCTCAACTGCCGACACATGTTGCGCTCTGGACGCTCCCTCCGGATTTTATTATGTTTTGTGTTTCTATACGCGATTTCGGCTTTTATATGATTTTTTGGATTTTCAGTTTTCTCTTAGATTTTAATAGGTTTTGGACCAAAACAAAAGTTTTCAAAAAACAAATTTGCGCGAAAACAAGTTTTTTTTTCTTCCACGAGATGCACATATTTACTTTTCGTGGAAGCGCGAATTTGCTTCCGCGATAGGCACGGTCGTGCCTCTCGGAAAGGAAAAAAACATATTTCTTTTTCTCTTGTGCGAGAAGCACTGATTAGCTTCCACGAGATGCACGGTCGGACAGGAAAAATCGTGTTTTATATTTTTCCTGTGGTGACAGGCACGGTCGTGCCTCTCGACAAGGGAAGGAACTCGTTGCTGATGAACTAGCAAAGAGTTCTTTTACCAATAGATCTTCTAGTTCTTGGCAGGCTATAATTTCAGATTTTATTTCTCAGTTTCTTCTAAATGATATGTCGATTATTGGAGAAATAAAGTCTTTTACTCGTAAAAAGAACAATAAATATGACCAAAGAGATAATTGGATTTATGAACCACGTCCTTGTTCCTAAAAGTGTCCATATATTTTTGTCTATATTGAGAGCAACTAATTGAGGAGTACTACTTCAGGAGCCCCAGCAAGGGTCACTTGGCGTGGGCTAGGAACGTGCCACTTGCCGCGCTCTCAACCGCCGACACATGTTGCGCTCTGGATGCTCCCTCCGAATTTTATTTTGTTTTGTGTTTCTATACGCGATTTCGGCTTTTAGATGATTTTTTGGATTTTCAGTTTTCTCTCAGTTTTTCATAGGTTTTGGAACAAAACAAAAGTTTTCAAAAAAATAAATTTGCGCGAAAACAAGTTTTTTTTTCCTTTCGCGAGAGGCACATATTTACTTTTCGTGGAAGCGCGAATTTGCTTCCACGATAGGCACGGTCGTGCCTCCTGGAAAGGAAAAAAAACATGTTTCTTTTTCTCTTGTGCAAGAGGCACTGATTAGCTTCCACGAGATGCACGGTCGGACAGTAAAATTCTTGTTATATATTTTTCCTGTAGTGACAGGCATGGTAGTGCCTGTCGACAAGGGAAGGAACTTGTTTTTTTCGTTTTCCTTCTGCGATGGGCATAAATTTACTTCTCGTGGAGGCACGGATTTTCTTCCCGAGAGTGGGAAAATAAAATCATGCTCTCTTTATTTATTTTCCTTCGCGAGAGACACAAATTTACTTCGTGTGAAGGCACGGATTTTGTCAGGGATATTACTAGCAGGTATAAACCGGCTAGGAAGGTCCAGATTACATTGGTAAAGTTATATTATCAGAAGCCCAGTAGAATATGTAACAGGAGGTTATAGCCCGTAGAGGTTTATGGCCCATGTATAAGGCCCATGGTCCGTAAACCGTCGTACCATGTAACTTGGGATGTAAGATAGAAAGAGTAGAGACCGAGGCGGACACGTTTATGAGCCGGCCTCGGGACTCTGTAAACCGGACCGGGCGTCGCCTCCTATATAAAGGGACGGCCCGGCGACGGTTCAGGACAAGAAACAACAGCTCGAGACACAGGCAAGCGGATTCGCTCCCTGGTCATCGAAGCCCAAGCAATACCACGCCAAACTAGACGTAGGCTTTTACCTTCATCGAAGGGGCCGAACTAGTATAAATTCCCTGTGTCCTTCGTCCGCTTTAACCCCTTTAAGCTAACCCGAGCGATGGCCTCATGACTAAGTCCAGTAAACCGGACATCTACCGTGCTAAATCCACAACAGTTGGCGCCCACCGTGGGGCTATCGCACGATGGTTTTGAGTTCTTGAAGGGCAGCTTTGAAGGGCTCAACGGTTACCCAGTGGGCCGGACGACCAAGAGTCGTCGCGGCCGGATCTACATCGGCGATGCGGGCTGGGGCCCCGAGGTCGATTCAATCGAATACGGGTACCGGATCCCCTTCGGCGGCATCCACGTCTTCATCGGCAAGATCGGCGAACCGGGCCCTGAGTCGAACATCTTCCCCAACATCGTCGAGCCGGCTCAGCGTGCGAGATCATCCCGGATTCAGCCCGCCGTGAAGCGCGTTTTCGTCGGAGCAGTGCATGGAGTGCAAGCCAAGGACAGATCAGATTCTGATGGTGAGACAATTGTCTATTTCGATGATGAATCTTCATCCGGAGAGACCGAATCGTTGTATATGTTGCAGGACGGCCGGTCTGAGGGTGTGTCCGATGGCGATAGTATTCCGGACCCCTTCGATCCGCCAAACAGGGTTGCTGTTTTCATGGCCGGATCACAACCCATACAGCAGCCCTCGACGACTGGGGCGTTAACCTCTTAGGCAATGGGAGGCAGAGCTGGAGACCTTCCCCCGTCGCCTTATTATGTCCTATCCACCCTAGTCGACGTTTCGACAACACTAGCAACAGCAGAAGTAGCTCAGGCCGACAAGGCGCAGCATGACGCAGAGGTCGCTCAGCTGAAGAGCCGGATTGAGCAAGCTAAGTTGGATCTGGATGCGGAGAAAGTCAGGATGGCTACAAGACAGGCAGAGCTAGACTCCCAAGCTTTCCAACTCGAGCTAGATCAGAACGCTTCACAGGAGGTAATGTACAGAAGACAACGATCTCGTTTGCCGCCGGTTTATGAAGCAAGGAATCTCTTCAGCACACCAGGAGCAGGAACCAGTAACCGTCCAGAGGTAAACCGGGGAGGAGCCCCGGGGACAAGAGCGTCGGTTCAGCCGCCAGCCGCGGAGCCAAATCGCCAAGTTGTGCCGACACAACGCCTGCCCACCCCTCCCGGTCATTATTCTAACCCGTAGGACAAAATTGTCGCCGCCGCTTCACGGCTGGCTGCTCTGCCCATTGAGGGGACGTCCCCCATCGCAATGGAGGCACGACGGGCTAAGGAGTTGCTGGACACGGCGTTAACACAACAACAAGCTTATTCCTATAGCCGGGAGAGGATTCATTCAACCCCCCGTCCGAGCCGGAGTTACACGAGACACTTGGATGAACCGGCTGTATCTAGCAGCGCGCGGAGACGGTGATGGCTTCTCGCCCCTCGTTGGTTACCCCAAGTGGAAGGTTCGAGATGCAGTGTAGCGGAAGTTTTCCCTTGGCAAAGATACCAAGGATCGATTTCCCCTGAGACTCCAAGGTTGAACAAGAAGGTGTCAACTACTAATGGCGCCAGATATTAGCAATCAACTTGGACCTGCACACAGATACAAATAACTTTGCTCCCAACGAGTACAAAGAGGTTGTCAATCCCTCCGGCCTTGTCGTTTACAAAGGGTCAAACGCAAGAGATAATAGTGATATGTGTAACTGTAACTAGTATGTAAAAGCAGAAAGTAAATAGCGGATGTGATCAGTGATGGTAATATGGACCGGAGTCCCATGATGTTCACTAGTGATGTCTCTCTCCCAAAAGACGATAAAACAGCTATGTGAGGTGAATGAATTACAGCTGGGCAATTGACAGAATTATGTGCGCAAACCAATGCTAACCATGTTGCAAGAAAGGTAGAGGTTCAAAGCATGGGCGGTACGCCAAGGAAAGTAGACCGAAATCCATCTGCATCTACTACTAATCATCCACCTTGAGATATCTATCCAGAACAACTCTCTGGTATTAAGTTGCGAGTCCCACCCATAGTGTAAACTCAAAGCAACAGACAACTGCATTAAAAGAACTTTGCGTAAAGTAAACAATCCTTGCACCCGCGGGCACAAGCACCGTTGTTTTCCCCCTTGTGGCAACATCACATCCCCTAGACTCATGTTTCTGTCACTCAAACTAGTCATCGAGGGGCATGAACCGACAATCAAGCATAACGTTCCCTCTTGGAGTCACTACCTACTACTTGGCCAAAGCAATAAATAGCAACGGAGAACATGCAAGAATTACTTACGAACATAAATATAAAAGAGGTAAAGCAAATATATTACTCAAACACAATCTGAACATAATCTCACAATCCATCGGATCCCAGCAAACTCAACATAGCAACAGCATAAGGATTACATATGTGCCTCGATCATGTAGGGCAGCTCACGAGGTCTAATTAGTGAAGCACAAGAAGGGGAGGAGAACATCACATAGCTACTGGTCATGGACCCATGGTCCAAGGGAGACTACTCACAACTCATCCGGGAGGCGTCCATGGTGGTGGATAGGCTCCCGGTGGTGATCCTCCCCTCCGGCAGGGTGCCGGGAAGAGTTCTCCTGGTGCTCCCGATCTTGGAAGCGCGACAGCGGCGGAACAGAGATGAGATCGCGAAAAAGGGTTCCGTCCTCGAGGGTTTCGGGACGCGTGTTAAATATATGCCAAAGGGGGGCATCAGCGGAGGCCTGGGGGGCCCAGGCGCCCCCCCGGCGCGGCCAGGAGGGGGGCCGCGCCACCAGGGCGCCTGGTGCCCTGGTGGCCCCCCTCCGGCCCTACTTCGGCCGTGTGGAAGCTTCCAGAACGCTGATTTTTTATATAATTTTTCCGGGATTTTTCTGGCAGTTTACTTGACGGGAAAACCTGAAATACAAAAACAGCAGAAAACAGAAACTGGCACTGGGGTGCACTGAGTTAATAGGTTAGTCCAAATATGATCAAAAGTGTATGGAAGTGTATAAATATCATAGCAATATCACCCAAAAGAGGCATGGAGCAAGCAGAAATTATAGATACGTTTTGGACGTATCAACATCCCCAAGCTTAATTCCTGCTCGTCCTCGAGTAGGTAAATGATAAGAAGAATAATTTCTGTGGTGACATGCTATTAACCATATAGGAACTTTTCATAGTCACATGACAAGTGCTTACTGAGACAATGAATCTGTAGTAATTAAGTTGCCTCATGAGAAAATCACAAAGAACTGAAAGTTTTACAATATGATACTGAAACACTCAAAAAGATTTGTAATGATCATGGTGTGCAAATATGATAAAGTGATATCTCGCTTGCCCCCTTTAGTGAAGCAAAACATAAATGCAGGGGCACCTCCAAGGTTTAAGTGATGACTAGATACAATAATTTCAGAATAAACGATATCATAATCATGCAAAAGACAATGCTACTTTGGGACAATGCACATTACACTCAGAATGACAATCATGCTCTTAGTAGTTGGTGCTTTAAAAGAAGCTGGAGACTCTCGAACCGTGCACTACAAGAAATATGTCAACTTATGACCTTTTGTTAGTGACCCTGGAAGAATTGGTCATAGATCTATGACCATTTCAGACCAATTGGTCAAAAGCTGTTCGGGGGCTCCAAACCCTAAACTATAACGACCATTTTGGTGAGAAAGGTCATAATTTCCTTACACGAAATGGTCACAAAGCAGATAGCACTGGTTCGCTGCCTTATTTCTAGCTATTCATGACCAATATAGATGGTCATAACCTTGAAAATTGTGGTGGGTTGCTACGACTAGGCGCCACCTCATCAGTTTTGCCTATGTGTCATGTCCATGTGGCAGTTTTTGCCCTAGGTTGTGAAGCAACCTATATTTCTGTCATTCCCAAAATTCCCCAAAAAATCTCATAAATTCTTTGGGTCATATATTCGTCAAATATGTAAAAAACCTTCCTTGCCTAGTTCAAAAATAATTCAAAAATATTCATTTTCCTATTCTGTTAAAAAAAACACATTGTGAAGGAAGTACCACTTTGGCATGTCCAAATGGTATCCATTTTCTACAGTGCTTTCCTATGCCCAAATAACTATCCTCCACCAAATGCCAGCTCAATCCATTCATTATTTTGAGCCCATCTTCAACATTCGTATTTATGTCCAGTGTGGTACTTTGCAAAGCAAGTACCACCTAGACTCCTCCTTTTGAGCTGAAAATTTGTGAAGACGGTCTTCTTAGTAACTGATCATCCTCAACCAAAACTCACGCCCATTAGCCATGTGCATTTTCCATACCGCTAATCAAACACTTGGCTGCTAATTCATGTTTGAGCATCGATCGGTCTCCTCGTGAGAATCTTATGTTGTAATTTTCTTCCTAGCACCTACCTGGGGAGTGGCCAACCCACTAGACATGCCTAGGCCGCCTAGAACACATGGCAACGCCACAGTCATGCGGTGACCACGCAGCGGGCATGCGAGTTTACGCGCTCTAGAGTTGGGGCCCTCGACCACCGCGCAAACCTCGACGTATCGCCACCAAACCATGTATTTATGATTAAATAGGTACTTATGTACCTAGAAATGATTTTTGGAAAAAATAAATAGCAAACTATGAGGCAGCCGCAGTTCAAATTTGACCCGCTTCCAACTGAATCGGCGGAAATTTGTCTTTTTCACGAGAGGTGGATCAAAACTTTTTACACCCAACCATTTTGTCAATTGTGCATTAAATATGTCCTAGTATTTTAGAAAATTGATTTGGTCAAATTTTGCAACAATTATTTGGGAGGTCCTTCACAAAAAAACCTCCTTTTGGGCTCTCGAAAAATGGAAAATGAATTTTTCGTCCAAAGAAAATGAAAACTTCCTTAGGCAACATTGTTTGCCATTCCAAGATGCACCCTTGTGCACAATATGAGATCATTTGAACAAACTATGCCATGAATGTGGCCATAGGATTGATCATTTGGCTTGAAAGCCATTAATCTTCACGCATGATAGCTCATTTCTGATAACACTTTTTTAATAGAATTGCCGTATTACAAGTTTATTATTTTTCCTAGTAACTTGGTCATATATAATGACACAATGCGAAGGTGTTCTAATTTTTTGTTTTTTTTTTGAATTTTTTATGCCCGTTTCAAAATGCGGTCAAAACGGCGGGAATGACCGTTCCAAGCTAGTGGTTGAATCTTGGAATTTTTTTGGTGTTTCTATGATTAAATAGATAATTATGTACCTACAAATGATTTTTGGAAAAAATAAAAAGCAAACTACGAGGTAGCTACAGTTCAAATTTGACCCGCTTCCAACTGATTCGGCGGAAATTTGTCTTTTTCACGAGAGGTGGATCAAAACTTTTGACAACCAACCATTTGGTCAATTGTGCATTAAATATGGCCTAGTATTTTATAAAAATTATTTGGTCCAATTTTGCAACAATTATTTGGAAGGTCCTTCACAAAAAAACCTCCTTTTGGGCACTCGAAAAATGGAAAATGAATTTTTCGTCCAAAGAAAATGAAAACTTCCTTAGGCAACATTGTTTGCCATTCCAAGATGCACCCTTGTGCACAATATGAGATCATTTGAACAAACTATGCCATGAATGTGGCCATAGGATTGATCATTTGGCTTGAAAGCCATTAATCTTCACGCATGATAGCTCATTTCTGAGAACACTTTTTTAATAGAATTGCCGTATTACAAGTTTATTATTTTTCCTTGTAACTTGGTCATATATAATGACACAATGCGAAGGTGTTCCAATTTTTTGATTTTTTTTGAATTTTTTATGCCCGTTTCAAAATGCGGTCAAAACGGCGGGAATGACCGTTCCTAGCTAGTGGTTGAATCTTGGAATTTTTTTGGTGTTTATATGATTAAATAGATAATTATGTACCTACAAATGATTTTTGGAAAAAATAAAGAGCAAACTACGAGGTAGCTACAGTTGAAATTTGACCCGCTTCCAGCTGAATCGGCGGAAATTTGTCTTTTTCACGAGAGGTGGATCAAAACTTTTGACAACCAACCATTTGGTCAATTGTGCATTAAATATGGCCTAATATATTATAAAAATGATTTGGTCCAATTTTGCAACAATTATTTGGGAGGTCCTTCACAAAAAAAACCTCCTTTTGGCCACTCGAAAAATGGAAAATGAATTTTTCGTCCAAAGAAAGTGAAAACTTCCTTAAGCAATATTGTTTGCCATTCCAAGATGCACCCTTGTGCACAATATGAGATCATTTGAACAAACTATGCTATGAATGTGGCCATAGGATTGATCATTTGGCTTGAAAGCCATGAATCTTCAGGCTTGATAGCTCATTTCTGAGAACACTTTTTTAAAAGAATTGCCGTATTACAAGTTTATTATTTTTTCTGGTAACTTGGTCATATATAATGACACAATGCAAAGGTGTTCCAATTTTTTGATTTTTTTTGAATTTTTTATGCCCGTTTCAAAATGCGGTCAAAACGGCGGTCATGACCGTACATAGATAGTGGTTGAATCTTGGAATTTTTTTCGTGTTTCTATGATTAAATAGATACTTATGTACCTAGAAATATTTTTTGCAAAAAATAAAGAGCAAACTATGAGGTAGCTACAGTTCAAATTTGACCCGCTTCCTGCTGAAACGGCGGAATTTTGCCTTTTTCACTAGAGGTGTATAAAAACTTTTGACAACCAACCATTTTGTCAATTGTACATTACATATGGCCTAATATATTATAAAAATTATCTGGTCCCATTTTGCAACAAATGTATGGTAGGTCATTTACAAAAAAAAAACTCAATTTGGGCACTCGAAAAATAGAAAATGGATTTTTTGACCAATTTAGATGGTCATAACGTCGTACTGTATTCTGATTGGTCCGTGGACGTCTCACGCGGAGCATGCATCGAACACCGTCGGATGATCGTGGATCCAAAGGCAGTCCTCAGCCCTTCCACACCATCCCGCAAACCCTAGCTCTGCCATGTGGTCATTTTGCATCTACCCCCCGCCTCCTTTCTTTCCCTCGCTCTGTTCTCCTTCTCTCCCCTTCCAGATTCGCCGAGCTCCTCTCGAGCCCTCGTCGCCACTCCCCTCGCTCTCCTCCTCCCTCCCTCCCCCCCGACAAGATCGCCGTGCTCTACTCCTCCCTCCCTCCCCTCCGACAAGATCCCCACGCTCTGCTCCTCCCTCCCTCTCTTCCCTCCGGCAAGATCCAGCGCGCGGCCTCCCTCTCCTCGATCCAGATCGAGGCACCCGGCCGCCCCATCCCATCCAGATCCAGATCGAGACAACACCTCGCCGTCCCGGGAGGCCCGCCCCGGTGCGGTAACCATCGACCAGAGCCCCTTCCTTCCCACGGACAGGGCGGTGGCCGTGGCGCCATGGCCTACTCTTCCCACGGCCAGAGCCCCTTCCTCCCCAGGTGAGGTGACTGAATTCTCCGTCGATTTCGTTTCCTCGTGCCGTGCTTAAACGCCCTCGACCTATACACCCTGCGCGAGATTTTCCTCCGCCTCCCCTCTCTCCCAAGCCTCGCCCGCGCCGCCCTCAGCTGCCACACCTTCCTGGACGCCGTCCGTTCGTCGCCCGCTTTCCGCCGCCGGTTCCGCGCGCGCCACCCACCCCCGCTCCTAGGCCACTTCCTCACCACCCAAGACACCGCCATCCCCACCTTCGTGCCTCTCCGCACCCGCTCCGACCCGGACATCGCGCCGGCCGTCCGCGGCGCCGATTTCTTCCTCACCCGTCTCCCAGTCCTCGAAGACGACAGCGCCGCGTCCGTTCCTGTCCCCGCACCCGAGGACGACGACGAGGATGCCGTCTCTGGCTCTCAAGACGGAGACGAGGATCCCGTCCGCGACGGATTCGTTGTGCTCTACAGCTGGAGCACTCGGCAGATCGCCGTCTACAACCCGCTCGCGCGGACCTTGGATCTCTTCCCCCAGCCGCCCTGCCAGGAGGACTGCGAGGGCGAGTATTCTGATTTCTACATCCTCGCCGGAAACGGAGAAGACTACTTGCCCTACCGCGTCGTGAGTCTCTGGCACGGCGAATATGGGGCGCGCGCCATGGTCTTCTCATCGGACACCAGTGAGTCACAGATTTTCCCGTGGGCAGACATAGACTGGCTCTGGCCTCACAATGGTAAGCAGGTGAATGGCTGCATCTATTGGACTATCGGGATGACTGATGCCCCCGTGTTGAACACTGCCACAATGCAATTCTCTCGCGCAGGGTGCACCCCTCGGGCCGGGTCGTGCATCCTATTTCCTTCATTCAATATATTTTATCCCTGTTATTCTTGCTGCTAAATTCAGCCCATATTGCTGAATAACTTTTCATGTTATTGCTTAAGGAGAGTCCCTAGCATGAGTAGCAAATCCATTTGTACCAGGGAAAACAAATAAACTGAGATCATTTATTTTTGTTGCTAGGATTTATTAGTATGCCTATATTTTATTTATTCTGATGTGTTGTGAAATGAGCTTAATTATCATGGATAACTTGCTATTTCTGACCAGCTAATAATCTCGAGTGTGCATCTTCATTATTCTGGATAACCAGCTAATAATCTCGAGTGTGCATCTTCTTCATTATTCTTACTTGCTTAATCATTCTGGATAACCAGCTAATAATCTCCAATGTGCATCTTCTTCATTTTTAAGATAGTAATCAGCTTATACTTTTTTCGAAATGTCCATTAAATTTGACAGTAGGCTTGGTTTTGCTTATCCATTCCGCGCGTCGGCGGTGGCGTAGCAGGTCGTCGGCGGTGGCGTAGCAGGTCGCCGGCGGTGGATCTGCTGCGCGCCGGCGGTGGCGTAGCACAATGAGCTTGTTTGATCTTTTTTATGCTTATTTATACTTGATCAGGGCAGTCCTATTTCCTGTGATCTTTCCTATCATTTGGTAGTGTGATGTTTCAAGATGACAAATTTGACAGAATCTAGTGCTACTGCTGTCAGTCCCTAGTCCCTAGTGCTAGTGCTCTAAATTCACTTGCATGCTTGACTAAATTCACTTGGCATTGAACTGTTTGCCAAATTAATTTGCTTGCCTCCTGCCACAAAAAGTTAGTACTCCCTAGTGTTGAATCAGTATTTACATGCTTGCAAATATTGGTCTGAATCTGTGATGCTCCCTAGAGCTTGACTGAATCTCATGGAGTAGATTTCAGTTTACCAATTAGTCTGAATCTATTTACACGCTTTACTGAATTTTGCTTGGTGCTGTTGGCGTCGGACTCTAGTGCTGAATCACTTGGACGTTGCCTCGCCATAGCTATAATTTCTTGGAGTATAGCTGTAGCAGTCCATTAGGAGTAGATTTGCATCATTAGCATTAGGAGTAACTTCTTCCAAAAACTCTTTGACACAAATATTGTCATGCATCAGTAGCATGTTTGCTTGTTTTGTAGTAGTGATTAATTACTTGTAATGTCTGAGCATACACATTAAATGAAACTTTTTCAGATAATTATAATTAGCTGAAATTAACTGAAATTGTTATGTATGTACATGAATATAGTGTATCTGCAGCTAGTTATATAGTGTATCCGTACTGTGTTGAATATAACTGTTTAGTATGAGTTGTTGGAGCTTTGTTCCAATTTGACGCTCAGCTTTTATCTTCGAAATGTTTTCGTTTACTAATGTTTATATCTATCATTCATTACTACTGTTTATATCTAAACAAGACCATATGATTTACACAGGTTGGGTTGTCGCAGGTTCCATGGAGCCCCCCCTCCCCTCGTCAAGCTCGGCGACAAGAGCGAGGAGCTGCTCTTCGCCTCGCCTCGCCTCGCACAAGCAACATCGTCAGGTTGCAAGCAAATATTCCTGTCTGCTCTTTCACTAGTGTCAACCCTTGCTTTCGTTGTTAATAATACACGCATGCTCCACAACTAATACACAAGATGCATTTCCATCCCATCTAGTAGGTGCTGACTCGATGCAAACAAATAAAATAAAATTAGTAGGTGTTGACTGCTCATAGCCCATATATGCTGAATGATGCTAGCTACTGTACATAAGGTCTTGCTCATGTTCAAGCCTGGTAGTATTTTTTTTCCAAATGGTCTGTTTACTTGATTTATCTGTTGTTTGATTTTGCTCCATCAGCTTTCCTGATGTCCTTGTACATATATATGTTGGTTGTAATCTTCTTGAACAATGCAAGTACTTGATATTCCATTCTGTTCTTGTAGGTGAATGGAACTTGTGTTGTTGGTAGAACTCCGTTGAGGACTTCTACCCATGTTGAAGAGCATGTTCTGTGGTATCCAAGAGTAGCTAGCTTTTGTACTGGCAGAGCGGTCTATTTCTAGATCCCAATATTTATGATTGTGTGGATCTGGGTGAAGTTTGAAGTTCCTGGGTATGCAAGATTCGATGGTTAAACTGGTTGATGTGATGTGAATGAGTTGTTGTGATGTGAATGAGTGTATGTAGTTTCATGTGTTCTGTTCTGTATAGCATATTGTAATAAACTTATTTTAGCTGTTATTTGAAGATTTTCATATGCTTTCTCTCTTCTGTCTATTTGATATATACATATATATTGCTTATTAATAAGCTGTGAAAAATCTGACATTTGGTACCCATCTGTAAACTGGAGCTGGGAAAAAAAGCTAGAAATAAAAAAATAAATTGACTGCAAAATGTTGTGCGCTAGAAAATAAAAAGGCCAAATTGTAGGCCAGGCCCATGTAGCTAACCGAAATTAACATAAAATACATATATTAAAAGGGCTTGCCTAAAAAATAATACATGGGCCGAATTACTGGGTCAGACCCATGTAGCTAATAAAAGCACAGGGAAAAAACATTAAAAAGGCCAAATTGTTGGGCTAGGCCCAAGTAGAAAACCGAATTGGACCGGGCTGAATCTTGTGCCACATCAGCTTGCCACGCTGGATGCCTACGTGGCCTGGGGAGGCTGCTAGTGACCAAAACACGACAGTAGGCACATTTTGGTCATAAACGTCTACGACCTTCTCACAGAGAAGGTCGCTATAGTCAGTTTATGACGGCCAGCTTTTGACCTTATGTTTTTGGTCACAAAAAGGTCACAAATGGAAATTTGTGACCATTCAGTGACCAATATTGGTGGTCACAAGTTGACATATTTCTTGTAGTGGTGGCTTTTGTTGGCAAGGTTGAAAACCCGTGGTCGGAAACAAAAACAAAGCATGTACCAGAGCTCTTGGTTTTAAAAACAGAAGTAAAAATTATTATTTTTGGATATGCATGTTTCGTCAACGAATGCTAGCAGATGACTCAATTACTTCTCGAGCTGGACAAGTTTCGAGGAACGGCTCCCGAATGAGGACGATCACATCCTCTTAATCTCCTTTGTTTATCACTGCCAAAGTTTTCTGATTTCTCATGAACAAAGCGTGAAGGAGGGTTTGTTTGTTATATTATTTTTGAGCCGGGCGCACTCTTTGCCAGTTCCTTCTCGTATTATGGGTCTGCACATTAGACATGCAATCCCGGGGTGAAGCTTGTCCAACTTAAAAAGATCATGAATTAACTACTACTTCCTCATGAACTAAAACAGAGGCTACACTTGGCACAAAGTTGAAAAGTAAAGATACAATGATGATGCTACTGTAGTAACAACATCAAGACACAACAAAAGCAAAATAAAATTTTATTCATGTGGGCTGCCTCCCAAAAGCGCTTTCTTTTATGCCTTTAAGCTAGGCATAATGCAAAGAGGAATCAATAACCATCATAATAATCGGAGTTATAAATTGCTTCAAATGGTTCCTCAACAAGTTCACTCTTGTTCCTTCTAGGAAAGGGGTACACACCTTTTGCCTTTCCGCATAAGCGGATTTGTCCCTTACCTATATCGATGAAGCCTTTTACCGCTCGGAGGAAGTCCCTTCCAAGCACTATATTTCCTTGGTTTGGCTCCATGATGAAGAAATCAATCATTGCAATCCCTTTAAGGAATTTAACTGGCACGTCTTTTATTCTTCCCTGGATTTCAGAAATATCCCCATTAGTGTGTTCATGATAAGATGATAATCTATCCATGTCAAATTTTAAAGAATCATGAACAATTTTTGGCATAGTAGAAACCATATATCTAATATCACAATAAGCAAGGAAGTCTTGATTAGAGATGCTAATCCTAACAAAAGGCTCCCAATCATTGTCTATTTCCAAAATATCTCTCTTATTGGGTTTGGGTTTCTCTACCTTCATTAAGTATAGAGCATCCATTCTCTTCTCAATAGTAGCAAGTCTATCTATGACAATATCAAAGTTATGATCATAAACAAAATAACTAGATAGACCATGTATAATTTCAAGAGCTCTAGCTTCATCACACTCTAGGAAATCTCCCTCAGCTATAATATCAAGAGAGTGTTTACACCATTTAAAAAGACCATGGTAAAAAATTCTAAGAACAATTTTTATAGGTATCCAAGGCATAATTCTCCTATGTGCATCAAAAATTCTGTCCCATGCCTTCTTCATATTTTCTCCATCCCTTTGATGGAAATCTAGAACTTCTGATTCCCTCAAAGCACCAAATCCTAACATGCTTGACTAAACAGAAAGGACTACTAGCAAATAATTAATTTTTTTTGTGATTTTTGATAAAGGATACTAAAGCAAAACTGAAAGGTAAACTAACAAGACTAAAAAGCAAAGGTAAAAGATAGCGTGCAACTCCCCTATCATGAAGAGTGGAGTCCCCGGCAACGGCGCCAGAAAACTTTGCTTGATGGCTTCTCGCCCCTCGTTGGTTACCCCAAGTGGAAGGTTTGAGATGCAGTGTAGCGGAAGTTTTCCCTTGGCAAAGATACCAAGGATCGATTTCCCCTGAGACTCCAAGGTTCAACAAGAAGGTGTCAACTGCTAACGGCGCCAGATATTAGCAATCAACTTGGACCTGCACACAGATACAAATAACTTTGCTCCCAACGAGTACGGAGAGGTTGTCAATCCCTCCGGCCTTGTCGTTTACAAAGGGTCAAACGCAAGAGATGATAGTGATATGTGTAACTGTAACTAGTATGTAAAAGCAGAAAGTAAATAGCGGATGTGATCAGTGATGGTAATATGGACCGGAGTCCCATGATGTTCACTAGTGATGTCTCTCTCCCAAAAGACGATAAAACAACTATGTGAGGTGAACGAATTACAGCTAGGCAATTGACAGAACTATGTGCGCAAACCAATGCTAACTATGTTGCAAGAAAGGTAGAGGTTCAAAGCATGGGCGGTACGCCAAGGCAAGTAGACCGAAATCCATCTGCATCTACTACTAATCATCCACCTTGAGATATCTATCCAGAACATCTCGCTGGTATTAAGTTGCGAGTCCCACCCATAGTGTAAAGTCAAAGCAACAGACAACTGCATTAAAAGAACTTTGCGTAAAGTAAACAATCCTTGCACCCGCGGGAACAAGCACCGTTGTTTTCCCCCTTGTGGCAACAACACATCCCCTAGACTCATGTTTCTGTCACTCAAACTAGTCATCAAGGGGCATGAACCCACAATCAAGCATAACGTTCCCTCTTGGAGTCACTACCTACTACTTGGCCAAAGCAATAAATAGCAACGGAGAACATGCAAGAATTACTTACGAACATAAATATAAAAGAGGTAAATCAAATATATTACTCAAACACAATCTGAACATAATCTCACAATCCATCGGATCCCAGCAAACTCAACATAGAAACATCATAAGGATTACATATGTGCCTCGATCATGTAGGGCAGCTCACGATGTCTAATTAGTGAAGCACAAGAAGGGGAGGAGAACATCACATAGCTACTGGTCATGGACCCATGGTCCAAGGGAGACTACTCACAACTCATCCGGGAGGCGTCCATGGTGGTGGAGAGGCTCCCGGTGGTGATCCTCCCCTCCGGCAGGGTGTCGGGAAGAGTTCTCCTGGTGCTCCTGATCTTGGAAGCGCGACGGCGGCGGAACAGAGATGAGATCGCGAAAAAGGGTTCCGTCCTCAAGGGTTTCGGGACGCGTGTTAAATATATGCCAAAGGGGGGCATCAGCGGAGGCCTGGGGGGCCTAGGCGCCCCCTCGGCGCGGCCAGGAGGGGGGCCGCGCCACCAGGGCGCCTGGAGCCCTGGTGGCCCCCCTCCGGCCCTACTTCGGCCGTGTGGAAGCTTCCGGAACGCTGATTTTTTATATAATTTTTCCGGGATTTTTCTGGCAGTTTACGTGACGGAAAAACCTGAAATACAAAAACAGCAGAAAACAGAAACTGGCACTGGGGTGCACTGAGTTAATAGGTTAGTCCAAATATGATCAAAAGTGTATGGAAGTGTATAAATATCATAGCAATATCACCCAAAAGAGGCATGGAGCAAGAAGAAATTATAGATACGTTTTGGACGTATCAGACGGCACCGGCAGAGGCAGGATAATCCGGCGGGAGCAGAAGCACATGCCCAAGAGTTGGTGGACCAGGCTAGGCATACTGCCCGCGACGACACTCGTCAAGCGACGCCGGTTCACCCCACCACCACAGAAACAGGAATCATGTCCAGTTCCTTTGGGGTGCAGTGTCTCATCCCCGCTTTACGGAACGTGAAATTACCCAAAGGCCTCAAAGGCCCGCGCAAGGTACCAATTACACGGCGGATCTGGCTCCGGAGGCGTGGGTTGAAAGTTATGAGATGGCTATGGAGATGCTTGATGTGGACGAAGCTGCGTGTGCCAAATAATTCACAATGATGCTCGAAGGCACGGCCCGGACATGTCTAAAGGGTTTACCACCTAACTCCATCGGATCATGGGGGGAGTTGCGTCGTCGGTTTATCAATAATTTCAAAGATACATGCAAGCAGCCGATGTCCGTGGTTGACTTGGCAGCATGTGTTCAAGGAGAGCAAGAGACCACAAGCAGTTAGGTGCGGCGAGTATCTGAAATCCTGCACTCCTCCAATAGCATCAATCCAAGTACGGCAATAGTGACCTTAGAAAACAATTGCCAGTTCGAGTCCTTGAGGCTGAAGCTGGGACGGCTTAAGCGCGATTGCAACGATATGGGAACGCTCATGAGCGCTTTGGTAAAGTATGGAGACTCTGATAACACCAAGTATCCAGATGCAGACGGAGACAAATCCGGGAAGGCGAGCACAAATGGTAAACCGGGACAGACCAATCCGGCGGATACAGGGTATAATGGCAAGCGTAAAGCGGAGGGCAGCTCAGATTTTGTGGCCAATACCAACGTTCAAGACAATGGGCAGCGCCGCAAGGGTAGACCACCCCCACGCAACGGGAGGCCACCCATTAATCTAGACCGCCAGTTGAACGTGCCTTGTCCAAAGCACGGTACAGAGGAAAACCCGGCTACGCATCTCTGGAAAGACTGTTTTATTATGCAAGAGGTTATGAAACAGGCCAAATATAACCATGGACCCCCCCGCGGGTCAGGTCCCGGTTTTCAAGGTCCGGGTTATCGGGGTGGTGGATCCGGATCAGGATACCACGGCGGTAACAATAACAACAATGGCAACAATCAGCATCAGCATAACCAGCAGCATGGCCAGGGTGGATACAATAACCAAGGCAATCAACAGCATGAGCAGCAGCAGCAGTCCGGATATCAGAATAATCCGAAGGAGCTAAGCAGTGGGCAATGTCATGTTTTCACCACAAGTTTGTGCAAACGGGGTCAAAAGGTTCTGAAGAGAGCAGTACACTCTGTTGAACCGGCGATACCACGTTTTTTACGTTGGTCTGAGCAACCCATTGTATGGAGTAGAGAGGATCACCCGCCATGGGTTGATAATCCGGGTCAGTTGGCTTTGGTGCTGGCACCACAGGTGGGCGGTTATAAGTTCACAAAGGTGCTTATGGATGGAGGCAGCAGCATCAATATCCTATACTATGAGACTTTTCGACGTATGGGGTTGACAGACAAGAAGCTCCGACAATCCAACACAGTGTTCCATGGGGTGGTGCCCGGCAAATCAGCTTACCCAGTTGGAAAAATCGACCTGGAAGTTAGCATTGGGGATGAGCAGGACTCTAGACCGGAGACGGTGACCTTTGAGGTTGTAAAGATCAGGAGCCCGTACCATGCTTTGTTTGGGAGACCGGTTTATGCCAAGTTCATGGCTAGGCCGTGTTATGTTTATCTACAGCTCAAGATGCCGGGTCATAAGGGAACCATCACGGTTCACGGGAGCCATAAGATCGCGTTGGAATGTGAGGAAGGAGACGCGACATATGCTGAGGCAGTTTTTGCTACGGAGGAGCCGAAGTTTTATAAGGACAATGTTGATCCGGCAGATATGTCCCCGTTGAAGAAGCCAACTACAGAGCATGATCCGGTGTTGAAGTTTAAATCAGCAAAGGAGACCAAGCAGGTTGACTTTGTTCCGGGTGATTCGTCCAAGCAGTTCACTATCAGCGCTAATCTAGACCCCAAATAGGAAAGCGCGCTCATCGAGTTCATCCATGAGAACCGGGGTATCTTTGCATGGAAACCTTCTGACATGCCAGGTATACCGAGGGAACTTGCTGAGCACAGTCTTAATATCGATCCGAAGTTTAAACCGGTCAAGCAGTATTTGCGCCGCTTCAATGAAGAGAGGCGCAAGGCTATAGGTGAAGAAGTGGCTAGGCTCTTGGCTGTAGGTTTCATAGTTGAGGTGTTTCATCCAGAGTAGTTGGCTAATCCGGTACTGGTGCTCAAGAAAAACGGAACCTGGAGGATGTGCGTTGATTACACAGACTTGAACAAGGCTTGCCCAACGGATCCTTTTGCTCTCTCCCGTATTGATCAGATTATCGATGCTACGGCGGGATGTGAGCGGCTAAGTTTTTTGGATGCATATTCAGGTTATCATCAGATCAAGATGGCAGTTAAGGACCAGGAGAAGACAACTTTCATAACTCCCTTTGGAGCCTTCACCTATGTATCCATGCCTTTTGGGATCAAGAGTGCCCAAGCAACCTATCAGCGTTGTGTGCAGAAATGCCTATAAGGGTAGATTGGAAGAAATGTCCATGCATATGTTGATGACATTGTGGTAAAATCCAGGAAGGAGGAGACACTGATAGAGGACTTAAAAGAAACCTTTGACAACCTCCGGGTTTACAAGATGATGCTCAATCCGGAGAAGTGTGTTTTTGGTGTCCCAGCAGGCAAGCTCCTTGGATTCTTAGTGTCAAACAGAGGGATCGAAGCTAATCCAGAGAAGATCAAGGCGATCGCATCCTTGGCTAAACCGGCGTGTATCAATGATGTCCAGCGCGTGGCGGGCCGTATTGCAGCATTGAGTCGGTTCATCAGCCTTCTAGGAGAAAAGGCGACCCCGCTTTACCAGATGATGAAGAAGACGGAGTGATGGGCCTCTAACCCCTCATTGGTTACCCCAAGTGGAAGGTGTAAGATGCAGTGTTGTGGAAGTTTTTCCCTTAGCAAAGATGCCAAGGATCGAATCCCCAGAGACTCCTAGGTTCAAAAAGTAGGTGTCAACTGCTAACGGCGCCAGATATTAGCAATCAACGTGGACCTGCACACAGATACAAATAACTTTGCTCCCAACGAGTACAGAGAGGTTGTCAATCCCTACGGCCTTGTAGTTCACAAAGGATTAAACGCAAGTGATAGTAGTGATAGATAATGTTTGCAATAGTAAGTAAAAGCGAAAAGTAAATAGCGGATGTGATCAATGATGGTAATATGGACCGGAGTCTCATGACGTTCACTAGTGATGTCTCTCTCCCAAAAGACGATAAAACAGCTATGTGAGGTAAACGAATTACAGCTGGGCAATTGACAGGACCACGAACGCAAACCAATGCTGACTACATTGCAAGAAAGGTTGAGGTTCAAAGCATGGGCGGTACGCCAAAGTAAGTAGACCGAAATCCATCAATATCTACTTCTAATCATCCACCTTGAGATATCTATCCAGAACATCTCGCTGGTATTAAGTTGCGAGTCCCACCCATAGTGTAAACTCAAAGCAACATACAACTGCATTAAAAGAACTTTGCGTAAAGTAAACAATCCTTGCACCCGCGGGCACAAGCACCGTTGTTTTCCCCCTTGTGGCAACAACACATCCCCTAGACTCATGTTTCTGTCACTCAAGCTAGTCATCGAGGGGCATGAACCCACAATCGAGCATAACGTTCCCTCTTGGAGTCACTACCTACTACTCGGCCAAAGCAATAAATAACAACGGAGAACATGCAAGAAATACATATGAACATAAATATAAAAGAGGTAGATCAAATATATTACTCAAGATCAATCTGAACATAATCTCATAATCCATCGGATCCCAGCAAACTCATCATAGCAACAGCATAAGGATTACATATGTGCCTCGATCATGTAGGGCAGCTCACGAGGACTAATTAGTGAAGCACAAGAACGGGAGGATAACATCACATAGCTACTGGTCATGGACTCATGGTCCAAGGGAGACTACTCACAACTCATCCGGGAGGCGTCCATGGTGGTGGAGAGGCTCCCGATGATGATCCTCCCCTCCGGCAGGGTGCCGGGAAGAGTTCTCCTAGTGCTCCCGATCTTGGAAGCAGCGGCGGCGGCGGAACAGAGATGAGATCGCGAAAAAGAGTTCCCGTCCCGAGGGTTTCGAAGGAAGCTCTAAATATATGCCAAAGGGGGGCACCAGACGGGGCTCGGGGGGCCCAGGCGCCCCCCCGGCGCGGCCCAGGGGGTGGGGGCGCCGCTAGGGCGCCTGGAGCCCTGGTGCCCCCCCCCGACTGTCCTTCGGGCGCAAGGAAGTTTCCGGAACGCTGATTTTTTATATAATTTTTCTGGATTTTTCCTGGCAGTTCTCGTAACGTGAAAACCTGAAATACAAAAACAGCCGAAAACAGAAACTGGCACTGGGGTGCACTGGATTAGTAAGTTAGTCCAAATATGATCAAAAGTGTATGGAAGTGTATAAATATCATAGCAATATTACCCAAAAGTGGCATGGAGCAAGCAGAAATTATAGATACGTTTTGGACGTATCACGGAGCGGTTTGTCTGGAGCGATGCCGCAAACACTGCGCTCGAGGATCTAAAGCGGCAATTGGCAGAACCACCAGTCCTTGCTGCACCAATTGACAAAGAGTCGCTGCTATTGTACGTGGTCGCCAATGCCCGTGCAGTCAGCGTGGCCATTGTGATGGAGCGCAAAGAGGCAGGCAAAGAATATCCGGTTCAACGTCCGGTTTACTACATCAGTGAGGTCCTCATTGAGTCGAAACAAAGATATCCACACTGGCAGAAATTGGTATATGGCGTGTTCATGGCAAACCGGAAGTTGAAGCATTATTTCTAGGGCCACCCAATCACTGTTGTCAGTTCAGCTCCGTTGGGGGATATAATCCAGAACAGAGAAGCCACTGGCAGAGTGGCGAAGTGGGCCATTGAGCTTAGCCCGCACGGATTAAAATATGTGCCCCGTACTGCTATAAAGTCCCAAGCACTGGTGGATTTCATCAATGATTGGACAGAGTTGCAAGCACCTGAGGAGAAGCCGGATCATACATACTGGACTATTCACTTTGACGGTTCAAGGCAATTGGAGGGCTCGGGGGCTGGAGTCGTGTTAACTTCCCCACGAGGTGATAAGTTCTGTTACGTCCTCCGATTAATGTTCCCTTGTACTAACAATGCTGCTGAGTATGAAGCTCTCCTCCATGGTTTGCGGATAGCCAAGGAGATGAACTTGAGCCGGATTAAGTGCTTTGGTGACTCAGATCTGGTGGCACAACAAGTATCTGGTAAGTGGGACTCTAAGGATCCGCTCATGGCGGCTTATCGACGAGAAGTGGATGCAGTCGCGGGATACTTCAAGGGATATCAGGTGGACCACATAGACCGGCGGAAAAATCAAGCGGCCGACGCATTGAGCCGGCTGGGCTCTCAGCGTAAACCGGTTCCACCTAATACCTTCTTGGATGAATTGCATAATCCCTCAGTACAGATACCTTCAGAGGAGGATTTGGCTGTTCCTGATCCGGAAGCACAGTTAGTCGCAGCACTTCACGTCATTCTGGATTGGACACTCCCTTATTTGGCGTATATGAGCCGAGGTGAGTTGCCAGAGGACGAAGTTGAGGCCCGGCAGATAATCTGGCGGTCTAAGTCTATGACTATCTTCAATGGAGAACTTCATCACCGCATCGTTTCTGGGGCGTTTCAGCGGTGCGTATCATCAGAGGAAGGCTGCGATATTCTTCGAGAGATTCACGAAGGAGATTGTGGTCATCACGCCGGTTCAAAATCCTTGGTAGCTAAAGCTTTTCGTCATGGGTTCTACTGGCTGACGGCTCACGCCGATGCAGAAGACTTGGTCAGGAAATGTGACGCTTGCCAGAAATTTTCACGACGTGCTCATGTACCGGCGCAAGAGCTACGGATGATTCCAATTACTTGGCCGTTTGCGACATGGGGGCTTGATATGGTTGGACCCTTTAAAAGATCCCAAGATCAGAAAACCCACCTGTTAGTAGCAGTGGATAAATTTACAAAGTGGGTTGAAGCAGAGCCTGTCAGTAAGTGTGATGCGGCAACATCGGTTAAGTTCATCAAAAAGGTAATTTCCCGGTTTGGCTTTCCACACAGCATTATAACTGATAATGGCACCAACCTATCTAACGGAGAGATGGAAGAGTTCTGTCAAAGAGAACATATTCGCCTTGATGTGTCATCAGTAGCTCACCCTCAGTCCAATGGCCAAGCTGAGAGAGCCAACCAAGAGATCTTGAGAGGCATCAAGCCCCGGCTTATGGTTCCTTTGCAAAGAACACCGGGTTGCTGGGTAGAAGAGTTGCCTTCTGTCCTATGGAGCATCAACACTACACCTAATAGATCTACAGGATACACGCCTTTTTTCATGCTGTACGACGCTGAAGCGGTCCTCCCTAGTGATATCTGGCATGACTCACCACGGGTGGCTGCCTATGTTGAAGCAGATAATGAACAAGCAAGGCAAGACAACTTGGACCGGCTAGACGAGGAACGGGAGACGGCAGCAGCGCGATCAGCGATTTATCAACAAGATCTGCGCCGGTACCACAGCCGCCGGGTTAAGACCAGGACGTTCCAGGAGGGAGATTTGGTGCTCCGGCTCATCCAGGACCAGACAGATATGCACAAGCTATCCCCACCTTGGGAAGGGCCCTTTGTGGTCAGTAAAAACCTGCACAACGGATCATACTACCTTGTCGACGTTCGAGAACATAAGGACTCATGTACAGTAGAGGAGGAGACCAAGCGGCCGTGGAACATCGCTCTTCTTCGACCTTACTATACTTGAGCCATTGGCTCCGCTTTATGTACAATGTATATATTATGATTAATAAAATAAACTGGCACCCCCGGAACACCGGGGAATCAGCCATCTTCTTCGCAAAAGAGTATCACATGGGGGCTTCGAAAGAAACCTTCCATGGCCTCTTAAACCGGCGCCCCTAATAGAATCAGGGAATCAGCCATGTCTTTTATACACAAGAGTATCACATGGGGGCTTCGAAAGAAACCTTCCATGGCCTCTTAAACCGGCGCCCTTGACAGAATCAAGGAACCAGCCGTGTTTTTTACAAAGGAGTATCACATGGGAGTTTCCACAGAAGCTTTCCATGGCCTCCTAAACCGGCGCCCTTGATAAATCAAGGAATCAACAATCTTTTATATACAAACAAGAATCACATGGGGGCTTCCGTGGGCAAGGGGGTTTCCCATGGCCTCTTGAGCCGGCGGCGGTATGAAGCCCATCATAAGAGCACTGCTCTGGTTGCTTCGGCAATTTCCACATGATGATGAGGGGTAAAAGAGAGTGTTGGTGCCTAACCCAGCTCAAACATATGCCCCGATGAGCAAACGGCTCACACACTACCGGGGGGCTCGCAGAGAGTTGAATACCCTTGTAGTGAACATGACTTGGAAGCCCGGTGCATGCACCTAAAACCCCTGATTAACATGCCTGCATCAAGTAAATCACGCCGTCCAGGTAAACCTGGTATGACCCGTCGAACCTGCCACAAGTCAATCCTTCGGGACCCTGAACTTGGCCACGCTAAATTGACGATCATCGAGTTGATTACCTAAAGACAAAATCGTTACAACATTTTGAAACATTGGGTAGCTTTGATGGGCCTCGAACCCCTCGTTGGTTACCCCAAGTGGAAGGTGTAAGATGCAGTAAGTAGAAGTGTTTTCCCCTAGCAAAGATGCCAAGGATCGAATCCCCAGAGACTCCTAGGTTCAACAGGTAGGTGTCAACTGCTAACGGCGCAATTAGCAATCAACGTGGACCTGCACATAGATACAAATAACTTTGCTCCCAACGAGTACAGAGAGGTTGTCAATCTCTCCGGCCTTGTAGTTCACAAAGGGTTAAAAGCAATATGATAGTAGTGATAGATAGTGTTTTGCAATAGTAAGTAAAATAGCAAAAAGGTAAATAGTGTATGTGATCAATGATAGTAATATGGACCGGAGTCACATGATGTTCACTAGTGATGTCTCTCTCCCAAAAGACGATAAAACAGCTATGTGAGGTAAACAAATTATAGTTGGGCAATTGACAGCACCACGAACGCAAACCAATGCTGACTACATTGCAAGAAAGGTTGAGGTTCAAAGCATGGGCGGTACGCCAAAGTAAGTAGACCGAAATCCATCAATATCTACTACTAATCATCCACCTTGAGATATCTATCCAGAACATCTCGCTGGTATTAAGTTGCGAGTCCCACCCATAGTGTAAACTCAATGCAACAAACAACAACATTAAAAGAACTTTGCGTAAAGTAAACAATCCTTGCACCCGCGGGCACAAGCACCGTTGTTTTCCCCCTTGTGGCAACAACACATCCCCTAGACTCATGTTTCTGTCACTCAAGCTAGTCATCGAGGGGCATGAACCCACAATCGAGCATAACGTTCCCTCTTGGAGTCACTACCTATTACTTGGCCAAAGCAAAAAATAACAATGGAGAACATGCAAGAATTACTTATGAACTAAAATATAAAAGAGGTGAATCAAATATATTACTCAAGATCAATCTGAACATAATCTCATAATCCATCGGATCCTAGCAAACTCAACATAGCAACAGCATAAGGGTTACATAGGTGCCTCGATCATGTAGGGCAGCCACGAGGACTAATTAGTGAAGCACAAGAACGAGAGGAGAACATCACATAGCTACTGGTCATGGACTCATGGTCCAAGGGAGTCTACTCACGAGTCATCCGGGAGGCGTCCATGGTGGTGGAGAAGCTCCCGGTGGTGATCCTCCCCTCCGGCAGGGTGCCGGGAAGAGTTCTCCTGGTGCTCCCGATCTTGGAAGCGGCGGCGGCAGCGGAACAGAGATGGGATCGCGAAAAGAAGTCTTGTTTCAAGGGTTTCGGGGAACCCTTTAAATATATGCCAAAGTAGGGCACCGGGGGGCTCTCGGGGGGCCGAGGCGCCCCCCAGGCGCGACCCAGGGGGGGCGCCCACAGGGCGCCTGGAGCCCCTGTGGCCCCCCAGGCTGCCCTTCGGACGCAGTGTTGTTTCCGTATCGCTGATTTTTTATATATTTTTTCTGGATTTTTCTGGGCAGTTCTCGAAACGTGAAAACCTGAAATACAAAAACAGCCGAAAACAGAAACTGGCACTGGGGTGCACTGGGTTAGTAAGTTAGTCCAAATATGATCAAAAGTGTATGGAAGTGTATGAATATCATAGCAATATCACCCAAAAGTGGCATGGAGCAAGCAGAAATTATAGATACGTTTTGGACGTATCAACATCCCCAAGCTTAATTCCTGCTCGTCCTCGAGTAGGTAAATGATAACAAGAATAATTTCTTTGGTGACATGCTATTAACCATATAGGACTTTCTCATAGTCATATGACAAAAGCTTACTGAGACAATGATTCTAAAGTAATTAAGTTGTCTCAAGAGAAAATCACAAATGACTGAAAGTTTTACAACATGAAACTGAAACATCAAAAAGATTTGCAATGAACATGATGTGCAAATATGATAAAGTGATATCTAGCTTGCCCCCTTTAGTGATGCAAAACATAAGTGCAGGGGCACCTTCAAGGTTTAAGTGATGACTAGATACAATCATTTCATAATAAACGATATCACAATCATGCAAAAGACAATGCTACATTGGGACAATGCACATTACACTCAGAATGACAATCATGCTCTCAGTAGTTGGTGCTTGAAGTGCTAGAGCTTTTTATTTTGAAACATAGAAGCAATTGTGTCAACGGTAGTAGTACTTCATATGTGTCATGTATAAAACATCTTATAAGTTGCAAGCCTCATGCATCGAATACCAATAGTGCTTGCTCCTTGTCCTAATTAGCTCGGATCCCCATGGGTTATCATTGCATTGCATATGTTTTAACCAAGTGTCACAAAGGGGTACCTCTATGCCACCTGTACAAAGGTCCAAGGAGATAGATCGCATTTGATTTCTCGTTTTTGATAGATCTCAACTTGAGGACATCCATACCGGGACAACATAGAAAATAGATGATGGACTCCTCTTTAATGCATAAGCATATTCTCATGAGAGATTGAGGATTAAGGTCCAAGCTAAAACTTCCACCATGATGCATGGCTTTGGTTGGCGGCCCAATGTTCTTCTCTAACAATATGCATATTAATTCAACCCACGGTAAATCACCCTTACTTCAGACAAGACAAACATGCATAGCAACTCACATGATATTCAACAAAAGTGTGACAGTTGATGGCGTCCCCAGAAACATGGTTACCGCTCAGCAAGCAACTCATAAGAAATAAGATACATAAGCAACATATTCTTTACCACAATAGTTTTTAGGCTACTTTCCCATGAGCTATGTATTGCATGGTTAATTTGCTTAGTGCATGTGAGGTTAGCAAAAGACTGGGAGCAACCAACTAAGAGAGAAATGACGGTCATAATCATGCAGAGCGACAAAGCAATATTGAATCAGGCATGGTAGTTATATCGCTACTTAGAAACAAAAGATCATCAAGGCTTGACAGACTTTCTTTACGGTCTTGAATATGAGTGAGCATACGCCAAGTCAATCAAAATAAATTCTCGAAGGAAGATATTACTAAACCATACCACATCATAGGCAAACAAACCAAGTTGGTACTCCAATGACACATTGGGAACCCCCCAGCTATTCGAGATTAACCATAAGAAAACCTGAACTACTAAGCACCATCATGAAAGTAGCATCTTTATCATAGACACATTAACCCATGCAACGGAAGCAAACTCTCTTAATAAGGTGAGCATGATAATTAAAGAGAGTTCAAGCAACCAACTAAATAGAAGCTCTTGAAAAGATAAGCATGAATGATAAGAGCAAAGCACGATAGTAGCTATTAAAAGACAAAGAACACACACATCATAGATAGACATGAAAATTCTATGTAATGTTCTAGGTAGAGGTGGAGCGTGTTTCTCTCCCACATAAAGGAATGCTAGGTTCCGACTCGTTATGAAAAACTAAAAAGAAAACTAAAAGCAAGACGCTCCAAGCATAGCACATAACACATGCAGTGATAAAAATATAGCGGAACGAAAGACGAACTGATAATGTTGATGGAGAAGGGGATGCACGGGGGGCATCCCGAAGCTTAGACGCTTGAGTCTCCTTGAATATTTCTTGGGGGTGCACGGGGGCATCCCCAAGCTTGAGCGCTTGACACTCCTGAATCTTTTTATCATCTTCTCTCGCACACTTGAAAACTCCCTTCATACACAACTCATCATAATCTGATTAGCGAGGTTAGTACCCTTAATAAAATAATTATAACTTGCTGGAAATAAGGATATTCTTGAAGTTCTACTGTTTCTCAAGATTGCCAAAATGTTTTTGCAAAGAAAAAGCAAGTTCTTAATTTGCAAAGTGAAGGTAAGGCAAAACAGGACAGAATCTGTGAAAAACAGAACAGCAGGCAGTAATTGACCTGTTCGGGATACTTCTGCAACTCAAATCAAAAAACTCAGAACTGACGCACGAAAGACAATTATATAGAGAACGCTTTCGAAAAAATTCAGACCAAAAAGATGATCTGTTGATTTTATACGAATTTTTCTATCCAAGGACAGAATCTGTTTCCTGGACAGCACCTCACAACTTTTGAACTTTCTAGCAATCAGAGGCTATACTTGGCAGAAATATGAAAAGCAAAGATACAATGATGATGCTACAGCAGTAAACAACATCAAGACACAACAAAAGCAAAAAAAATATTCATGTGGGCTGCCTCCCAAAAGCGCTTTCTTTTATGCTTTTAAGCTAGGCATAAGACTTTAATGATGCTCTCGTAGGAATAAGAGTTGAAGAACAAAAGAGAGCATCAAGAAGCAAATACCAAACACATTTAAGCCTAACATGCTTCCTATGCATAGGGATATTGCAATAGAATAATTCATTGAAGAACAAAGCAATAAGCATAGGAAGACAAAACAAGTGCAGCTTCAAAACCTTCAACATAAAGAAAGGGAACTTGATATTATTGAAATATCTATAAGCATATGTTCCCTTCTCATAATAATTTTCAGTGGGATCACGAATAAACTCAACAATATAAGCATCACATAAAGCATTGTTATCATGATCCACATGCAAAAAGGTACTCTTACTCTCCACATAAGTATCATGAAGAGGATAAAACTTAATATAAAAGAGAGACATCAGCTCTTGCCAATCAAGCAAGTGCGAGTTATCGAGAAGCTTATACCAATCTAAAGCCTTATCTATAAGTGATACGGCGAACAATTTCCTCATGACAAACTCCCTTGATACACCTGCAAGCTTAAATAATGAACATAGTTGTGACAGATATAGCAAGTGTTCACCGGGATGTCTGTCTCCTGCATAACGATTAGCCAAAACATAATTGATAATACCAGCTGGTATTTTATAGGGCACAATTTCAGTAGGGGGAGGAGCAACCACCACAGGTGTGGGGCGTCTTCCCGCAAGCAACGATCCAATAGCAAGGTTGTCCATAAGCATAACTAGTGAAATACATGGAGAAAACTGAAAGGTAAACTAACAAGACTAAAAAGCAAAGGTAAAAGATAGCATGCAACTCCCCTATCCTGAAGAGTGGAGTCCCCGGCAACGGCGCCAGAAAATACTCCTTGATGGGCCTCGAACCCCTCGTTGGTTACCCCAAGTGGAAGGTGTAAGATGCAGTAAGTAGAAGTGTTTTCCCCTAGCAAAGATGCCAAGGATCGAATCCACAGAGACTCCTAGGTTCAACAGGTATGTGTCAATTGCAAACGGCGCAATTAGCAATCAACGTGGACCTGCACACAGATACAAATAACTTTGCTCCCAACGAGTACAGAGAGGTTGTCAATCTCTCCGGCCTTGTAGTTCACAAAGGGTTAAAATCAATATGATAGTAGTGATAGATAGTGTTTTGCAATAGTAAGTAAAATAGCGAAAAGGTAAATAGCGTATGTGATCAATGATAGTAATATGGACCGGAGTCTCATGATGTTCACGAGTGATGTCTTTCTCCCAAAAGACGATAAAACAGCTATGTGAGGTAAACAAATTACAGCTGGGCAATTGACAGGACCACGAACGCAAACCAATGCTGACTTCATTGCAAGAAAGGTTGAGGTTCAAAGCATGGGCGGTACGCCAAAGTAAGTAGATCGAAATCCATCAATATCTACTACTAATCATCCACCTTGAGATATCTATCCAGAACATCTCGCTGGTATTAAGTTGCGAGTCCCACCCATAGTGTAAACTCAATGCAACAGACAACTGCATTAAAAGAACTTCGCGTAAAGTAAACAATCCTTGCACCCGCGGGCACAAGCACCGTTGTTTTCCCCCTTGTGGCAACAGCACATCCCCTAGACTCATGTTTCTGTCACTCAAGCTAGTCATCGAGGGGCATGAACCCACAATCGAGCATAACGTTCCCTCTTGGAGTCACTACCTATTACTTGGCCAAAGCAATAAATAACAACGGAGAACATGCAAGAATTACTTATGAACTAAAATATAAAAGAGGTGAATCAAATATATTACTCAAGATCAATCTGAACATAATCTCATAATCCATCGGATCCCAGCAAACTCAACATAGCAACAGCATAAGGGTTACATAGGTGCCTCGATCATGTAGGGCAGCTCACGAGGACTAATTAGTGAAGCACAAGAACAGGAGGAGAACATCACATAGCTACTGGTCATGGACTCATGGTCCAAGGGAGACTACTCATGAGTCATCCGGGAGGCGTCCATGGTGGTGGAGAAGCTCCCGGTGGTGATCCTCCCCTCCGGCAGGGTGCCGGGAAGAGTTCTCCTGGTGCTCCCGATCTTGGAAGCGGCGGCAGCGGCGGAACAGAGATGGGATCGTGAAAAGAAGTCCTGTTTCAAGGGTTTCGGGGAACCCTTTAAATATATGCCAAAGTAGGGCACCGGGGGGCTCTCGGGGGGCCGAGGCGCCCCCCCGGCGCGGCCCAGGGGGGGGGGGCTCCCACAGGGCGCCTGGAGCCCCTGTGGCCCCCCAGGCTGCCCTTCGGACGCAGTGTTGTTTCCGTATCGCTGATTTTTTATATATTTTTTCTGGATTTTTCTAGGCAGTTCTCGAAACGTGAAAACCTGAAATACAAAAACAGCCGAAAACAGAAACTGGCACTGGGGTGCACTGGGTTAGTAAGTTAGTCCAAATATGATCAAAAGTGTATGGAAGTGTATGAATATCATAGCAATATCACCCAAAAGTGGCATGGAGCAAGCAGAAATTATAGATACGTTTTGGACGTATCAAGCTTGTCATCGATGATTTGGTTAAGGATTGCGGAGCATCTTGACATGCTTTGCTAAAATGGTTAATGACAGTAGCCTGGCAGCTCATAAAAGCCTCGAATTTGGAGCCTGGCAGCTCGTAAAAAGCCTCGACTACATGGTCTTATTTGCCCAAAAAACCTTATTTTTATTTATTATGATTTCACAAATCTTTGTCATCAAGATCATTGGTTTTTTTACCAAGTCCATTGATGCGAGACTGGACAACTCCAAGGTTGGCCATATATCTATAAAGTTAAAGTCTGGGTCATGAACACCAGCAAGAATTAATCCGGCATTCATTGTAACCCGGATCAGCTATTATGCTAAACCAACAGGAGAGCCAAGGGCCTCATCAGCGCCGGCGCTTTAAGTTACTCCTACCGGGTTAAGGTCTACAGGCACACATAATCGAGGTATGGTATATGTTTGCGTTTATATGCAGTTCAAAGCTATCTATCTCCAACATGTGTCAGGACAGTATAATCCGTCCGGTGGTAAACCGCCAGGACATCTTTTAGCATTGTTCATGCAGATACCGGTGATATAAGCTGTTAAAGCATTGCAAACAGATGATAAATCGGGAGTGCCAATCAAAATAATACCATGACCGTGGGACAAAGGCAGTATCTCAACTATTCTAATTACAAGGCACTCGCAGGCCCGAATGGATCAGAGTTTTTTTTTTTGCAAAAGTACTCAACAACTATAAGGTAAACCGGACGGTTTACGATTCTTCTTCACGTTGCGACGGCTGAGGATCAGTTTGTTCCGGGTCTTCGTCGACTTCTGGTAGCTGTTGGAAATCAGGAGCGCTCCAGTCAATCTTGGAGAGGGCACGGAAATACACTTCATCATTTATAAGATCTGATGGATCAATATCTGGAGCGAAAGTGTGATTACGAACTGGTGGGATCAGATTTTCAGTGTCGTAAACCGGCCGCTCCACCGTGAATTTTCTAGATCGTAAGCCGGATGATACCTTGTTAAATCTGCTTCATCAGTAAGCTTACTAGCAAGAGGACGCATGTCCTTAGTTAAAACACGGAGATCTTCCGCTGAGAAGGCTGACCCGTCCTCCTTCATATTGGGGTAGCTTTTAATGGCCTCCGCCGGATCAAAATCGGGGACCCATGCTTTGGCCCGGGTCAATGCCATGAGAGAACCAGCTCGTGCAGCAGACTTCTTCACCTCAACAAGTCGCGCAGGCAAGACAGAAAGCTTTTCCAGGGTGGCTTGGATGGTGGTCGGAGCCGGTTTGTTATGCGACATGGCGCTAATAGCCCTTTGAGCACCGGAGTAGAGCTGCTCCACCAGGGTATAAGCAGCCTTGAGGTTCTTCCGAACATCATCTCCAAGATGAGTTATGCGCCTCCCTATATACAATTGGCGAGTTAAACCGGAGCAGAATAAAGATTGCAAGGATGTAAACATACAAAGACAGGTACTCACTGAAGATTGCAGATGTCATGTTCTCCATTTGCTGTTTCAACCCGGATAGCTCCTGCGTAACCGGATTGAGAGCAGCCTCAGCATCCTTTGCTCTTTTTTCTAGAGCGTCCCTTTGCACCTCCCATGTAGACCACTCCGCTTCAAAATCCTTCTTTAGTTTTTCCATGTTAGTCAAAGCAAGGACAAGTTCCTCCTTAGCTTTGGTTGAAGCAGTCTCATGGAAGGCCAAGTTATTCCGGAGCTCAGTTGCCTCCGAAGCTCTCCGGTTCAAATCATCCTGTAAGAAAAGCAAACGTATTAGAAGGACAGATCAATCAAAGTCTCAAGCACATAACAAGTTATGCACTTGACACTTGGGGGCTAATGTACAATTGAAGTAAAGAAATCAAAGTTTTTCAGACAAGTCCCAAGCACATAAACAAGTTATGCCCTTGGCACTTGGGGGCTAATGTACGTTCATTCTCAGACATAAGTTAAGTCCCGGTTCACCTACAGGGAAGCTAAACCGGCACTTGGGGGCTACTATGGCCAAAAGGAATACTTGCAAAAAATACAAAGCAGAAACGAAAGGCAAGAGGAAAGAAAGTCACCTCATATTTATCTTTCATCATGTTGACTAAGCCGGCTTCATAGTCACGGCTGGTGAAGAGCCGGTTCAGATACCCAGAATGGAGTTCCTGGGCACTCAGCTGAGCATAGCTTGACAAGTCTGTGCTCCACTTGCCTTTATCTTGTTGAAATTTTTCTTCCTTGGCAGTATGCCTAGCCAAGGCAACAGGCTCGGTGGGAGCAGAGAATCCTATCCCAGTTATTTCAACGTCCGCCGTTGAAGTGGCCGTTGGCTGAAAGGGATCAGTAGTGCGCACCGGACTGATAGAAGCCGAGCTAGCCCGAGGAGGACTAACCCGGACCGGGCTTGCCGGTTCAGCTGTGTTCTCCATAACATCACCCCCCGGAGCAGCAAAATCTTCACGATCCATTGGGGTGGGGTCATCATGCTGAGCTTGAACAGTTTCCTCTGGAGGATTAGCCGCTTCAGGGTCCTCGGACGGTTCAGCAGTGGTATTCTCAGCAGCCGGTTTATTTGCTTTTGCCTTTTTGCTAGGCTTGGGCATTCTGATAAAAGGGCAAAGGAGTCGTGAGAATCAGAAAGTTAAAACAGGAAGATAAACCCGACGTTTGAAAGAATGACTTACCCAGGAACGGTCTTGAGCACTGGGACTTGAGTAGCAGTCGATTCGCCGGAAGAAGATAGAGGAGCTTCCTGGTAGTTGGGATCAGACGGTTTAAGAGGTTTGCGAATAAGGCCTGCTTTTGGATGAAGAAGGGTTGGGGTGAGCAAAACCTCTGAGCGCCGTTTGTGAGCTGGCGTGAGGGGTATTTCGGACGATTCAACCACATGGCCGCTATGACGAGTGGTCCGGCGAGCTTCATGCTGCTGTTTCTTCAAAAGAAAGTTGGGATCCAATTGAGCATAAGGGTGAGAAAATGGATATTTCCGGGATACCCGGCGGATCTTGGGTGGCAACGGTTCTGAATCAGATGAGAGAGAAATTACCTCAACTCCCTCCGCTTTACTTCCCTCCGCCAGATCCTGCGAAAAGGCATTGTTAACATAAATTCACGCAAAGGGATATCAAAGGATATAAGAATCAAGCAGTACCTCGGAAGCCGGATCATCTTCTTCAGGGTTTGAACCGGAAGCAGCAACAACTTTCTTCTTCTTCACAGCAAAGGTTTTCTTGCGTGTTGGCTTCACCGGTTTATCCTGCGCTTTCCTCTTCCAGAAGGGATCATTGGCCTATGAAAAGGAACAAGAACATGTTGAAAACAAGTGATATGAATAGATTAAACCGAAAGGAAAGGGTCGGAAGAGCTTTACTGATGGCGGTTTGTTGGTTAAACAGAACGGAGCTAAACCGGACCGGCTGCAATCCTCCAGAGGGATGTTCAGCATCTTCTTAGCAGACTCAGTCACTTCATTATCAGGAAGCACTATTTTTGTGTGGCGTTGAGGATCTTCCGGCTTGCCGGTATATTTGCACATCAAGCTTGAGCGCCGGCTTAGTGGAAGAATGCTCCAAGAGAGCCAGCAGCGGACGAAATCAACTCTTGTTAAACCGTTTGCCACGAAAGCCCATAGCTTGGACAGTTGAGGGGCATATCGAGCCCGGTCTTGGGCGCTTAGACGCTGCGGCAAAGGATGAGTTGACGCCAAACGATAAGCGCGGTAACCCGGCAGGGGTTTTTCTCCTTCTGGCGAAGTGTCTTTCTAGTAGAACCATGTCTGGTTCCAATCCTTAGGGTGGCTGTGAAGAGTGGCGTGAGGAAAACTGACGTCCTTCCTTTTCTGGATGCTGACACCATCGAGCTCAGTATGAGGCCCATCAGAAAACTCAGTCCGGTGATTCAGATGGAAGAAATCCCGGAACAGATCCACTGATGGCTCTTCTTGAAGTTATGCCTCCGAGAAGACTTGGAAGTTACAAATGTTCGATACAGAATTTGGGCCTATATCTTGTGGGTGGAGTTGAAAAGCGGTTAACACATCACGGAAGAACTTTGAACCGGGAGGACTAAAACCCCGGGCTAGATGATCATAGAAGACTATGATTTCTCCCTCCTTAGGCTCAGGAGGGCACTCATTTCCGGGGGCCCGCCAGTGCAGAACCTCCTTAGGGCCCAGAACACCAATTGAGGCCGCTTCTACTAAATTGTCTTCCGTAATCCGGGACGGAACCCAGCTGCAAGCAACAAATTGTTTCGCTGTGGAAGCCGTTCCTCCAACAAAGGAACACTGGAAAATATAGTACAAGACCCGGTTTACCAACTGCTAGATATAAACCGGTGCATTCTATGAAGGTATGGACTTAATTGTCGGTTTAAACAAGGGACTAATGGTATCTACTAATCCGGAAGCAGGTATGAGCGAGACAGCTACCGGTTTACGACAATAGATGGAGAAAGTTAAACCGTCAATTATGGAATACAGGCTTAGAACTAAACCATCAGGGCAAGCATATGACACGCAAGGTATGGCTAAACCGGCAATATAAGCAAGCTGCAGATCTAAAGCATGAGAAAACAATTTTTACATGAAGCAAAGGTAAATATGGATCTAAGGTGCAGGAAAAAGACAGAACAAGTCAAGTTGAATTTAGTAAAGGCAGCGGAAGGTCTCTACAGATTCAATCTAAACTAGAAGTGCTGGAGAAACTAAAGTTATGACGATAAGAACGGAAGCACGCGAAGGAGGGTCCATCTAACAAGTTTTACATCTAACGTTAAAATCAACCTACGGCGATGAACTATGAAGAACGAGGGTTCGCGGCAAGCTATTGAGGAAACCCTAGAACTGAGATCTATGGGGAAGAAGATAGCGTACCCGAGGAAGCAGAGGACATCGACGAGGTTTCTGGACGTGTTCAGGTCGATGCAGCGGCCGGACTTGTGGACGACGGCGAGCTCGAAGAACAGTGGCGGAGGTTCGAGCGCTGGAGACGAAGGAAGAAGAAGCAGAAGGGGAAAAGAGATGGGCCTCGGCTGTATTTATAGGCCGAATAAATAAAACGGCAAGCGCGAGAATCGAGGAGGCCAGAAATCGGATAAAGATTGAGCTGTCGCCTCGATCTTCGGTGCGGCCATAAAGAAAGGTAACAAAGAGATGCGGGCATTAAATGCGCAGATCATGTCATGACAGATTGAAGCGATTTCAGGAGATGACGTCATGGCCGGTTTATGAAGCATACAAGAGTTGCAGAAAGGAAATTCATACAAGGCTTTGAAGACTGACATGAACAAGTTCAAATCAATCTGGGGCCTAATGTCAGGGATATTACTAGCAGGTATAAACCGGCTAGGAAGGTCCGGATTACGTTGGTAAAGTTATATCATCAGAAGCCCAGTAGAATATGTAACAGGAGGTTATAGCCCGTAGAGGTTTATGGCCCATGTATAAGGCCCATGGTCTGTAAACCGTCGTACCATGTAATTTGGGATGTAAGATAAAAAGAGTAGAGACCGAGGCGGACACGTTTATGAGCCAGCCTCGGGACTCTGTAAACCGAACCGGGCGTCGCCTCCTATATAAAGGGACGGCCCGGCGACGGTTCAGTACAAGAAACAACAGCTCGAGACACAAGCAAGCGGATTCGCTCCCTGGTCATCAAAGCCCAAGCAATACCACACCAAACTAGACGTAGGCTTTTACCTTCATCGAAGGGGCCGAACTAGTATAAATTCCCCGTGTCCTTCATCCGCTTTAACCCCTTTAAGCTAACCCGAGCGATGGCCTCACGACTAAGTTCAGTAAACCGGACATCTGCCGTGCTAAATCCACGACAGATTTGCTTTCGCGAGAGGCACGCTCGTGCCTATCAGAAAAGGGAAAACATATTTTCTTTCCTTCCGCGAGAGGCACTGATTTACTTCTCATGAAGGCACAAATTAACTTCCATGAGAGGCACGGTTGTTCAACTCAAAAGGGGAAAATGTAGTTTCTTTTCTTCTTTGATAGGCACACATTTGCTTCTAGTCGTGCCTCATTAAATGGTGTTAATTTCCTTCCCGATGCTGGCAACTAATTAATAATAATATAATAACCTGATTGATGAATAATAGCTCTGCAATTGATGCAACTTCCGCCTTTACACATGCAACAACCCTCTTGATTTCCTTCATATCAAGCCACTATTCCCAGCGAGAGTTAAATTCATTTGTGACCTTTTTTGGATCCGGCTTGTCATTTATTCCCGTAAAGATAAATTTGATTCAGATCTCATCCATTGCTTTATTAATTCCCAAATCAGCTCCTTGATTCACGACAAGTGGAAAAAAACATATTTAAAATGATGGGAATTAGAATGAGGTAGCAAGGTGGGACAATTTAAGCTCCTCGTGGTCATATTGGAGTCCATGTCGGACTGGCCCAAAGCTCCGGTTGGTTCATTAAGGACAGTATAATCGCATCTAATTCCTATCCTCACAACTATTTGCGTTTTCGGTCGTCCTTTTTATGATGTGAGAGTTTTTGGCCGTCGGATCTCGTTTGCGAAGCGACCCACGCTGCACTGTGTCTAATCTGGACCAGCTGTCCTATGGGCTGCTGCTCCAGAGGACGAAAAGAAGGCCTCTGGTTAACTGGGCCGTCAACCAGCCGATTCATGCGCTGGATACAGAGGGCCGAGCGCGTCAATCTCGTCCTGATGCCAGGCACAACCACCAGTGCGTCGTCGGGGTCTCGCTGCTGGCTGATGATGGGCCTCGAACCCCTCGTTGGTTACCCCAAGTGGAAGGTGTAAGATGAAGTGTTGTGGAAGTGTTTTCCCTTAGCAAAGATGCCAAGGATCGAATCCCCAGAGACTCCTAGGTTCAACAAGTAGGTGTCAACTGCTACGGCGCCAGATAGTAGCAATCAACGTGGACCTGCACACAGATACAAATAACTTTGCTCCCAACGAGTACAGAGAGGTTGTCAATCCCTCCGGCCTTGTAGTTCACAAAGGATTAAAAGCAATGATAGTAGTGATAGATAATGTTTGCAATAGTAAATAATAGCGAAAAGTAAATAGCGGGTGTGATCAATGATGGTAATATGGACCGGAGTCTCATGATGTTCACTAGTGATGTCTCTCTCCCAAAAGACGATAAAACAGCTATGTGAGGTAAACAAATTACAGCTGGGCAATTGACAGGACCACGAACGCAAACCAATGCTGACTACATTGCAAGAAAGGTTGAGGTTCAAAGCATGGGCGGTACGCCAAAGTAAGTAGACCGAAATCCATCAATATCTACTACTAATCATCCATCTTGAGATATCTATCCAGAACATCTCGCTGGTATTAAGTTGCGAGTCCCACCCATAGTGTAAACTCAATGCAACAGACAACTGCATTAAAATAACTTTGCGTAAAGTAAACAATCCTTGCACCCGCGGGCACAAGCACCGTTGTTTTCCCCCTTGTGGCAACAACACATCCCCTAGACTCATGTTTCTCTCACTCAAGCTAGTCATCGAGGGGCATGAACCCACAATCAAGCATAACGTTCCCTCTTGGAGTCACTACGTATTACTTGGCCAAAGCAATAAATAACAACGGAGAACATGCAAGAATTACTTATGAACAAAAATATAGAAGAGGTAAATCAAATATATTACTCAAGATCAATCTGAACATAATCTCATAATCCATCGGATCCCAGCAAACTCAACATAGCAACAGCATAAGGATTACATATGTACCTCGATCATGTAGGGCAGCTCACGAGGACTAATTAGTGAAGCACAAGAACGGGAGGAGAACATCACATAGCTACTGGTCATGGACTCATGGTCCAAGGGAGACTACTCACGAGTCATCCGGGAGGCGTCCATGGTGGTGGAGAAGCTCCCGGTGGTGATCCTCCCCTCCGGCAGGGTGCCGGGAAGAGTTCTCCTGGTGCTCCCGATCTTGGAAGCGGCGGCGGTGGCGGAACAGAGATGGGATCGCGAAAAGAGTTCCTGTTCTGAAGGTTTCGGAGGACGCTTTAAATATATGCCAAAGGGTGGCATCGGGGAAGCTTCGGGGGG
>LR738709.1:25869707-25880210 GCA_902687465.1 Secale cereale
CGTCACAATCCCCGGTGGCCTCTACGGATCAATCTGCTATCATCATGGTAATAATGATTTCTCTCTGCAACATCCACCTGATTACTATAGAGAATAGTCACGCAAGTTAGTCTCAAAATTTTTACTGAACAATTAAAAAAGGAAATAGATATTGAAATTTAGTTGGAAAGGATGTCTCGATACCACTATGTTGAGTAAACATAAGCAGATATGTGCATACAGTTGTGATGTACTCCCTACGTGACAACATATAAGATCGATTTTCAAGCTAAAAAAACATAGGGGCTGAATGTGTACGGCGTGATAATAATATATGTTTTGATTTTCAGGAAAACATCGGCAAAGGAGCGAAAGACGAGCATACACAAAAAAATGCAGATTGAATGCATGTTAACCAAACATGAAGATATGAACACCGAGTCAACTAAGGCAATAGAAGAACAAGACATCATGGAAGATACAGAAAATATGCAGATTGATGAGGTGATATCCTAACACAAGCATACAAACCCTTAGCCGGCAAAGGCGGTTTTTATTTTCACATGCCATTATTATTCTTCTTATTCATGGGGACAAAACAATATGTAATCTATAGTGATTATTCTACATAGGGATTATTCTCAGGGATTATAATACTACATAGGGATTATTCTTTGTAATGTTGTTCTCAGGGATTAACCGTCAAGGAAACAAGTGAAGAAATACAGCCAGCTCAAGACAATGAATTAGCACAAACATTCGACACCGAAGAGGCAGAAACGTTAGGGGACAAGCTTGCAGAATTAAATGGAATAGCCAACAATGATGAAGTGGAGAAAAAGAAGAGCACGCGGTCCACAGATTCCGAGGTGACAGGGGCATATTTTCTTTTCCAACTATTATGTCCCAAATAGTTCTAATTCTAATTATATAAAACCCTGCATACTGATTGTTCTTTGTAATCTTTCTTGCTCTCAGGAATTAACCTTGAATGAAACAAGTGAACAAATGCAGTCAGCTCGGGATGAGCAATTAGCACAAATATTTGGCACCGAAGGGGCAGACACTATAGGTGACACAATGAGAGAATCAAGTGGAACAGCCGACAAAGAAGTGGAGAAAAAGCAGAGCACGCAGTCCAATGATTCCGAAGACTCCGAATCCGAAGACTCCGAAGACTCCGAAGTGACAGAGGCATCTTTTCTTTTCCATGTCCCAAATAGGTCTACTTATAAGTATATTATATCCTGCATACCCATTGTTCTTTGCAATGTTGCTTCCAGGAATTAACCTTCAATGAAACAAGTAAACAAATGGATGCAGCTGAGGACAGAGAATTGGATGGCATGGAAGGGGCACATACAGGGAAGCCTATCCGACTGCATAACAAACCTAAGAAGGCACAAGACTACGTGGTGGCTCCAGAAGGCACAGACAAATCCTTCTATGCCCTGCTTTTGCTACATTTATTTTCTTTGTCATTAATAAATGTTGTTTCTTACATCATGATAGATTATGCCTGCACTGGCGATGATTGGTCCGTGATTGAAAATCTTTACCTACTAATAAACCACGTATTGCTTCTGGTCGTACGTCGCCGGACTTTTTACAAAAACACCCCCCTATTTGTGTGAAATGAAACCGCGGTTCTACTTAAAGTGTGGATACCGTTTCGTTGTTTGCAAAAAACACCCTGCTTCCACGGAACCGCCGTGCACGCCCCGCCGCTTGCCGCCGGCGTTGACGTCGCAGAAGCCAAGGCAGGGGATGCGTCTTCGCCGCCGTGCGCGCCTCCCCCGCCCAGGACCTCCTTCGCCGCGCCAGCCCTCCCCCTCCCCTTCTCCCACCTCGCAGCTTCGGTAGCTGCCGGCTCCGTCGAATCCCCCACCGATCCATCCCTCTCGCAGCACATCTCACCCTCTCTTGTGTGACCCTCACGCCGCGACCTCGCCCGTGGCTGGGGTTACAGCCATGGCGTCGCATACATCACGGGCGCGTCTGCGGTGGCGACTCTCCGTTGCACAAAGCGTCCCCTTATGCCCTCTCCACCTCTTGGATGACGCTCCCTAGCTCGGCGCGCTCGCACGTGTTGGGCTGGACGCCGGCGATGCGTCCTCCTCTGTCACGTCTCCGACGCAGCTATACACATGTGGCGACCTCCTCTGCCTCGCGAAGGCGGTGGCCAACCTTCGCTGCATCACCTACAAACCGAGCAGAACATGGGTGTTCTGGAGCAGATGCTACTCGATAGAGCAAGCACAGACGCCATGAAAGGGGAAGAATAAGAATTCTTGCACATAACATGTTTGATGAAATACAGGCACCACAAATTGAGCTCATCTCTGGGCTATGCTTTATGAGAGGCTACAGATTGTTACATTATTTTGTCCAGTCCATGATGCAAGATTCATTCATTTGTCATTGTTGCAATAATGGTTATTGGCCAAAAGCATGGTTGTGTGCGGTTCCTGCTACTGTACTGTGGTATTGGTTTTCTTCCGCCTGACTGATGTGGTGATGCTTTGTTCTGCCTATTGTTCTCAGATATTAACCAATATTTTGGAGATGAGGTGGCTCACCCGATCGGAAACAGAACAAGATTAAGGAGCTTAAGTATGGCCACATCAGGGTGACTGGCGAACAAGGAATTTTACCCGTGACAGGAGATGATCGCCATAATCTGGGTGCTGAAGGCCTTTGGAAACAGAACAAGATGAAGGAGCTTAAGTACGGCCACATCAGGGCAACCTGGGAGCAAGGAATTTAACTACGATAGAAGATGATCGCCATAATCTGGGTGCCAAAGGCTAGGGAATTATAACATGTTTTTTATAGAAAGGTGACTATTTTTTTTTACTTTCTGGGTCTAATTTAGTTTTCCTATGTTTATAGTCTCTTGTCTGTATAGAGAGACCAAGTTGAGTAGGCCATCAGTATTGTCTTTATGGTAAAATTAATTAAATGATCATAAGCTCTATTTTTCCGTTCTACTTTTCTTATGTGCATCCAGGTTGTGAAAACCTTCTGGCATTGCCACAGGAAGCTCACACATCTGCTCATGTCATAGTGTTCTTTGTTTTTGTTGTTGTTGCTGCAGGATGCTCATGTTGTAGCTTACAGTGCCAGGCAACAATCTTCTGTTGATTACAGTGCCGAAAACTCTAGCAGGCTGTGGGACTCCTACACCGCTGGTGCCTGTCACCGTCACTGTCAACGCCCTACGTCCGGTGGGCTGCCAAGGAATCCACCAACCCGTCCCAATACACGTCTGTATCCCACATCATGAGCTCCTCGAAGGTGAGCAGCTGGCCCAACCTCGCCATTTAGCACACGGTCTTGGTAGCGGAGATGTTGTCATTGTCATTGCGGTCGAAGGTGTGTAGCGTAGGGCGTGAGCACCAGCATGATGGTGTGCGCCAGCTCGTCGAACTCGAAGGCCCGCTGACATCTACATCGATGGTCAGCAGCAGAAGGACTCCTCACCTGGTGGTCGCAAGCTTAGGGGGGTGGAGCAGGGCATTGACCTTGAGATCTGCTGGCGCCTGTCACGTCATCACTGACTCAGACCAGAAGAGTTCTGTTGTGTTCGGCGTCGCGCCCTCCACGGCCTGCGATGGTGATCACAATGCCCCTGTAGAACGACGTGCCGACGCCTGTCGCTGCCCTACGTCCTGCTCCGCGTTGTGCCCAGTGCTGCCACCCTGCCCTCGATAGGCGCCATCCTTGGACGCCATCTCTTCCAACCTCTTCTTCCCTTCCGGATTGATACCAGCGCCCAGCTTCAAAAAAGATCCGTGTTGTTGGCACCCTTCCAAACTGAAATCAATTACATACTCAAGGCAGTTCTAGATGTCTGCAAGTTTGTGATCTGCAAATATTATAGTCAAAAGGATTTCAATTGTGATAGGCCGTAGCTTCACTTTACATCCTCAGGTTAATCCAAGCTCGTTCCGTTGGTATGTCCCATGGGTGGATTTGAATGCATTGCTATGTACTGGAGGTGCTCAACGAAATCCGTCAGTTTGCTCTTGGTCTTGGAGGATTGCGGAAGAGGATATGTAGATCCTTAGTATCCCTAGCAATGTACTCCCTCCGTTCCCAAATATAAGTCTTTCTAGATATTTCACCAAGTGACTAAATACGAAGCAAAATGAGTGAATGTACGCTCTAAAATATGTCTACATACATCCGTATGTTGTATTCTATTTGAAATGTCTAAAAAGACTTATATTTAGGAACGAAGGGAGTACTAGAAATTATAAACGGTGGTGAGGTATCATTTTTTTCTAAATCTAGGCAACCAAATTGGTTCAATATCAACTGCTTGATTTCTTTACATCCTCTTCTCTGGCCCAGTGGTCTGTAGATGATTCGTAAGTGTCAGAGCGAGATGATTCTAGCATTTACCTCTACTGTGGAAACTTTTAGGGACTTCGTATCATTCAACAAAGGCAGACCTTCTGACTGCTTCTGTGAATTCCACAAAAATCAGACTTCATACTTGGCAATACAGGAAGCTGCAGTCTCTGTAGACATTCTCTATAGAACAAGGATATACATCATCGTCTGCATTCATCTGGTGTTTTTTTATGCCGGATGGTTGTGGGTGAAACCGCAAATCTTCATTGAGATTTAGATGCACAGGATACGAGTGTCGAGAAAGTATAGGAACTGTAACAGGTCATAAGGGCATATAGGCATCGAGCGCTTGGCTATTTTCCTGCCGCGCGAGTAAATAAACGGGCGCCGGGCTTCCGTATATTAGAGCCTGTGATTAGCGCCTTGCATCGGAGGATAAAGCGCCTAGCTCTTTTTCAATTTTCTGCTATTTATTTTTTTTTCACTGTAAGCGCCTGCATAAGAGTCTAGCATTCTAGATGCCCTAAGTCTTTTCTACAATAATGGCAAAAGCAAATAAAATCATGGACCTGAATGTCAATACATGAAGTAATAAAAAATTCTATACCATGGCTTAGTGATGCACATATGTTGTCCACTAACACATCTGCTCCACCGCCGTCACACGTTCTTCCGTGTAGTACAGCTTTCAATGTCTTGCGACGCTGATGTCCATTTCAAACGGCAATAGCAGCAGCTGCTCCTGTTTCAAGGGTAAGACAGGGCACTGGGAGCAGGTAATCTGATTTAAGATTCAGACAATAATGAGTCAAAGGTATCTGACAGTGGTATTGTTGTATCGCAAGGCATGAACCACACATTAAGATATATTTCCCATCAACAGTTTGGCTACTGAAAATGTTTACTTAATGCTAAGTATCGCTAAGTGAAAAGCTTATTTGACTCTGATCCATACTTCCTTCACCTTGTGCAGTCATTTTATCAAGGACCATTCTGTTTTTTTAGGGAAAGGACCATTCTGTTGAATATGAATTGAGAACAATTTTGTATTTAAGGGGCGTTGGTGATGCGCCATCGTTATGTTTGGTATGTCATGTCCTCGACCTCCTCTCATGACTCATGTAACTTATCGATAGCTTGATATGTTTTGGTATATTTTCATTGTAGTAGAAACTAGAAACTCAATGATAAAAATGAATCCTCAATGCTTATATATATGGAGGAGTTCTCTTGTATGCAAGTTGATACATTGTTGGTATGGGATATATTTTCTACTTCATTAGTGTGAGTGTATGACCTAGAACCAATTCTTCTATTTGCATCTATATATTTACAAGCTATACATATAATGAGACTCCTTGCAAGTTCATAAAAACAATTCAACATTCTCATTTGTGAGTATACTCTGGTTTTGCTTCATCTCTTCTACGAGTAGTGATTTCTATTTTGTTTTGTTAATTCTGCTTGGTTTTTTTCGGCCTTGGGATCTTTCCACGGAATGTGAAAGATTTTCTGACACAAAGCACAACATAGAAAGCAAACGCGAAGCTCTTGCATCATGACTCCAACAGCACAATAGAGTTATATACCCTTAATGTTATTTTCCTGTCAGGTTCTAGATAGTGGAGAAGATAAAGAAAAAAAACTTTGATGGGATAGAAACACAGGTTTGTTGTATTTCACAAAACTGAAACATGATTTCCATATTGCTTCTGTTGGCATGAACTTCTGTTCACGCCTATGCCATCTACTAGGATATTATTTAAGGAAACAACTTTCTTTATATCTTTGCCTGATCCCAGTGCCCTGTCTATTAGCAGCAATGTAACTTAAATGAACAACTCTAGCATATTTATTATAATTTGTTGCACAATACTTCTCAGTTTCTCAGGTTTATTAATTTCTTCAGTTAGCAGTCATGCTTTTTCTATTTATGTATATACCGTTTGAGTTATATCCCTTTTCCCGTGGCAACGCACGGGCATTGTCCTAGTATCATGAACCAAACGATAAAAGAAATTTAGTGAGCATCGACGACTCACATCTCCAAAGAAAACAGTTAGAACGTCTATTACTCCCCAAAGAATTTGTTGGCGATGAAGTAAGTATATATAGCTTTCAGACAAGACGATGCTATTTTAACATGAGTTTCTATTATCTCCTATGACTAAGGTGTGCACTTGATATTGCAGATCATAGACGCATACATACATTGCATAAGCGCTAAAGAGCATCTACAGATGAGGTCAGGTGGAAGTGTGTTCTTAGAGAGTGCATGCATCTCTAAGATGATAAAGGAATTTAGCTCTATACGGGATGACGCACCAAGATGGGTATTAAACAGAGCTACAACTTATTTGGAACATGATATGGTGAGTCTCAGTTCCATACAAATGTTTGTATAGATGGGACCTAAACTAACAAAAACCCCATTTTCAGATATTCATTCCAGTTAACATTGAACACTTCCATTGGTACCTATCAGTTATAAATACCGGGCAGCGATGCATCCAGGTGCTCGACTCGCTAGGCCCAGGAATGAGCCGCAAGGACCTCACCGCTATGGTTAGTCATTTGTCCCACTACACCATCTTTTGATAAGACGATTTCTGTTATTGTTCGGCTGTGATGCTAATACTTTGTCATTCAACAGCTCAAAGGACTGGAAAATGTATTCGAATATGCATCGCTTCAAGTGGAACTAAAAACTGATAAGTGGAAAGACTTAAACATCTCAGCATGGCCAAGGGAAGAGTGTATTAAGAGCAAACTGCAAAGAGACGGGTATACCTTCTAACTCAAAGGCTCAAAGTAATCAACATTCTGTGTTTTTCATATTTCCCCATTAGTTGCATCACAAAAGAAGTTTCTGCACAAGTAAGAATAAATATGCACATGTCAAAATAGACAAGCTGAAAGTATACAGATATGCACAATTAAAAATAATAATATGAAGCCCTATAAAAATGATAACATTTTATTGAGTATATTTAAGTTTTGTAATCATGCAGGTCATCTTGTGGTCTGTGGATGATAAATTTTATGGAGTACTTCACAGGAGATACTTTGTCTGACATTCCTACACATGTACATTTCACTGTGTATCATTATACTTATTCAATGTTCTATCACTATTTAACTCTTATTACTACTTTAATAGAAACATATGACAGATTTTAGAACAAAACTAGCTGTCATTTTAGTGGACTCGGAATTGAATGATGATAATATAAGAAATCGAGACATGGAAGATGACGAAAACAACACAGATCCCACGGAATGTATGATTCTTGATAGCCCTCCTGAGAATTTCAAAACATCAAATACATCAGGAGAAGTTGAGCTCATCTCGCAGTCATTTATCCTTTCACCGACTGTCAATCCAACAAATGATGATTTAATAGATGAACTTTGCTTGTTCATTGGTATGGTTGATGATGTCGCTCTACTAGAGTAAGCCATATTTTTTTAGTTCATTTTGTATTCCAATAAATTACTTTGATGTCAATATAATTACAGAATTTTGATTTTACAGGAGCGAATGGGTTAAAAGCTCTGATCCGTACCCTATTAGCTTAAACTTGAGACAAATAAAAAACATATTGAACAATGATGAATACATGGACATCCATTGCTTTAATATGGCTGTGCGGATACTAGCGCGCCACGAAGTCCAGCTTCTCAGAGACATTCCATCTCACTATATGGATCTGAACTTTTGTGTAAGTTATATAATCATGTATTACATTTTTTTCTCACTGCACTAATATTTTCTCATTCTTATTTTAGTAGATGTTCCACTATGCACAAGACTCAAGTCATCGTGAAAATATGGAAATTGCTACATTGAGACGGTTGTTTCATAGCTGGCCTGATAGTAATGATTACCATATCTCACAATGTGATATGGTAATATTTTAATTTTTCATCTCTAACAGTGCTTTATTTGGTCTTAATTAATATCCCGTGTATTTCTAAACTATTTCATCATTGCAGGTTTTATTGCCTTGGTGTATGTTTGGGCTATTTCTATTGTTTGTGTTGGATCAAAATAAAAAGGTTGTCTCAATTTTCGATCCGTTACCAATACCTACTTTGGGGAATAATGTACTTAAAATTGTGGCCGACAACCTAAACCTTGCGCTTGAAGATGCAAACCCTGCATTCAAGGATGATATCTCAAAATGGGAATGCTTAGTTCGTGTTGCTCCAACAAACTCACACTGGTATGAATCTTTTAAACGCATTACAATATTAATTGATTCATTCAATGCATATTATGTGTTTATTTCATACATGCAGTGCCCTTTCCGGTTATTTGGTTTAAACGCATTACAATATTAATTGATTCATTCAACGCACATTATGTGTTTATTTCATACATGCAGTGCCCTGTCCGGCTATTTGGTTTTTAATTACATGCACTCATTGTGCGATGGAAAACTATATTTTCCCATACCCAAGGTGAGTATTTACACCATGCTTATTTCTATACACATTGCACATGCAACTTGTTATAACAATGTTGTATAATGCATATGTAGGATGGTTTTCAGCTGAGGAAGCAATTTTTGGTGCATATTTTAAAGTACGAAGAGAATGAAGCTCAAAACAACATCCCATACATTGAACGAAGCATCATTGATCGCATCCATAGAAGGACCTTCATTGCTTCAAAAGATGGACCTTCAAGACATGCTTAGTTGCGGTTTTTAAAAGATATTTTTTGTCTACAGAGATGTTTTAGAGAGATGAGGCAGGTGCATTATTCTATTATCTTTTGGACGGTGTTGTATTTAGGACTACTTTTGGATCTAACATTATTTGTTTTTCATTTGCAGGTTTTGATCAGACCAAACTATATAAGCATCAAAGAGGAAATGTCAACGCAATTAATAATAAAAGTATGCGTATGCACGTACCAAATGAGAGTGGATGACATCTCTGTTAAAGGTCTTCCATCACGAGACTACTCATGCATCAGGTTAACCTACAATAGCAAAACATCACAAGTGAGCAGTGTGCTTAAATATAAGATGGCAGGAACGAAATCACCGCCGTCACCATCAGGACCCGCAAATGCCGCTTCTCAGCAAGGGTCACCGCCGTCGTCAACCAAGCGCTGCTGCCGCACGCCAGATCCTGCCTCCTGTGCCGCCGGGAGCAAGGATCCCACCACCCGGAGCCGGATCCCTAGCAACAGGATTCCATAGAAGATCCGCAACAAAACATACTCTTTCGGCACCTCCTTCTTCTCCTTTGGGAAATCTGAACCATTCAGGGCTGCTTCATCAATACATCCACCAGCAACTAAGCAGATGATCTCTCATATTATTGAAAGGGAACATTGTAACAGAAAACACACTTTCTAAAGATTAAATGCGACACTCATTCTTGGTCCATTTTATAAAAGGAATTGCCAGTTTTTATATTCAAATGTTATATCTAAATGTAGTGTGCTTAAAAAATTGCATATGCTACCTGATTAGTTAGTGTAGGCATGAGAGTCATGCACTTCTTGTTCCATTTTAGCTCTTCAAAACCACATGCCACTGAATTCCTCTTCAATAATAACTTCTCCAACTTCCTTTCTTTTATTATGAAGATAATGTACCATCTTTCGAAGATACTGCATAATGTTAACTCTCGGATCCACTCACAACCAGAAGGTGCAGCAAACTAGAGCAGAATAATACTAAGTTAAATCATCTTTTCTAACAAAGCCCTATAACAGAACAAATTATGCAGTCTTGAAAAGGAACATCCAGGGTGATTTATCAGTGAACCGATGCACCTAGCCACTAACCGAATTGACGGGGAGGAGCAGATGGCGGGGTCGGAGACAGAGATTACCTGGACCCGAATGTTCGCGTGGGAGATGGTGGAGAGGCTCATGGCAGCGACAGCGGTGGCATCAGGAGAATGGAGGTGCCCGGTGTCGCCGACGAGCATGTCGAGCTCGAGCACCTCCTCGAGCACTTGCAGGTCGGATTCGAAGGAGCGGGGTAGATTAGGGCGTGCGAGTCCGCGCCTCCGCGTCCGCATCCGACGGTGCCTAGCGCTGCCGCGAGCATGCCAAGCTCGAGGGTCTCCTCGGCCACTTCCGCGACCTGATTCGAAGGGGAGGGGCGGCTTGCCAGGGAGCACCTGCGCTGATGACGACGG
>LR738709.1:25880448-25967922 GCA_902687465.1 Secale cereale
GGCGGTGGTTACAAAGGGGAGGGGGCGGTCTGGCCAGGGCGCTGGAGCCTGGACTCTGGAGGTGGTGACGAAGGGGAGGGGGCATCCTGACCAGGGAGCGCCAGCTATGGAGAGAATGGGGAACGGGGGAGATTGGTAAGCGGCGATGGGGAACTATCCAGAGAAGAATGTGAGGGGGCAGTGGAGAGGATGAGCGTTGGTTTTTTCTTACTACTGTACTACTGTAACAGTGATGTACTGATTCGACATATTGTGAGTGATCGCGGTATTGTCCGGAAAAAAAAAATACTCCGTTCCTAAATACTCAAGGAGCAAAATGAGTGAATCTACTCTTTAAAATAAGTCTTTATACCCCGCAAAAAGAAAGTAAGTCCTTATACAATCATATATGGTTCGTATTGAAATCTCTAAAAGGACTTATATTTAGGAACGGAAGTAGTAGTATCTTCTTTTTATCGGCCATGTCCGATTCACATCTCATTCTTATAAAAAAAATCATTATTTTTATAGTCATAATCATCTAATGCTTTAAATTGTTTTTTTAAATAATACATATAAAAGTTTTCTCGCAAAAACATCAATATAAGTTGATAAATATTTTATGGTAAAAACACATTTTTCGATATAAATGAAATTTAGTTGAGTAAATAAGTTTTGGTAAATAAATTCAGACATTAAGCAAAAGCTTTGATATTCTGTTGATTATTAAGCAGAAGATTGTCCCGTTATTCGTCATGAAAAACCACACAAACACACACTAGCCAGGGAACTCGCTCACGCAGACAAGCCGATCTTCCGTCACTGCCCAAAAAGAAAGTCATGAAGCACACTCCCGGGGTAACGAAGAGACAACCATTCCACATGCTTGTAATGGTTGCAACCCCACACGACACAAGGTTCATGTCGTCGAAGTTGGAAAGCTCATGGGGTTGTTGTTCGAACACACCTTGCGCACTCAACCAGTATCTCTTCTGGGGTTGTCACATCGACATGCCAGTGTAGATACGTGCAAAAGCATACTAGTCTACCCAATAATCAAGTCATTTTCGTGCGCTGGTGATCACTTGGTTGAGCGAGGTGACGAGCTAATCGTCTGCCCATAATTCTGCACTACTTGAGTGTGGTGACGAGCTAATCGGGCAGGCCAAACCTTGGGAAAAAAATCACGACCTCCACTTCCCCTGGAACACATCCCAGTCGTACCGTCTTTACAGCATAGGTCGTCAGGTCATGGTAGATGCGTCTGTGTTTGGAGTAAGAAACTCATACGTAGAGTTACAAACCCATACGTACCCACGATCAACTACGTGTGGGTCAGGGTGGACGCGGTCCGGGCCGGTCCGATCTCGGACCGAGCAGTGCGGCGGTCCTGATTTCGGGGACCGGACCGGCAGACGTGAAGCTCGGTGTGGACCGGCGGTCCTCACGGTCCCGGCGACGTCCGGTCGCTGCCATGTGGGCCCAAGATTTCGCAGAGGTGGTCGGAGAAGCAACACGGTGGCCGGAGCCGGAGAAGAGGGACCTGATGTGCGGCCGCGCGAGGGAGAGGCACAGTAGAGAGAGGGAGCAGCACGACCGCGTGAGGGAGAGGGGAAGCAGCCGCGCGAGGGAGCGGCGGTGCGAGGTAGAGGCGCGATGGCCTGGGGGAGGGAGGCGAGGACGGGGGGCGGGGGGGGGGACTGTCATGTCAGCCAAGAGCCCAAGCATGCGCAAGTTTATGTTCAGCAGTTTTTTCCGTTGCATGCAGGTAATTTAGGGCTTGCATGAGCCGATGATTTTCCTTGTATGGGCGTTGCCGTGATTGGTGGATTAATTCGGACGTGAAGTTAGTCGTGGGATTGCACCATGATTGTCGGATTGAACCATTTTTCTCTCTCATTACTTCTGTTTTTTACTTCCTCCGTTCCTAAATATTTGTCTTTCTAGAGATTTGAACAAGTGACTACATACGAAGCAAAATGAGTGAATTTACACTCTAAAATATGTCTACATAGATCCGTATGTTATAATCTGTTTGAAATGTCTAGAAAGACAAATATTTAAGAACGATGGGAGTACATATTTGGCTGAATAAAAGGAAACTGCGTCATGTGATGGCGCCTCATTATTGGACCGCACTCGTTTCTCTCGTTAGTGGCAAATGGAAGGAACGGCAGCTAGGAGTTGTCGTGGGAACACGCCTAAATTATCGGGTCGCATCTTGTTTCTGTCGACTGATTGAAAGGAAAACAAAACGTTAGGGCGTGACTGCCTCTTGCCCTTGTGTGACTCCCAGATAATCACGGGTGTGAGGGCGTGTTCTTTCTATTTTTGTTCTCTTTTACCTCACGCGCGACATTCAACTTTCTTCTCTGTTCGACTAAATAAAAGGAAACAAATCAAAGAGGGGCGCGCTCGCGCGGCAGAAGGACGGTGGGGCGTGCCCGTCGGTCACCCGACGCACGGATCTTGCCGGCCAGAGCGTGATGACTGCGATGATGAAGAACGGCCTGCGACGCACTTCGGTCCGCTCGGTCGGACCGGTGAAAGACCGGACTGGACCGAGAAAATTTCGGGCCCATATTTTGTAACCAGACCGGCAAATATTTTCAACGGGCCAGGACCGAACGGTAAGCCCGCTCGCTTCGTCCAGCCCGACGTGTGGGTTTGTAACTCTATTTGGATACTATATGGGTTTGTAACTTTACTATATGACCCATAATAGTAGTAATACATAAGGATTTGAATCATTGTGATTTCTGTGCCAAGTCTCTGGATCAATTGCTAGCATGCATAATATACCACCAAATACCAAGATATTCACATATCATAGATATTACAACACACATACAGACGAGCATGAACTTGAACCTGAACCTGAACATTCATTTATTAGCTGACGAAACTAAACCTGAATACATATGGCTCAACAATACAGCACAATTTACCCGTAAAAAAAAACAATACAGCACAATCTTTGCAAGCTTTTGCCTAGCTTTAGTAGACTAGTAGTCTTTTTAGTTTTCCTTCTCTCGTTTATAGATGGACTGTATCTCTGTTACTGGAGCTCATTAGGTTTATCGTAATAATCGAGATCATTGGCTTCCTTTTTCCTATTATCCTCTTTTAATCTTCTTTGTAAGAAGGGTTAGTTTCTAACAACGCAAAAACAAAAGATAGGATGTGGCGCTACATATCAATTCAGTCGTTGGACAACTCGTGTAACATTTTTCGCACCGATATACAACTGTCAGCTGACAAATAGCCAGAAAAGAAGAGATTACAGCCAGCTTTGTGAACGGAGCAGAGAAAAACACATAAAATTCTAGTGCTGTTGATGAAAATCTTGTCTGAACAAGTTGGAAAAAAGACTTGTACTCTCAGATGGATGGAGCGAGATAGAAACCAGAAGCGATTTTAATTAAGCTTCCTGGTATGTCCATCTTGCTTTTTCATGACGCCCGGGCGGTATCTCCTCCGACCTGCTCCAGCAGAGGTGGTGGATTCAGCATCTTTAAATCTGGGATCGTCCTCGTCAACCTCGAGCTCGTAGGTGACTCTGCCCTTGGTTTTTAATTGGTGCTTATAGTCCCTCTGCTCCTCGAGCATCCTGCCCTTGGTGTGCTCCTGAAACATGGCCAAGTTGGCCAGCATGATGCCCCAGTTCGCAGCCAGTTCTGGGTCATTCCTGACCCAGAAGTCGTCCACCTCCGTATTAATGGGTTTTTCCTTGTAGGAGAGGACACGTTTCACATCGCTATCTGGCACCTGAATCAACACCTTCTTCTTCTTCTTCTTCTTCACGAGCGCCTCCGTCTTCGACCCTGCAGGGTTTTCGGCCGACTCGCCGTTGGAACCTGGGGATGTGTCTTTCTGAACCTGGGGATTAACCAGCTCCACCTTCTCCTCGGAGGAACTCGAGCTCGCCATTGGAACCTGCACGGACGGTTATTTTTTGGATCTGATGAAAATCAGGTGACCCTCGACGCATCTTTATATGCACGGGCGAGCAGAGTCCTTGTCGGACCCTCAGACCGAACGTGTGCTCGATTCCCCGCCAGAATCGGCAGGAGAGCGCGTCCGGGTCGATCTAACGCTTAGGATTTGGATTGGGCAGATGGATTCGACGCAGAAATCAATCAAGTACACGAGTTCCTTCTTTTATAAGGATATAAGGATGGAAGCAGGGGCCTAGCTACACTTCAGAATCGGTCCAAAGTGTTATCATGCTTGCAGCCCAATAGGCCCCATCAATTATTCACGCCAGCATTAGTAAAACTGGAAAATCTTATTTTTACCTAACTAGCCGAGTTCAATTATTACACTATTACACACACCATTTTTTGGATATCTATATTTTTTAACATTTGTTTATCTACCCAATAATCATGTCATTTTCGTGCGCTGGTGATCACTTGATTGAGCGAGGCGGGCTTTTTTTCCAAAGGACATACTGGCGCATCGCCTGCCCATGATTCTGCACTACTTGAGTGTGGTGACGAGCTAGTCGATCGGGCAGGCCAAACCTCGAAAAAAAATCACGACCTCCACTTCCCCTGGAACACATATCCCAGTCGTACCGTCTTTACAGCATAGGTCGTCGGGTCATGGTCGATGTGTCTGTGTTTGGAGTAAGAAACCCGTCGTGAGAGCATCTCCAGCCGCGTCCCCAACAGGCCTCCCAAGGCAACTTTTTATGCGCCGGGTCGAAAAAATGGCCCAGCCGCGCCCCCAGGACTCCGAAAATCGCCGGATTAGGCCGAAACTGGCGCCGGCGGACCCAACCCGAACCCGGGGCGCTAGGGGTCGCCTGGGGGCGCCGGGCGAGGCGTTTTTTGCCGCGAATGGGATAGGCCCGCCCTGTCAGCGACGTGCTGCGTCGTCGCCCTCATCGCATCGGTTCCCGCGGGAATCAATGCCAAAGCTAACGCACTGCCGAGCCGTCGCCTGCCATTGATGCCGCCCCCAGCGACCCGTCGCGTCGCCCGGCACCACGGGCGACGGCCACGCGTCGCCTGGCATGCGCCTCTCGTCGCGCGAGCTCCGGCTATAAAAGCATCCTACCTCGCCGGTGAACGCCCACACCGCAGCCACATCGCCCACCGCACTCTCCTCTGCACTGCGCCCCTCCGGCCGCTGGCTACTTCATCGCCGACACGCACTGCGCCCCCATGCCGCCTCGCCGTCGGGGAGGTGCGGGCTACCGCGGCGTCCGGGTTCATCCGTCCGGCACCTACTCCGCCGAGATTCAGTCGGGCCACGTGTGCCTCCGCCTCGGAACCTTCGACACCGCTCAGGAGGGCGCCCGCGCGTACGACGCTGCGGCGTGGCGCCTCCGACGTTCCCGTTGGGACATGAACTTCACGGACGTGCCGACTCTGGAGCGGGCACAGGAGCTGGTGCCTCCCCCGCGGCTTAGAACCGACGAAGATCGTCGGAAGAACCGTAGGCGAGCGCACCGTCTCCACTTGGCCGAGATGGATGAGGAAGCCATGGCGACGTGGCGCTAAAACTTTCCGCAAGACTTCATCGACGAGCACCGGTTCTTGGCCGAGAGGAGGGCAGTGAGGAAGAAGAGGAGGAAGGAGCGAGCGGCTTATCGCGAGGACAAGCGAGCGCGGAGGGCGGCCGCTAAGTCCAACGTCGAGCAAGGAGATGCGTCCTCCTGGGACTTCACCAACGAGCGGTTCCTTGACGCCTACGCTGAGACGTCGGAGGAGGACATCACCGAGGAAGAGTCCGAGTCGGAGAATGACTAGTAGTAGGTCGTAGGAGAAGACTATGTGAACTACTCCCTCCGTCCCAAAATATAAGAACGTTTTTGACGCTAGTGTAGTGTCAAAAACGTTCTTATATTACGGGACGGAGGGAGTATCTATTATCTATCTATCGTATGAAATATCTATCTATCTATATATGTGAACTATCTACGAGAATGTCGAGTCTGGGCCGTTTTGCGCCGGAAATGGGCTGAAAAGCGCCGAATATGAGCTGAAAGCGCCGAAAATGGGCCGATATCGGCGCCTGGGGCGACCTGGGGGGCCGGCGACTGGGATCGAACTGGCACCCAAGCCGAAACTAGCGCCGGCTCGCCCCCAGGCGGCGGTTTTCCGCGCGTCATGGTGGGCCGAACGCCTGGAGATGCCTTAAGAAACCCATACGTAGAGTTACAAACCCATACCTAGCCATGGTCAGGGCCGTCCACAAGAAGGGCCAAAGTGGGCGACCATCCAGGGCCCCCAAATTTCTAGGGCCCCAAATCGTAGTTACATAGGTATATTGGTGATAAAATAAAGGCCCAGTCTGCATGCTTGTTCGATATCTGTTGAGTCGGAATCGCTAATTAAGCCATCACATGCCCTGTCGTGTTGCGCCTTGTTCCGCGTCGAGTAATCAAGCCGAAGCATCACGCGCCCCTAATCCAGCAATTCGCCTCACGCCGCCGCACTACCACAGCGCCGTAGAGCACTTTTGTCCTGTGTGCTTCTCCAATCTGCACCTTCGTTTGCTGCCCAAGTCTGCAGTCGGCTTCTCGTTACTGATACATGGAGCACTGTATTATAAATTTTTACTATGCTCCTATCAATACCGACAACATGTGCCGGATTTTTGCTTCCAGAATTATTTCTCCGGTGAGCTACTTGTAGTAATACTTTAGTTACGCTATCAGGCCATCAGAGAAGATCGGGAGGACAGTCCTGTCTTCCTGCACCAAAACTCTCTCGATTCATTATTCATCGATCGATATTTACCGTAGCTCATCTAGTTGTTGTGAGCAATCCGTAATTTCTATTTTTGTTCTCCCATGTCTAATTGCCACGACGACATCCGTTTATCTATCGTGTATTAGCTTTATGAATTTTATAAAAAATTAGGCCTGATTTTGTGTTTCGTCCCGGGGCGGCGGGGCCCCAAATGTCTGGAGACGGCCCTGGCCATGATCAACTACGTGTGGGTTTGTAACTCTACTTGGATGAATGCCAAGTCTCTGGATCAATTGCTAGCACGCATAACATACCACCAAGTACCAAGATATTCACATATCATAGATATTACAACACAGATACAGACAGCATGAACCTGAACCTGAACATTCAGTTATTAGCTTACGAAACTGAACCTGAATACATACGGTTCAACAATACAGCACAATTTACCCGAAAAATAAATAAAACAATACAGCACAATCTTTGCATGATTTTGCCTAGCTTTAGTACACTAGTAGTCTTTTTAGTTTTCCTCCTCTCGTGTATAGATGGACTGTATTTCCGTTACTGGAGCTCATTAGCTTTATCATGATAATAGAGATCATTGGCTTCCTTTTTCCTATTGTCCTCTTTTAATCTTCTTAGAAGGGTTAGTTTCTAACAACGCAAAAACAAAAGATAGGATGTGGCGCTACATATGTCCAGGGATCAATTCAGTTGTTGGACGACTCGTGTAACATCTTTTGCACCAATATATAACTGCCAGCTGAGAAATACTAGCCAGAAAAGAAGAGATTACATGAGTAGAGAGAAAAACACATAAGGGCATGTACAATGGTTCTATCTTAAGAGTGTCACGTAGGATAAATGATGAGGTGGAGGAGAGAGAAATCATAAGAGATGTCGTATCTTCTTTTATTTAAGAGAAGACAAAAGATGATCTCTTAGCATAATTTATTTCACCATGTTTTTAGGAACAACTAATTATTGAAGATAAGGCTAAGAGATGATCGATTGTAGACATATTTTTTTGTCATCTCTAATTACATGTAAAATTTAAGATAAGACTATTTTATCAACCATTGTACATACCCTAAAATTCTAGTGCAACTGTTGATGAAAATCTTGACTCAACAAATTGGAAAAAAAGACTTGTACTCTCAGATGGATGGAGCAAGATAAAACCAGAACCGATTTTTAATTAAGCTTTCTGGTATGTCCATCTTGATTTTTCATGACGCCGGGGCGGTATCTCCTCCGTCCTGCTCCAGCAGAGGTGGTGGATTCATCATCTTTAAATCTGGGATCGTCCTCATCAACCTCAAGCTCGTAGGTGACTCTGCCCTTGGTTTTTAGTTGCTGCTTAAAGTTTCTTTGCTCTTCAAGCATCCTGTCCTTGGTGTGCTCCTTGTACATGGCCAAGTTGGCCCACATTATGCCCATGTTCGCAGCCAGTTCTGGGTCTCTCCTGACCCATCGGTCGGGCACCTCCGTATCGATGGTTTTTTCCTTGTAGGAGAGGACACGTTTCACATCGCTATCTGGCACCTGAATCAGCACCGTCTTCTTCTTCTTTTTAATCTCCGTCGTTGACGGCTCTGCAGGGTTTCCGGCCGGCTCGCCGCCGACAACCGGATCGGCTGGTGCGATTTTCTGAAGCTGCGGATCCGACGGCTCCTCATCCTTCTCGAACGGAGAACCCGTGCTTGCCATTGCTGCCTGCGCTGCACCCAATGCTATGATTTGATGATTGTTTGGATGAGAAATCAGGCACCTGGATGTATATATATACACACGTACGCGCGAGCTAGGGAGTCCTTGTGGGACTCTTCTGGTGTTAGGTTTGCTGTTTTCGATCCGTTATCTGATTATTACAGTTGTACTTGAAACCGTCGGACAATCTGATTATTACATCATCCCCTGCAGGTTGCAGCGACTATAACATGTGCTGAATTTTTATCTTCTTTGACAATCCAACATGTGCTGAATTGATTACACAGCCCAGCCAAACACAGTACTTTCTCGAATGTCCTCTTGCGAAATTATTATGGCGATCAATTCATATAGCTTTTAACGTTCATCCCCCAAGGAGCATCAACACGTTATTTGGGACGTGGCTTAACGGAGTGGACATACACATAGCTAAACATGTTCGGATAGAAATATGTGCACTATTCTGGACTATATGGAACACTAGGAATGATATGATTTTCAATGGGGCAAAATTCACTAATTTTTTGCAGGTTATCTACACTCATGGGAGCTTTTGGTTAGTGGCTGCAACCGCGGGAAGACGGTAGCACAGGCTATCTTCAGCCGATTTGGATGACGAGCTAATAATAGGCTAGGTGTGTAGATATCTTAGCTTGTTCTTTATCGCCGGCTGTGGCACTTTTCAGTTCTATATTGCTGGACGCGGCTTTGTTTAGATTTATTTTCTTTCGAGTTCCGCTCAGTTTATGAGCTTTTTTGGACATTAGGACTTTGTTATGTTTTTATTTAATAATATGACTGCATGCATCGATTAATACAGAGACCGAGGATGATCCTCCTTTTCAAAAAATAAACACAGTACTGCAAGATACTGTACCTTTGTGTGCATGAAACAAACAAATTGGCAAATGGCCACGTTACACCTCCTTTTACACTGTTATCTGATTACATTAACAGAAACGGAATGGAAATCCCGGACAACAAATCAGCAACAGGAACGGAATTTCCGTCAGGAACACAAATCAGAAGCAGAGTCTAACATGAGGGGTTCGCTCCAGGTTTACCGCACTGCTGCACCACTTCAACGAATACGACCAATAAGCGACATAATTCTGGAAATTTGAAGTCCTTGGTACACTTTCTTATGAAATAACTGTTAAACAATCCTATAGATTGCAGTCCGTATCAAATACAATCTGTAGGTTAGATCAACTTGTACTTCAAGTTTTAATGTCTTTCCTGTGTATATATATAATATGTAATGTAAACGATCAAGGCGAGCTATTGCAGCCCGATCTTGTTTTCCTACCTAATCTAATTATTCTACATGGTATCAGATTAGTTCGGTCCTTGGCCTTTTCTCTCCAAACCCTCCACAACCAGTTGAAGAGGTAGGTTTAGGGTTTTGCGTGGGTGACTAACATCCAGCCTCACGTCTCAATATATAGATGGTCAGAATACAATTACATATGTATATAAATACGTGTACATGTACAATATGCTAGACCCTACTTTACATGCCCTCTCAATCTGAACTACATACAAGATTCAGATTGGTTCTAAAGCGGTCTAGCATCTGTCGAGTAGCGGGTTAGTAAATACTCCAACTGTTCCTTAATGTAAGGTGTATTTTCTTTTAAAGTCAAACTTGTCTAACTTTGACCAAGTTTATAGACAAAAATATCAATGTCTAGACTACCAAACCATTATCACTAGATTGCTCATGAAGTATATTTTATATATTTTATATATTTAGTGTTGTAAATCTTTATATATTTTGCTATAAAGTTGGTCAAACATAGGTTACGTTTGACTTTTTGAAAAACTAATACACTTTATATTTAGGAACGGAGGGAGTACATCCGCTAGCTGATCATCAGTTGAGATAAACCTGACTTCCAGTTTACCAACAGCTACTCGTTCTCTCACAAAATGGAAATCAATCTCAATGTGTTTGGTCCGAACATGAAACACTGGATTCGTCGTCAGGTAAGTTGCCCCTAAGTTATCACACCACAATATGGGTTGGCGCTGCCGTGTGACTCAAGGTTCTGTGAGAACTCTATCTATCCAGATGGCTTCAGCTGCGCCATTGGCCAGTGCCTTATACTCTGCCTCGGTGCTAGACCTCAAGACTGTAGGCTGTTTCTTGAAACTCCAAGATATAAAATTGGGTCCAACAAATATAGCAAAGCCACCAGTAGAACGTCTGTCATCAACACAACCTGTCCAGTCTGCATCGGTGAATATATTGACTCCAGTAAATCAGGACTTACGAATCCGTAGTCCCTTATCTAGCGTACCTTTGACATACCTCAGAATACGCTTAACTACTTCCCAATGAACCTCCGTAGGTTGAGACAGGAACTGGCACACTTTGTTCACGGCAAAGGAGGTATCTGAATGAGTGAGTGTCAGATACTGAAGTGCTCCAACTACACTGCGATACCTGAAAGAATAATCGGTACTCGGCAATGCACCACTATGACGCGAGAGGCTCTCTGATGTAGCAAGTGGAGTGAAAGTGGACTTTGACGCAAGTGGAGTGCATACTTCTTCTGCGTCAATGACATGCCCCCTGAATGAAAGTACGCTTCCAGTCCAAGAAAGTACTCCAGCCTGCCCAAGTCTTTGATGGGAAAACTCGCAGACAAGGACTGCACAAGGTGATCCACCACAGTAGGTGTAGAACCAGCAATCACAATATCATCAACATACACCAGCATGTATATCTGAATAGTACCTTGTGAAAATATGAACAAGGACACATCTGCCTTGGATGGAACAAAGCCAAGCTGTGAGAGACGCTGACACAACTGAGCATATCAGGCACGCATGATCTGGGACGCCATCGAGAACCTGTTTCGAGACAACAAAAAGCACCATGCCATCCAGCTTGAGGCGGAGTTCCGCAACACTCCGCAAGGTGATCAGACCGTCAGCGACTACTGCTCGAAGCTCAAAGCCCTGACTGACTCCCTCACCGACGTCGACCAGCCGGTCAATGACGAGACGCTTGTCCTCACCCTTCTACGTGGCCTCAACAACAGCTTCGCACACCTCCGCTCATTCATCCCGTTTCAGGTGCCCTTCCCAACGTTCCTTCAGACATGCTTGATGGCTTCTCGCCCCTCGTTGGTTACCCCAAGTGGAAGGTTTGAGATGTAGCGTAGCGGTAGTTTTCCCTTGGCAAAGATACCAAGGATCGAATCCCGTGAGACTCTGAGGGTCAACAAGAAGGTGTCAATAGCGCCAGAGACTTTTGCTTGACAGGACCTGCACACAGATACAAATAACTTTGCTCCCAACGAGTACAGAGAGGTTGTCAATCCCTCCGGCCTTGTCGTTTACAAAGGATCAAACGCAAGAGATAATAGTGATAGGTATGACTGCAACTAGTAAATAAGAACAGAAAGTAAATAACGGGTGTGATCAGTGATGGTAATATGGACCGGGGTCCCATGATGTTCACTAGTGATGTCTCTCTCCCAAAAGACGATAAAACAGCTAAGCGAGGTAAACGAATTACAGCTGGGCAATTGACAGGATTATGTGTGCAAACCAATGCTAACTATGCTGCAAAGAAAGGTAGAGGCTCAAAAGCATGGGCGGTACGCCAAGGCAAGTAGACCGAAATCCATCTGCATCTACTACTAATCATCCACCTTGAGATATCTATCCAGAACATCTCGCTGGTATTAAGTTGCGAGTCCCACCCATAGTGTAAACTCAAAGCAACAGACAACTGCATTAAAAGAACTTTGCGTAAAGTAAACAATCCTTGCACCCGCAAGTACAAGCACCGTTGTTTTCCCCCTTGTGGCAACAGCACATCTCCTAGACTCATGTTTCTGTCACTCAAGCTAGTCATCGAGGGGCATGAACCCACAATCAAGCATAACGTTCCCTCTTGGAGTTACTACCTACTACTTGGCCAAAGCAATAAACAGCAACGGAGAACATGCAAGAATTACTCAAGAACATAAATATAAAAGAGGTGAATCAAATATATTACTCACACACAATCTGAACATAATCTCATAATCCATCGGATCCCAGCAAACTCAGCATAGCAACAGCATAAAGATTACATATGTGCCTCGATCATGTAGGGCAGCTCACGAGGTCTAATCGGTGAAGAACAGAGAGGGGAGGAGAACATCACATAGCTACTGGTCATGGACCCATGGTCCAAGGGGGACTACTCACAACTCATCCGGGAAGCGTCCATGGTGGTGGAGAAGCTCCCGGTGGTGGTTCTCCCCTCCGGCAGGGTGCCGGGAAGAGTTCTCCTGGTGCTCCCGATCTTGGAAGCGCGGCGGCGGCGGAACAGAGATGAGATCGCGAAAAAGGGTTCCGTCCTCGAGGGTTTCGGGATGCGGTGTAAATATATGCCAAAGGGGGTCACCAGAGGAGGTAAGGGGGGCCCAGGCGCCCCCCCCCGGCGCGGCCAGGAGCGGGGGCGCGTGGGCAGGCCACCTGGGCTGCCCCTGGCTCCCCTCTGGCCCCACTTCTGCCGCGTGGAAGCTTCTGAAGCGCTGATTTTTTATATATTTTTCCCGGAATTTTTCTGGCAATTTACGTAATGGGAAAACCTGAAATACAAAAACAGCAGAAAACAGAAACTGGCACTGGGGTGCACTGAGTTAATAGGTTAGTCCAAATATGATCAAAAGTGTATGGAAGTGCATAAATATCATAGCAATATCACACAAAAGAGGCATGGAGCAAGCAGAAATTATAGATACGTTTTGGACGTATCAACATCCCCAAGCTTAATTCCTGCTCGTCCTCGAGTAGGTAAATGATAACAAGCATAATTTCTGTGGTGACATGCTATCGACCATATAAGAACTTTTAAGTAAAGCAATCAAGGCATGTAATTCAATTCAAGTCATAACAAGCAAGAGTCTATATTAGCATTGTAACAAGTAACATAAGAACATAAAGGTGCAAGAGATCTCGCTGTCCGTGACTCGAATGTCTCCAAATGATGTTTGCGTGCAAGAAAGGGGATAGGGATATATGAGAGTAAAACATAGTTTTTGTATTGTTGAGAACTTAATCTACTAAAGTTTCACACTTGGTCTTCTTTGGAATCTTATCTTGACTCATCCCCAGACCGTCAGCCAGGTACAAGTCAAAATGATCCACTCCCTTTCGATATTTTGAGCACTCATGCAATGGATGAGCGTAAGCAAGAAAGTCGACACTTAGGATGGCAAAGAGAGAAATGATAGAGGGGGAAGACAAAAAAGGTGTGAAAGGATCACATCAATGAGGACAATCATCGGCGAGAGAAAGCCAAATGATAGATATGATGCGAGGAGTAGGGATTGCCATGCAACGGATGCACATATGAGCTAAGTTAAGCTCTCCAATGGAACTAATGGTGGTGCATCCAACTTGCTTGCGCAAGAAGACCTAGAGCTCTTTTGAGGAGGCTCATCATTGGAATATACAAGCCAAGTTCTATAGTGTAAAGGTCCCCACATAGCTATATGCATAAATGATAATCTCTATGGAGTACAAGGTATAAGATGGAGTACGAGTGTGGATCTCTCAAAAGAAATAGTAGTGTGCCCCTTCTCTCTTTTTATTTCTTTTTATTTCTATTTTTTTATTTTTTTTATTTGTGGCCTCAATGGCTCTTTCTATTTATCTCTCATTTGTCCTCTTTGGGATCTTTTGATTTTGTCCTCTTTGGGATCTTTTGATTTGTCCTCTTTGGGATCTTTTTCTCACTTTAGGGGCAACACTCTATGTATTACAAGGAGTATAGAAGATCTTTCACACTTTACAAAAGTACTCAACATAAAGAAAATGAAACTATCATGATGTATGCAAATGTATGCCTCTGCCAGTGTAGCAGGATATGCAATGATACTAGCGTGTCATGTCGCAATGATTAGGGCAAGGCCCAACTAGCATGCGGCTCATCGATCAAGCAAAAAGCATGTATGACATGAAGATCAAGTCATGAGAGGATGGATGTTGCATGGCAATGTATCTCGAAAAGGCTATGGAAATGCCTTAATAGGTAGGTATGGTGGCTGTTTTGAGGAAGGATATAATGAGGCTTATGATGACAGAGCGTATCGTGCCAAGGATTTGGATGTACCGGCGAAGTATGCGCCAACTCTCGAGGTGAGAAAGGGCAATGCACGGTACCGAAGAGGCTAGAAAAATATGGATAGATGGAAGTGTCAACCTTCGAATACTCACATTAGTCCGAAGAACTCATGCACTTATTATCGGTAACTCTCAATCTAATTAGGAGGTTCACAAAGAGACAAGTACCCCGAGGAGGTGTGTATGGGGGTTTGGTTACCCTTGCTCATCCTCGACCCATGGTACGTGAGTGTACTCTAATATTCGATCCCTCCAAAGATTAGTGATCCATTTAGTAGCTAAAGTTCTCAACTATTTTGTAGGTTTTCGAAAATAAACACGGATTGCCCAAAATACGACATCTATCACTAATAGGCTAAAGCTCTTGACACCAAAAGTTCAGACATTACTCATGGCAATACCTCAAAACTATTGCAAGTTACTACTAAAATTAAATAGCAACCTCAATTACCTACTTTAAGTTTAAGACACATAACTCAGTGCAACAGACAAACTCTCTCAACAGGATAAACATGAAAACTCAAGAGAGTTCAGCAACCAACTAAACAAAAGCTCTTTAAAAAGTAAAGCATGAAAACTAAGAGCTAAACATGACAGTAGCTATGGAAAGACAAAGAACATACACAGCAAAGATAAGCATGAAAATCCTATGTTGTGTTCTAGGTTGAAGTGGAGCGTGTTTCTCTCCCACACAAAGAAAGCTGGGTTCTAACTCGTTATGAACAGCAAGCAAAGCTAAAGAAAACTAAAAAGGAAACTAAAAGCAAGACGCTCCAAGCATAGCACATAACGCATGAAGTGATTAAAATATAGTGGAACGAAAGACGAACTGATAATTGTTGATGGAGAAGGAGATGCACGGGGGCATCCCCAAGCTTAGACGCTTGAGTCTTCTTGAATATTTCTTGGGGGTGCATGGGGGCATCCCCAAGCTTGAGCGTTTGACACTCCTGAATCTTTTTATCATCTTCCCTCGCACACTTGAAAACTCCCTTCATACATAACTCATCATAATATGATTAGCGAGATTAGTACCCATAATAAAATAATTTTTCCTTGCTGGAAATAAGGATAATCTTGAAGATCTACTGTTTCTCAAGATTGCCAAAAGGTTTTTGTAAAAAAAAAAGCAAGCTCAAGGTTTGCAAAACGAAGAAAAGGCAAAACAGGACAGAATCTGTGAAAAACAGACCAGCAGGTAGTAAATAATTTTTTCGGGGCACTTCTGTAACTCAAATCAAAAAACTCAGAACAGACGTCCGAAAGCCAATTGTATAGAGCACGCTGTCGAAAAAATTCAGACCAAAAAGATGATCTGGTGATTTTATACGAATTTTTCTGTCCAAGGACAGAATCTGTTTCCTGGACAGCACGTCACAACTTTTGAACTTTCTTGCAATCGGAGGCTAAACTTGGCACAAAGCTGAAAAGAAAAAATACAATGATGATGCTACTGTAGTAACAAAAATCAAGACCACTAAAACTGAAAGAACAAACTGAAAGCAAAGATAACAAGGGTTGTCTCCCTAGAGCTCTTTCTTTATAGCCATAAAGATAGGCTTAAGACTTTAATGATGCTCTCGTAGGAATAAGAGTTGAAGAACAAAAGAGAGCATCAAGAAGCAAATACCAAACACATTTAAGCCTAACATGCTTCCTATGCATAGGAATATTGCAATAGAATAATTCATTGAAGCACAAAGCAATAAGCATAGGAAGACAAAACAAGTGCAGCTTCAAAACCTTCAACATAAAGAGAGGAAACTTCTTATTATTAAGATATTTAGAACCATGTCTCCCTCTCTCATTATAAATTTCAGTGGCATCATGGATGAACTCAACAATATAACCACATAAGGCATTATTTCCATGATCCAAAAGCATAAAAGTGTCATTACTCTTCATATAAGCAAAATCTTTCTTATTAGGAATAGTGAGAGTAAGACTATCATAACCATCATCATATTTAGGAGGCATATCATAATCATAATAAATTTTATACTCAATAGTAGGTGGACTAAAAAGATCACATTTATCATTGTAATCATCATATATAGGAAGCAAAGTATTATCAAAGTAAATTTTCTCTTCAAAAGTTGGGGGACTAAAAATATCATGTTCATCAAACGTGTCATCCCTAAGCTTAGAGCTTTCCATGTCATTAGCAATATTGATATTCAAAGAAAGCATACTAATAACATCACCACCATCATGATTGTTATGCAAATAATAAAGTTCCATAGGTTTTTTAACTTTCTCTTCAAACACATCATGTCCCAAAGCAAGGTAGAGCTTATAAAGCTCTCTCATATTTTTGTTGTTTTCCATTAAGGAAAACTAGTGAAAAGACATAAAGAAAACTGAAAGGTAAACTAACAAGACTAAAAAGCAAAGATAAAAGATAGCGTGCAACTGCCCTATCTTGAAGAGTGGAGTCCCCGGCAACGGCGCCAGAAAACTTCGCTTGATGGCTTCTCGCCCCTCGTTGGTTACCCCAAGTGGAAGGTTTGAGATGTAGCGTAGCGGTAGTTTTCCCTTGGCAAAGATACCAAGGATCGAATCCCGTGAGACTCCGAGGGTCAACAAGAAGGTGTCAATAGCGCCAGAGACTTTTGCTTGACAGGACCTGCACACAGATACAAATAACTTTGCTCCCAACAAGTACAGAGAGGTTGTCAATCCCTCCAGCCTTGTCGTTTACAAAGGATCAAACACAAGAGATAATAGTGATAGGTATGACTGCAACTAGTAAATAAGAACAGAAAGTAAATAACGGGTGTGATCAGTGATGGTAATATGGACCGGGGTCCCATGATGTTCACTAGTGATGTCTCTCTCCCAAAAGACGATAAAACAGCTAAGCGAGGTAAACGAATTACAGCTGGGCAATTGACGGGATTATGTGCGCAAACCAATGCTAACTATGCTGCAAAGAAAGGTAGAGCCTCAAAAGCATGGGCGGTACGCCAAGGCAAGTAGACCGAAATCCATCTGCATCTACTACTAATCATCCACCTTGAGATATCTATCCAGAACATCTCGCTGGTATTAAGTTGCGAGTCCCACCCATAGTGTAAACTCAAAGCAACAGACAACTGCATTAAAAGAACTTTGCGTAAAGTAAACAATCCTTGCACCCGCAAGTACAAGCACTGTTGTTTTCCCCCTTGTGGCAACAGCACATCCCCTAGACTCATGTTTCTGTCACTCAAGCTAGTCATCGAGGGGCATGAACCCACAATCAAGCATAACGTTCCCTCTTGGAGTTACTACCTACTACTTGGCCAAAGCAATAAACAGCAACGTAGAACATGCAAGAATTACTCAAGAACATAAATATAAAAGAGGTGAATCAAATATATTACTCACACACAATCTGAACATAATCTCATAATCCATCGGATCCCAGCAAACTCAGCATAGCAACAGCATAAAGATTACATATGTGCCTCGATCATGTAGGGCAACTCATGAGGTCTAATCGGTGAAGAACATAGAGGGGAGGAGAACATCACATAGCTACTGGTCATGGACCCATGGTCCAAGGGGGACTACTCACAACTCATCCGGGAAGCGTCCATGGTGGTGGAGAAGCTCCCGGTGGTGGTTCTCTCCTCCGGCAGGGTGCCGGGAAGAGTTCTCCTGGTGCTCCCGATCTTGGAAGCGCGGCGGCGGCGGAACAGAGATGAGATCGCGAAAAAGGGTTCCGTCCTCGAGGGTTTCGGGACGCGGTGTAAATATATGCCAAAGGGGGTCACCAGAGGAGGTAAGGGGGGCCCAGGCCCCCCCCCCCCCCCGGCGCGGCCAGGAGGGGGGCCGCGTGGGCAGGCCGCCTGGGCTGCCCCTGGCTCCCCTCTGGCCCCACTTCTGCCGCGTGGAAGCTTCTGGAGCACTGATTTTTTATATATTTTTCCCGTTATTTTTCTGGCAATTTACGTAATGGGAAAACCTGAAATACAAAAACAGCAGAAAACAGAAACTGGCACTGGGGTGCACTGAGTTAATAGGTTAGTCCAAATATGATCAAAAGTGTATGGAAGTGCATAAATATCATAGCAATATCACACAAAAGAGGCATGGAGCAAGCAGAAATTATAGATACGTTTTGGACGTATCAATGCTCGACGCTCATCTTAGAAGAGACAAAAAAGAAAACTGACGCCACGAACGCTGCCTCCACTGCTCTTTGGGCAAGCGGCAATAGCATCCTACCTAGCGCGGGTGGCGAGTGCGCTCCATTATCTGGCCCCGGGGGCGACCGTTCAGGCGGGCGTGGCGGCACTGGCTACAACAACACCCCATTCTACCGCGGTGGAGGCCGCGGCGGTCGTGGTCGTGGCCGCGACAACCCATGGCAGTTCAATCCATGGACTAGGGCCCCAGACTCAGGCTCATCTTCTTCAGCAACAGCAGTCCTCAACTCCGTGGTAGTAGCCCACGGTTCCCTGGCAGCCTCGTCTATGGCGTGCACCGTCTCAAGGACTTCTTGGCCTTCGTCCCAACACTGCACCGCAAGCTTACACTGCCTACGGCCAGACCTACAACAACACCAACATGATGTCGTCCTCTACTTCAAACCCGCACTAGCAGACGGTCGACCCAGTGCTCCTGGCTGCCCTCAACAATATGCATATCCCCGGCACGCACGAGTGGTATATGGACTCCGACGCATCTTCTCATATGGCATCCAATTATGGTAACTCCGACTCCGTCTCACCATCTTCATCCTCTCGATCTGTTACTGTCGGCAATGGTTGTACTCTCCCAATTACACACGTTCGATCATATGCACTCACTAGCACTTCCATACCTCTTCATTTACGCAATATTCTTATTGTTCCTCAAATTATCAAAAATCTAGTTTATGTTCGTCAATTCACCACTGATAATTCATGTTCTATAGAATTTGACCCTTATGGTTTCTCTGTGAAGGATCTTCTCACCAAGACCGTGATTCTTCGATGCAATAGTTCCGGACCTCTTTATCCAATATGTCAACCCACACATGAAGCTCATGCCGCCATCGCCACCTCTTCATCGGACCTTTGGCATCGCCGTCTCGGTCACCCCGGCTCCCACACCATGTCGCACCTTCATCAACTCCAGCATCTCCCATACACTAAAGTCGGCACATCGCTATGTCATGCTTGTCAAATAGGAAAACATGTTAGGTCGCCGTTTTTTTACTTCTCAGTCACATACTATTCGCCCTTTTGAGCGCATTCATTGCGATTTGTGGACATCTCCTGTGCCTAGTACGTCTGGTTATTGTTATTACTTAATCATTGTCGACGACTATACTCATTTTTTCTGGAGTTTTCCTCTTCGCAAAAAGTCTGATGTTTATACCACCTTCGCCACCTTTCATGCCTATGCTCTCACTCAATTTCAGCTATCCATCCAATCCAAACAATGTGATAATGGTCGTGAGTTTGACAACACTAAACTAGACTCATTTTGTTCCACCAATGGCATTATTTTTCGCTTTTCATGCCCCTACACCTCCCAACAAAATGGTACGGTTGAGCGAGCCATCCGCACCACCAACGACGTCATTCGTACATTGCTTTTTCCAAGCCTCCCTTCCGGCACCCTTTTGGGCCGAAGCACTTCACACCGCCACTTACCTTATAAATATTAGACCCACCAATGCTCAACCTCCATATACCCCCTTCTTCCTTCTTCATGGATGCCACCCCATCTATACTGATCTTCGTGTGTTTGGTTGTCTGTGCTATCCCAATACATCCTCTACATCACCACACAAACTTGCCCCTCGTTCTGTCCGTTGTATCTTCCTAGGATACCCATCTCGTCATCATGGCTACCGCTGCTTAGACCTCGCCATCAGACGAATCATAATTCACGCCATGTAACGTTCGATGAGTCTGTTTTTTCATATGCATCACCTACCCATACTACTTCATTGCCACCATTTGATTTGTTCGATCCTCAACTACAGCCACCTCCAGCTCCTCATTGCACGGCCACGTCAACCTCCATGCAACCCGGGTCCAAACCCATGCCCACTACACCCATCATGCATGTGCCCCCAACGTCCGATATTGGACAAACCCATGCATCATCACGCCCAGCCTCTCCTCCTTTATAGCCTGCTACACCTGCACCATCTCCGATTCTTGAGCCTGCTTCCTCTCCCGAACCATCACCATCCCCAGAAATAGTACGCGCTCCATCCCCTGTTATTCATCGCACACGTCGTGTAACAGGTCGACTCCCACCACCTATTGATCGTCTAAACCTCATAGCCACTCTTTCTTCTCCAATTCCTCATAACTATCTAATTGCCTTGCGTGACCTGGCTTGGCGACAAGCCATGCAAGATGAATATGACACACTTCTTCAAAATGGCACATGGACTCTCGTTCCTCCTCCCCCAGGTGCTAATATTGTCAGTGGGAAGTGAATTTTTCGACACAAATATTACTCTGATGGATCTCTCGCTCGTCACAAAGCACGTTGGGTTGTCCGTGGATTCACACAACAGCCCGGTGTAGGTTTTGATGAGACTTTTAGCCCAGTTCTCAAACCAGCCACTATACGTGTGCTCCTCTCTCTAGCTCTTTCTACATCATGGCCTATTCATCAACTTGACGTTAAAAACGCCTTCCTACACGGGAATCTTGACGAGGAGGTATATAGTCAGCAACCTGCGGGCTTCATCGATGCTCGTTTTCCAACACATGTTTGTCGTCTCCAAAAGTCTCTCTATGGTCTTAAACAAGCTCCACGTGCATGGTTTCAATGTTTTGCCTCCTATGCTCGTTCCATTGGTTTTAGTGAATCCAAGTCAGATGCTTCTCTCTTTATTTTTCATAATGGTGGTTCCACTGCTTATTTACTCCTCTATGTTGATGATATTATACTCACTGCTTCTTCTTCCACTATTCGTACTTCTATCATTCAGAAACTTAGCACCGAATTTTCTATGAAAGACCTTGGACATCTTCATCGTTTTCTTGGCATTTTAGTTACTCGCACTTCCTCCAGCCTTCATCTCTCACAACGACAATACATTCTTGATGTTCTCTCCCGTGCTGGCATGCGTGTGCAATCCCGCTTCTACCCCTATAGACACAAAATCAAAGCTTTCAGCCACGGTCGGGTGTCCTGTTTCCGATCCCTTTCAATATCGCAGTCTAGCCGGCGCTCTCCAATATATTACTCTCACACGTCCAGAAATATCTTATGCTGTTCAGCCGGTGTGTCTTCATATGCACAACCCACGTGAGCCTCATTTTCTTCTTATCAAGCGTATCCTTCGTTATCAAAGGGACACTTGATCTTGGTCTCATTCTTCATGCCTCCTCTTCTCAGTCTTGTTGCCTATTCGTATGCTGATTGGGCGGGATGCCCGGATACTCGCCGCTCTACGTCTGGGTTTTGTGCATTTCTTGATGACAACTTAATTTCATGGTCCTCTCGCTGCCAGCCGACAGTGTCTTGTAGCAGCGCCGAGGCTGAATATCGTGCTGCTGCTGTAGTGGCCGAGACTTGTTGGATTCGACACCTCCTTCTCGAGCTACATTGTCCTATAGACAGTGCTACCGTTGTCTATTGTGACAATGTTACTGCTGTTTATATGTCTGCTAATCTAGTGCAGCACAGACGGACGAAACACATTGAGTTGGATATTCATTTTGTTCGGGAGAAAGTTGCCATTGGTGCAGTGCGTGTTCTACATATTCCGTCTAGCTCCCAATTTGCAGATATATTCACCAAAGGCCTACCAACGCCTTTGTTTTTGGAGTTCAGAACCAGTCTTCACATCGGAGATGGAGTGTCCTCCAGTTCAGACTGCAGGGGCGTGTTAGACAATCCTACCGAATGCAGTCCGTATCAAATACAATCTGTAGGTTAGATCAACTTGTACTCCAAGTTTTAATGTCTTTCCTGTGTATATATATACTCCCTTCGTCCGGAAATACTTGTCATCAAAATGAATAAAAGTGGATGTATCTAGATGTATTTTAGTTCTAGATACATTTCTTTTTGTCCATTTTGATGACAAGTATTTTTGGACGGAGGGAGTAATATGCAATGTAAACGATCGAGGCGAGCCATTGCAGCCCGATCTTGTTTTCCTACCTAATCTAATTATTCTACAATAACATGGACTTGTTGGTTAGCGACAAGGGAAAGATGCAACATTATTTACAGAGGGCAGGCACTGTGGAACATTCAGTTAGTGATTAACTGCACACGGTTCTACAATGATACACCACAGTCCACGTCACTCTGATAAGACCTTCTACAACTGGATGCCTTATATCGGTCCAAAATGTCCGGACGGGCTTCCCGGTCACTGCCCGGACCGAAAAAAGCCATCCAACCGAGTTCCTCATATGCAGCCCAAACTCTAGGGCTGCCCAACAGTCCCATATCCAGTACATGTGAGGGGCACATAAAAGGCCCGGATGCACCCGAACACCGTCGCCATATCGGACGGCCCACTACGACCCATGTCGCCATGTCGAACCGCCCACTACGGCCCACGCCGCCCCATCAATGTCCCCACAAAAAACGCAGTTGATCCTCTAAACCCTAGTCAAACCCCACTCTTTTGATTCATCTCGACCTCTACGCTCCCCTCACATCTCCTCTCCTTCCTCTTCCCAATCTCTCTCGTCCCCTCCACCATAGCCGGTGTTGAGTATCGTGATTATTAGAAAAGCTAAGATAGCGTATGATATTATTCTACCCTGCCTTGTACTCCAAGTAGATCATTGTACTCCTATATATATGCCCACGAGGCTCAAGCAATACAACAACTATTCCACCAAACCTCTCTCTCCCTCCTAACATGGTATCAGTTTCCGGGTTCTAAACCCTAGCCGCCGCCGCTTCTGCACCCGCGCGCCGCCCCCGGGGCGGTCTCCATGACCGCCGCCGGGGGCCGCGCCGCCCGTACCTACGGTTCGTCCGTCGGTCGTGTTGGCCGGCTGCCCTAGAGAGTCTTTTTCCCGAGCCATTGCTCTGGATTTTTTTCGCTCTCTCGCCGGTCGTTTTGATCGTCGTTTTTCTTTTTGGTTTTCCGATCTACTCTTGATTGGTTTGCGTCGCCCGCCGCCGCCGTCGACCCCATGCGCCTCTACTCCGACCCTGGCGCGACCAGCCGACATCTCCTCCGACCCGGCGGCCACGCGCGCCGAGGCGGCCCGTCCGGGCCTGTCGTCGTCTGCGCGTCGGTCCGCTCGTCGCCCTACGTCGACCGTCACCGCCATGCTCCGACCGGAACACCTGCATCGCCCCGACCCGGCAGCCTCTCGCCATGCGATGGACAATCATAGCCGTCGCTCGTGCACCGGCCCGCCCATCAATCCACGTCACTCGCCTCTGTCGCGTCTGCACGGCGGCTCGGCGGTCTACCTCGCCGGCCTCATCCTCGGCTGCATCAGGCTCATCGGCTGCCTCAACTCGGGCGCCGCTTCTCCGTTGGTCGCTCGGGCCTCGCTGCCCGGGCGCCGGAGCTGCTTTGGCAGCCCGGGTGCCGGCGCTGACGTCCCACGCTGTCCGCCGTCGTCGGCCTCATCCAGGACTCGGCCGCCACCACGCCTCCATCGAGCGGCGTCCCCGACCTCGCGCGCGATCGGCTTGATCACCCGCTCGCCGCCGCGATCCGCCTCATCTACGCCATGCGACCAACCTGGCCCGTTGGTTGTGCGCGCCTCCGCAGGTCCCGTGAAGATTGTCCTGAGTTCAGCGCACCCCTCCGCCGATCGAGCAACGAGCTGCCGCCGCGTCGCCCCGTCGGGTCACAGCGCCGCCGCCCCGTGGTTCTCCTCGCGGCTGCATCGACTCGTGTGTCGTCGCTGCGTCGCCCCTACGGGTCGTCGTGTCGTGATACGCGGTCCCCGCCGCCGCCCCGAGGTCGTCCCAGCGGTTGCACCGACTCGTGAACCGCCGTTGCGTCGCCCCTTCGGGCCGCAGCGTCGCGGCCCGCGGTCCCCGCCGTCGCCCCGACCCGCCTGCCGCCGCTGCGTCGCCCCTTCGGGCCGTAGTGCCGCGGCCTGCGGTCCACTCCGCCGTCACCGCGCGTCGACTTCTCGTGGTATGCGCTGCGCCATCTCCCTTGGTGCGGGAACGTCACCGTCCGCGCTGGTCTTCGTCGCGCTATCAGAGTTCTTCGCCTACTTCGAGCACCGCCACCGCACTCCTAACCTAGCCGCCGCCGCCGCCACGTCACTCTGATAAGACCTTCTACAACTGGATGCCCTATATCCGTCCAAAATGTCCGGACGGGCTTCCTGGTCACTACCCGGACCGAAAAAAGCCATCCAACCGAGTTCCTCACATGCAGCCCAAACTCTACGGCTGCCCAACTGTCCCCATATCCAGTACATGTGAGGGGCACATAAAAGGCCCGGATGCACCCGGACACCGTCGCCATATCGGACGGCCCACTACGACCCATGTCGCCATGTCGAACCGCCCACTACGGCCCACGCCGCCCCATCAATGTCCCCAAAAAAAACATAGTTGATCCTCTAAACCCTAGTAAAACCCCACTCTTTTGATTCATCTCGACCTCTACGCTCCCCTCACGTCTCCTCTCCTTCCTCTCCCCAATCTCTCTCGTCCCCTCCACCATAGCCGGGAAGCGACTCCGATGAGATCGACTGGGACGAGCTGGTTGCCGACTCATCGAGCTCGTCGGTGTCGGACGAGGAGGAGCTCGTGCACTGCATTGCTCTATGTCGCTCGCAGATGGACCTGTAGGATCGAAGAAGGTGAGAGTGTCTAGAGGGGGGGGGGGTGATTAGACTACTCGACAAGATAAAAATTCTGTCTTTTATCAAGCACAGATTTTGGCAGATTTTGCATAACACACAAGTCAAGTAGCACACTACACATGCAATTCTAGAGTATGGGCAGCGGAAAGTAAATTGCACAAGTAGTAAAGAGAAGTGGAGAAGATCAAACGCAATTTGGAGACGCAATGATTTTTCCCGTGGTTCCGATAGGTAGTGCTATCGTACATCCACGTTGATGGAGACTTCAACCCACGGAGGGTAACGGCTGCGCGAGTCCACGGAGGGCTCCACCCACGAAGGGTCCACGAAGAAGCAACCTTGTCTATTCCATCATGGCCTACGCCCACGGAGGACTAGCCTTACTCGGGGTAGATCTTCACGAAGTAGGCGATCTCCTTGCCCTTACAAACTTCTTGGTTCAACTCCACATCTCAAAGACGGAGGCTCCCAAGCGACACCTAACCAATCTAGGAGGCACCACCCTCCAAAAGGTAATAGATGGTGTTGATGATGATGAACTCCTTGCTCTTGTGCTTCAAATGATAATCTCCCCAACACTCAACTCTCCTCACTGATATGGCTGTGGTGGAAGAAGGGATTGAGTGGAAAGCAACTTGGGAAGGCTAGAGATCAAGTTTCATATGGTAGGAATGGAATGACTTGATCTCAACACAAGGGTAGGTGGTTCACTTCTCAGAAAGTGTATGGTAGGAGTGGTAGTACTTTCTGATGGCTCTCCTCACGAATGAAGAGGGGGTGGAGGGGTATATATAGCCTCCACACAAAATCCAACCGTTACACACATATTTGGGCAATCTCGGTGAGACCGAAGTGAAAACTCGGTCAGACCGAAAGTTCAAATATAGTGAACGTTGGGATTTTCGGTGGGACCGAAAATACCATCTCGGTGAGACCGAAAGTGTAAAGATATGAACGTTGGAGTTTTCGGTGGGACCGAGAAAGAAAACTCGGTTAGACCGATTTGAGAAAAGACAGGAACATGCCAGAATCGGTGAGACCGACAATGCAATATCGGTGAGACCGATTTGAGCCAAGACAGAAGCTTGCCCATTTCGGTGAGACCGATAATACAAACTCGGTTATTCGGAAATGATGTGAAATGGTTACAGAAGGTTGGCAGTTCAGTTTCGGTGAGACCGATCTCAAACTCGGAATGACCGATTTTTCTAGGGTTTGGAATATGGCTGAAGTGGTTCATCTCGGTGGGACTGAGTTGGAAGAATCGGTTTGTCCGAGATTACTTATGAGTGTGTATAGAAGTGAAAGGTGCTGATAGTTGAAGGAGACATATCACTAAGCACTTGAGCAACCAGATCATCAACACAACCTCATCCCCTTTTAATAGTATTGGCTTTTCCTATGGACTCAATGTGATCTTTGATCACTAAACCAAAAATAGAGTCTTGAGCTTTTGCCAATGCTTGCCTTAGCATTTGAGGGGTCCACTTCTTCAGTCATCTTGCCATACCAATGTGATTGAATTTCCTGAAACATACTTGATAAAAGCATTAGTCCAACCACAAAGTATGTTGTCATTAATTACCAAAACCACCCAGGGAGCAAATGTGCTTTCAGGACCGCGCGGGAGCTCCTCCTCTACGGCTTCGTCGGTGGCCAGGGTCGGCAGTTGCAGCTCTACGGTGCCCCAATGTTGCCTTATGAATTCCCTGCCTTCCATGGTCAGGTAGCAGCGTGACCAGAGGCGCCCGGCACCGCTAGCAGCTGCTCCTCCTGGGAGCTATTTGGTACTAGTGCCAACACCATAGAGCACATGGCCGCGGCCGCGATAGCCGGAGGCGGGGAGGCGTTCGTATCGGCAGGCCATGAAGAAGGCGCCGCGGGATGCGTCCAGCAACTGCCGCCCGCTTCCAACAGCGAGGAGGCGCACTGCGACGCAATCCGTCGATCCTATATGTCGGCGGAGACGGATGCCCTCCGTTGGCTTCGCAAGAATGCATCGGCGCTCCGTCGAGCGCTCGAGCAATCCGAAAGGTTGGCTCAGCAGAAGGCGGTGGCAACGGAGAGAACCGCATGGTCGTGGTGGAGCAGAATGGCGCCAACGCATGGCGGGGTTTGTCAGCTCCACGTTCGACGACGACGACGACGACATGACGGACGACGACGCGCGTCCCCCGCCAACGCCTACGTCAAGGACAACCACCGCTCCAAAGATCCCAAGTGGAAGCTGCCGGCGAGGAAGTGATGAATTCTGGCTGCCTCCGTATGTTTGATTACTATGGGGCACCATCAGAAAGTCTTTCATCCACACACAAAGGTGACACGCTTAACTTTTTAATTTCCCCGCAAAAGACAAACCCACATCAGGGCCCGCCTGTTTCTCACTTATAACGAGACGTAAGGCAGCCTCGTGTAGTGGCCCGGCCCAGCGCAGCAGCAGCACTTCGTCGTCGCCGGTGCGCGAGCACGCCATGGGCTTGCCACGCCATGACGCCGTGCTAAAATATGTTCTTCTACTTTTTTTGCTGTTCTATTTCATTTGTATTTATATATGTATATGAATTTCTTTTTAAAATTTATATTTATTCAAAAAATCCAGAACCATGAATTTACAAACACTTTACCAAAGTATATATTTTTAAAGCAATTAAAAAATGTTGATAGTGTTCAAAAAATGTATTCCTACGTTTCAACAAGTGTATGCGAATATTTGAAAAACAACTATACAAATGTATAAAAAACTGTGTAGTATAAAGAAATGTTTCATAAAATTAACAAATATACAGGATTCTCGCGTATCAAAAATAATATTTACTAACATTTAAATAATGGTTATGCAATGTATAAAATGCTCGCATATTTTTCAATAAAAATATAACAAAAAGACAATTTTGAATGTCTATTTGGAAAAATATTGACCATGTATGAAAAAGTGTTCAAAACATGTATTAATAATAAAAATGTACACCGTGTAATGAATAATGTTTTTTTTGCGGGGGGTGTAATGAATAATGTTCCACGTGTATCAAAACCCATGAAACTGACAAAGAAACAAAAAATAAAAACAAAGAAAATAAAAGAAAAACAGAAATAAAGAGAACCTGTAAAAATGAAGAAAGAAACAAAGAATAACTTGAGTCAAAACTAAGGGAAAAAATTAAAATCAATAAAAAATTAAAATAATAAAATAAAGAACAATCAAAGTAAACCTAAATAAAAAGAAAAAAACTGAAGCGAAGAAGCAAAGAGAATACATCAATTGGGCCGGCCCACTGGGCCCTTCGCTCGTGCAACCCTGTGTGAAGCGTCGACATTATGATGCAGTGAGCGCTGTATAGGGTTTTCGATCGCCAAGAGCGCGCGACGGTGCTCGTGCGTGTATTAAGAAGTCTGTGGCCCATTAAACACTTTCTGCTTGATCGCTCACGCGCTCACGACGGAGAGTTCCTGTTCGCGAAATCATTAGTTGAGGAGTACTGTTGCAAAGATCACTCCAATTCCTCAGGTAGCGACAAGTGGCGCGCTGCATGTGCGCCACTTGTCGCAACCCGGGAGTTTTCCCTTTTTTCGTAGATCTGTTTATTCAAAATATTTTATCTCTTAAACCGTGCGTCCAAATCTCGAACCGCTTTTCACTGTTGAATTGCTCGCATTGAGATCTTCAAAACTAGATCCCATGTTGATGGGTTTTGACGAACTTTTTTTCACGAAAAAAACCGGACGAAAAAACCAAACCGGAAGCACGGGGTTCTGCCTTTCCGAAAGAGGCACACCCGTGCCTCTCGCGGAATCAAAACCGTGACTCTAGTGGAAGGAACAAAAAGAAGAGAAAACATTTTTTTTTATTTCCGAGGAGGCACGACCATGACTGTCGCGAAAGAAAAAAAAAACAGAAAACGTGTTATTTTTCGTTTCCGAGAGGCACGGCCGTGACTCTCGTAAAAGCACAACCGTGCCTGTCGCGGAAGCAAAACCGTCACTCTCGCGAAAGGAAAAAAAAACATAAAACACATTTTTTTTCGTTTCCGAGGAGGCACGACCGTGACTCTCGCCTAAGCAAAACCGTGACTCTCGCGAAAAGGAAAAAAAAAAGAAAACATGTTTTTTTCCGTTTCCAAGAGGCATGTCGGTGACTCTCGGGAAAGCAAAACTGCGACTCTTGCGAAAAGAAAAAAATATGTTTTTTCACGGAAAAAGGAAAAAATAATTAATTTTTTTATCGAAATTCTAAGGAAGATCGGTGGAAAAGCAAAATATCAAAAAACCTCAGAAAAACCCGTTTATAAAGCCAAAAACGCATGCGGAATAATAAATAAATAAATAAAATCCAGAGAAAGTGCCCAAAGCGCGACACGTGACGAGTTGCTGAGAGCACGCCAAATGACACAGATCGTTGCGAGGCTCCCGAAGGAGTCCTCGTTAACTAGTTGCTCTATCCTATTGGGCATCTTAACCGCCCTAAACAGGTAGCTGGCACCTACGCGCGCCCACCTCATGGCCCGCCCCACAACATGCAGCTTAGTAAAAAATGTATCGCCGAAAAAACCGCATAAAGGTGAGTGTACCATAACTCGAACACACGCCATGCCACTATAACCGACAAAGTGTTTTGCTAACAACCAGAGCTGCTAAGTGCTACTGACTGATACGAACACAAAAAGTTTAAGAACCATTTTATCTGCACTATTTAATAGATTTTCGAAATATCTGTAAACATTTTCGGAAATTTTGATATTTGATGAAAAAGAGTTCATCAAATTTGGCAAAAATCTTACCAATTTGAAAAAATAATTCATCACTTTTTTTAAAAGCTCATCAATTTTTAAAAAAAATATCATCAACTTTTAAAGAGTTCATCAATTTGCAGAAAATCATCCATTTTCCTAAAAATCTTCACCGAATTTTAAAAAAGGGTCATTGACTTGAAAGCACTTCACTAAAGTGGAAAATGTTCATCCAATTTTCTATTAAAAGGTCATCAACTTTTAAAAAGTTCATCGAAATCGAAAAAAGTTCATCCATTTTAGAAAAATCATCAAAGTTTTTTCATAATTTTTAAAAAAAAATCATTGAATTAGATATAAGTTCACCGAATTTGGAAAAACTTCGTTAAATTTGAAAAATAAAATCATCTATTTGAAGAAAAAGTTCATGAAAGAAATAAAATTATCATGTATTTGTAAATATCTCACTAATTTAAGAAAAAAAGAAACAAACAACAGAAAAGGAAAAAAACACAAAAAAGGCTTGTCGTAATGGGAGTAATATAACTAGTAATTGCCAACTAGACAATCTTGATGAGATGCCAGAAAATTAAATGAAGATAGGGTTGAAATCATATCATGGTACAGTATCATAATAAATGATATGCTACTATGTGCCATGCTTGTCAATGAATAAAGCAATACATGATATTATGCATTAGGAAGGTAGTATTATACTCAACTAGTATCATATGCATGATACTAATATATACTCCCCATTACAACCAGCCTAAAAAGAGGAAAGGAGGTTTCTATGCAAAAACAACGGCATTAGTTTAATAGTTAGTGGAGTTAGCTTTCAACAAATCGATCGCTGGTTTCCTTGTCGCGTGCACTTTCTATCACTCCTTTTTTGAGTTTCGAAACAGAGAAAAAATGTAGCTGGGCCGAGCGCCACTTTGCGGAAAAAGTAATAACCAGCGCCTGCAGTGCCAAATAGGGATTGCCATCATGCCGGTTAGACCGATTGCCAATTGGCGGTTGACCAGGCCGTTACCTATTGAAAAAACAGGAATTTTAAAAAAATTGATGATTTTGTTTCAAACATGAATTTTCAAAACTGACATAAATTTCCAAAAGCAAGGTTCAAGAATTCAACAAAAAAATTTCATGAATCAGGGAAAAAGATCATGAATTCAACAAAAAGAGCTCATAAAATTTGAAACAAAGTTGATGGATTAGAAAAAAAATTGAGAATTGGAAAAGGTTTGTCAATTCAAAAAAATGCGAATTTCGAAAAACCAATGAATTTGATAAAAGTTTGCCAATTTGCAAAATTTCAGTTTTTTTTAAAAAAAACATGAATTTGAAATGTTTGGTAGCCTCAAAAAATTTATATGAATTGGAAAAAAGTTCGCAAAATAGAAAAAAGTCATGAATTTTAAGAAATGTTGATGAACTTGAAAAACAATGTTCACGAACTCGAAAAAAGTTTTGTTTTTAGAAATGTTGATGAGCTCGAAAGAAGTTCCTGAATTTAGGAAAAAATATTGGCTTCAAATTTTTTTGGGGGAAAAATGAGCAAAGTTCTCAAAGTTTAGAAAATGTTCACGAATTGAAGAAATGTTACAGAACTTGAAGAACTTTGTGAATATGAAAAAAAAATTGCGGCTTCAAAAATGTTCGCGAGCTTGAAAAAAGTTCACGAATTTCAATAAATTTTCATGAATTGAGCAAAGTTCATTAACTTGATTGTTTTCCATTATTTTGAAAAAGTTCTTCAATTTAGAAAAAGTTCGCGAATTAGAAAATTGTTGTTGATTTAAGATAAAGAAGAAGTAAAGGGAGTGGAAAAGGGAAAATGGAAAAATAAAAGGAGAAAGAAAAAATAACCAGCCGAATAATAGAAAAGTAGAAAAGAAACACCGATGGAGAGGCACATAGAAGTTTCCTAATAAAATATTAATTCCGTTCCAAAGAGCTTGTCTTAGGTTTATCTAGATATGAATATATCCAACACTAAGATATGTCTAGATACATTCATATCTAAATAAATTTAAGATGAGATTTTTTGGATGAAGGAAGTAGAAAATGCAAACTGCACTCGCGAAAACCTGTCTCTCTGTGTCGATGCGAAGGAAAAAACGTTAATCAGCCGAGTCCACGAGCGAGGCTCCGTCCGCCTACTTATGGCAGATTGTTATGGGCCGTTCTACTACTAATGGGTTCTGTATAGAGTGGGCATTTCCCTCTTTTGTTGTCTGTCCTGGTGTTTATTTGTGGATTCCAGGCAGCTCACTCTGTAGAATTGTTTCATTTTTTTACGGGAATTTTTCGTAGCAACCCAGCTCATGCCCTATGTACGTTCTACTTGAATTTTACTCCACCTAGTAATTATTTAAACTGCGAGAAAGAGGAAAAAGCTCACGAAAAATGGAGGCTCCACATGCCATCCTCCATCTGCTGCGAGATCCTAACAAAAATGCAAATCACTAATTATGTGTTAGAACATGTTGATGTTGTTAGGATCATAATGATTTTCACTCCACCACCTACCTTTGATTGGGACTGAGAAGAATCATGGTCATTAATATTGTCTTTTATTAAAGATAGTTCTGTGCACTCCTTGAGGAAGAGGTCGTGGGTGTGGCCGTTTATTTAGTAGAAAAAAAGGCTTTCGAGATACATGTCTAAATGTGTTTTATATGTTGCTCTACTTCTCCACAAACGTGATCTATTTTCCTATTTTTACACCAACAACATTACACATATTTTCTTTGTCTCAACGTGCTATGAATAAAGCAAAGTTAAACAGACAAAATCAATATTATGGTATGAATTGAATTGTACATGTCCGTGCAGGAAGTTTTTAGCCCACTTCCTCCGAGATGTTGTTGAGAGGATACAGATGAATAGAATCAGCCCATGGCGTGCCAACAGTGGTGTTGCTGGCCGGCCTGATGCACTGCCACACGGCGCTGTTGCACTTGAACCCGGAACCGAACCCGATCATCCACACTCGGTCGCCCTTCCGCATCTGTCTCTTGGCCTCAATGTATGCAATTTCGTACCACAATGAACTGCTGGATGTGTTACCGAACCGGTGAAGCGTCATCCGTGATGCCTCGACATCCCTATCTGATAAGCCTAAGCTATTTTGCACCGCCTCGATCACTGCCCGCCCACCGGAATGGATGCAAAAGTGTTGCAAGGCCGTTCGGAAGTCAGGGACATATAGCTTGACCTTCCTTCTCAGCACCTTCCTTGCAATGAACGCGATCGCAAAGAGCAGCTTCTCCGAGGGCGGGAGGACGAGGGACCCTATTGCCGTGATGTTGGCCTTGAGAGCTTCGCCGGCAACTGACACAAGGTCCTTGGACAGGTATACCCCTGTTTCTCCCTCATCGTCCTCTTTCATGGAAATGCATAGATAAGCTTTGTCGTGTGCGGCCGTGAGCGTTCGCACAATGTGCATGAGCCGGAATCGGGCCATGGACTTGGACGTCGACAGCAGCACCGCGGCCGCACCCATGCGAAACAGGGCGTACGGCAACATCATCCCCCGGTTCTTCCCGGTATAGTTGATGATAGTGGTGCCCTCCGTGGACACCATCAGGGCGCGCGCGCCCTGCGGTGCCGCCTGCAGCAGGTTTCTCGTGACCTCTAGCGAAATAACCCCGGCACTGCACCCCATTCCTGATATGTGCACGCTTCGAATATCAGCTCTGAGCTTGTACTTGTTCATGACGATGTCAGCCAAGCTCGGGGTCGGGTTGAAGACACTGCAGTTGGTGACCAGTATGTCGATAGCTCCAGGACTTATGCCGGTCTTGGCGAACAAGTCATCGATGGCTGCAAAGATGACCTGCTCCGCCTCGTCACGGCCATCACTTAAGCAACATCGCGGCGGCATATAGTGGAATGAAGGATGGAGGTAGGTCTGGTCACCGAGGCCCGAGCGCTTGAGCATGCGGGTCATGAAGTCGACACCTCCATCATCGAGGTAAGGCGAGAAGCGAACGTTCTCGATGGAGGAGCCTATGGAGACACGACAATTAGATTTAGGCCGGCAGCAAGCGTAGTCAACGAGGTACACGCTACGAGGGTGCCTCATGAGGTAGAGGGTGGCCAAGGCAAACGGGAGGAAGATGGCCATCAAAAGGTGAACCTGCCGGAAACCATGGAGCCAGGAGAGGATCTCCTCGGGTCCGAGCTGTGCGGCTTTACGGAGGACCATGATGGCTGTCACCGGTGCAGCGACGAATACAAAGAAATTGTTTACGACGAGGCGGAACAATGGTTTGAGGTGCTTGTTGAGAGGGGTGGTGAAGCCATGTGGCATGCTGTGCTTTTGTGTTGTACGTGATGAAGTGTCCAAACCTATATTAGGAGATTTTATAAAGGGCCGGACCGCCTCGTTGGTAAATATCACATCCTGTCGTCTTCTCTACACGTGATTTCGAGGATACAAACTTGACTTATTTGCTAATTCTCATGTTTTGAAACTTAGAGAACACATGATAATGTGTCTTGGATGAGCTCTTGACGTGTATCGGATATTAATTCCTCTCTCCTAACAAGCCACGTTATTGTTTGTTAATTTATTGGTGGTTGGTGGCATTATGAGTGAGAGTGATTGATACACTGCACATTTCGTTGGCCAAGAGAAAGGAGGGAGAGTTTTTATGCTCTTGGGTGGAAAGACAAAAGAGTCCTTCTCAAGTACTACTACAAGACCGTTGATGGCGCGGAAACAACATGCCGTTCCATTTTGACAAAAATAATCCAAATATTGGACCAAATCTGGAGGTATATATAAAATTGAATTAGATGCCTCCAATGGATGAGAATTATTCGTTGTAAAGAGTACAACATTTCATAATGAGCAGTGCTTCAGGGACACATGTTAAGAGCCAGCCATCACTTTGGTTTGATGGAGTTATAGCCATCGATCACAGCTTCCTCTAAACACCGTCCACCGAACTGTCCTGTGCATAGTGATTTCGTTTCATAAAATTATACAAGGATGAGGATTATGCTCTCTTGGTGTATCCATATTCAATATGACAGTATACTCCTGCAAGAGTCGGTACGTATGTGCGCGTCCGCTTATGTATAAAAGCTGGGAATAAAACCACGTGTGCACCGATTCATGTAATCGTAAAATTTAGTTATCCATGAGCACCAACAATTTGGACTTTGTAGAGACCCGAATGTTTGTCGTTTTTGGTCCGCATTTTCTTTATTTTTATTCCATCTAAGTACCTAATCATGTGGAGATTAAGAGAATCTCTAACCCGTCTAATAAACCACGGTACTGCAAAATTCGTTTACGGGATACTGTAAATCAATTCTGCGGTACCACGCGCGGCACGGCAGAACAAATCATGTAACACGAACTGCTTAAACATAGTACTTCCTGTCAATATACTTTGCCGTTAAGACAGAGTTCATCACAAACTTGACACATACGAGAACCTAAATCTAACTACTCATCACCATCCTTCTTCACGTGGAGATGGTACTCCATCAAGGAGTGGGAGAGAAAGAAGGCATAGTCGTACTCCACCTTCTCCACCTCCAGCCACGCCGTGGCACCTTCTTCTCCGGTGGCGGATGCCTTCTTCACCTCAAAGAACGCGTGTTCTGCCTCCCGAAGGCGGTTGGTGATCGACCAAAGATCTTGTGGAGGCAGTCGAAGTTCTGCCATGCCTGCTGGCCACCGTTGCGGGAGAGCATGCCGCGCTCCAGCGTATCCACTTTGCGCCACTTCTCCCCCGGCGGGCGGAGGGAGGAGCTCTCAGCCTCGTCGCCATGGTGGAGCTAGGGCGGCGGCGAACCGCCACGGCCCCCTCGCCCACCCCTCCCGTGTCCAGCGCTTGACCTCGGATTTGGTGTGGTGTGCCTGTGTGTGCGACAAAGTGCGGCGGGAGGCAGATGGATTTCTCGCCGGAGGGAACGATTTGTGACGGAGGGGGAAAGGGAAAATGCCGATTGCAAACCCTACAACGCGTCTGCTCCCGTATATATAGCGGAAACACAGGCGGTTTGTGAGCCACCCATAATTTTTTTAGAGACCAGCTTTTCTACTCTAGGGTGTAGGTACACCCGAGTTTGGAAAAAATTAGAAAAACGTGATCAAACAATGTCAAAAAGATCTGAATTTTGGGGACATGAAACTTCATCAAATGTTCAAGCTTTCTGCAAAAATTCACAGAAAAATAACATCAGAGGAGCTCTCGGCAAAAAAACACAAAATCAATGCTCTATGTTTGTGCACTGTTTGAGCATTGATTTTGTTTTTTTCTTGAGAGCTCCTCGGATGTTGTTTTTAGCTGAAATTTTGCAAAAAGTTCAAACACTTGATGAAGCTTGTTGTCTCGAAAGTTCAGATTTTTTGAACCTTATTTTATCGCATTTTTCAAAGTTTTCCAAACTCGGGTGTACCTACACCCGAGAGTAGCCACAACTTTCCCATTTTTTTACTGGCCAAGCCATTTTTACGGTATCTGGTCGGGCTGATTTTTTCACGTATAATGTATATTTGTAGGAATTTAACGTGCCGACGAGCTTATCTGAGACACATAATTTGACACCTGGAAACTGATCTCAGGTCGGGTGAACTTGAATGCGGAGTATATAGGCCATGTGTTAGCTCAACGAAATCAAGATATCTTCCTCTCTCCTGTTTTTTTTTTTTTCATGTTTAGCTATATCCTCCATGACAAGCAAGTTTTTTTGGAGGGATCTGTAATGTCCAAGTTAATTCATTATTCCTACTGCTGTTAAATGAATTTACATTTAAAACATTAAAACAAGATCGTTCTCTGTATAATAAAGTTATTAATATTACAGTGGCCTGTATTTCTATTTTACAACCATCTTCAAACAATGTGCAATGTAACAAGCATACGAAGAAGAAAATTGCATGGCAAGGCGTGCCTTTGCTTCTAGTGGTATGCATGTATGTGCAAATTGGAAGCTTCACGATTGAGATTAAAGATCTTGGCAACGTTTTCTTATCCTATTGTATTTAATTGATAGATGGTAATATATATTATTATTTCTGAATGGGGCTCAGCCCCTCTCTATTATAATAAGACATAAGAGGAATACACCAGTATGAATAAGATTCAAGAAAGGGAAAAGGGAAGAGATAGTTCAATGCACCGACGAGAAAATCACCACGTGTGATTGCAAGCGAAACATACGCTATGGAACTAAAACCTAATAAAACAACAACCTAAACCTAATAAGTTCCAACACATAGCATAAGTAGAACCACTCAGCACGTAGGCTAGCACACCACAAAAGCACATCAACTCTAAACCACAACAAACCCCAACAAGCAGCTAAATATCACATCCATCCAGACGAAGTTGTCGCCTCTCCATGCACTAAAGGGGGGATACTCATCAGCGGAGTCATACTAGTCTTCAATCTTGGCACCTTGGGTCATCACCACTCCAGTCAAATCCTTTTGTAGACCTGCCCAAGATAACAAGGATGCAGAAGGAGCAAACACCGATTCAAAAGGAGTTTTTAGGGTCATTTAAACCCAAAGGTAGTTCCGTTACGGCAATACCAAATCGCTTAGCACACAACATCAAGCACGACTGTATAAATGTTTCAAACCCAAATAGAAGTGCGTGCATCAATGAGAAATATTGCCATGGATTACAAGGACACAACTCAGTTTCTAACCCAACCCCCATCGTTCCGGGGGAGGGGGGTAACTGGAGCACCGGTGCTTGTGGTGCTACTGGTGCACCGAAGTCACGATGCATATTTTAAAGTTTTTAAAAATTCAAAAAAATTATTAGCACATTCGCACAACATAAATGTAGCTTGTCACAAAATTTCAAGGCAAAACTTGAAACATGGCTCAAAAAAAAAATCAGCACTGAATAGTACATAACGTGAGTTGGGCTTTATATTTGACCCATTATCACACTGATGCCAAATTTGTTACTTTTGCATCTCAAGAAATATTTTAAATTGTGTTACGGAATTTCGTGACAACATACATTGATGTTTTGTCAGTGTGCCATATCTTTTTAGATTTATTGAGATGTTCTACGGCATGCAGTGCACCCTATACATTCCCTCGTACCCAGACCACCCTCACACGGGGGCATAAAAAGAATAGGTGTGGAGAAGTTTATAGCTCATTGGAAAAGGAATATTACATTGGCTGATTTTTCTTGATAATTTAAATTTATGTTAGAAGCAATCATGTTTCAACTTTTTTCTATCCTTTACTCATAATGTGTGCGCCTATGGTCAAGTCAATACAAATTCACTAAATTTACAGAGCCCTCGCTCGACATGCTGGCGCATGTCACCATCGTCAACGGAAGACCCTCGTCTGTCCAACATGGACTCCTCTTTTTGCGAAGCACAGACTTTTTGCTAGTGATAAACATATGACAATAAATCTCGGTGTTCTTGCCCTCACTACTCTACTCATGAGAATTAAATTGTATGGTGACCAGAAAGACAAAAACACAAGGAATATACTGAAAAGAAAACGGATAAGCTGATCCAAACTTAACAACGGAACAAAAAAAACTAATGAGCTGAAACATTCTACAACTAGATAGACGAATTAATTCAGTTTCTTTGTCTGCCCTTTGTTATTTCATGATGCGAGGGTGTTGCCTCATACTCCCTCCATTCCAAAATAGATGACCCAACTTTGTACTAAAGTTAGTATAAAGTTGAGTCATCTATTTTAGAACGGAGGGAGTACGCCCTTGATGTAAAGGAATGTAGTCTTTCTCTTCGTGTAGTCCTCATCGACCTCTAGCGTGCATTTGACCATGCCCTTGGTTATCATTTGTTGTGTAGTCTTCTGTAAATAAAATATATCCTAGTCAACACACTCCTCGAACAGGGCCATGCATCTCGGCCAACATGTCGTACGCGCTCGCCTAGAGCATTCGGTCTTTCCTGATGACGATCTCGGGCACCTCAATATCGATGGTGTCCATCTTGTAGTACAGAGGACATAGTTCACGTCGAGCTATGCCGCATGATGTAAGATCTTCTTGATCTCCGTCGTAGATTATGCAGGGTTTCTGTTGGAAATATGCCGTAGAGGCAATAATAAATTGGGTTATTATTATATTTCCTTGTTCATGATAATTGTTTATTATCCATGCTAGAATTGTATTGATAGGAAACTCAGGTACATGTGTGGATACATAGACAAACACCATGTCCCTAGTAAGCCTCTAGTTGACTAGCTCGTTGATCAACAGATGGTCACGGTTTCCTGACCATGGACATTGGATGTCATTGATAACGGGATCACATCATTAGGAGAATGATGTGATGGACAAGACCCAATCCTAAGCCTAGCACAGATCGTGTAGTTCGTATGCTAAAGCTTTTCTAAATGTCAAGTATCTTTTCCTTAGACCATGAGATTGTGCAACTCCCGGATACCGTAGGAATGCTTTGGGTGTACCAAACATCACAACGTAACTGGATGGCTATAAAGGTGCACTACATGTATCTCCGAAAGTGTCTGTTGGGTTGGCACGAATCGAGACTGGGATTTGTCACTCCGTATGACGGAGAGGTATCTCTGGGCCCACTCGGTAGGACATCATCATAATGTGCACAATATGTGATCAAGGAGTTGATCACGGGATGATGTGTTACGGAACGAGTAAAGAGACTTGTCGGTAACGAGATTGAGCAAGGTATCGGTATACCGACGATCGAATCTCGGGCAAGTGCTATACCGATAGACAAAGGGAATCGTATACGGGATTGATTGAATCCTTGACATCGTGGTTCATCCGATGAGATCATCGTGGAATATGTGGGAGCCAACATGGGTATCCAGATCCCGCTATTGGTTATTGGCCGGAGAGTTGCTTCGGTCATGTCTGCGTGGTTCCCGAGCCCATAGGGTCTACACACTTAAGGTTTGATGACGCTAGGGTTATAGGGAAAGTATGTACGCAGTTACCGAAGGTTGTTCGGGGTCCCGGATGAGATCCCGGGCGTCACGAGGAGTTCCGGAATGGTCCGGAGGTAAAGATCCATATATGGTAACTCCCGTTTTGGTCACCGGAAAAGTTTCGGGCGCTATCGGTAGCGTACCGGGACCACCGGGAGGGTCCCGGGGGTCCATCGGGTGGGGCCACCGGCCCCAGAGGGCTGCGTGGGCCAAGTGTGGGAGGGGACCAGCCCCAGGTGGGCTGGTGTGCCCCCCCAACCAGGGCCCAAGGCGCCTCCAAGAGGGGAGGGGGGAAAACCCTAGGGCAGAGGGTCCCTAGGGCCCAATCTGGTGTGCCCCCTCTCCCTCTTCCCCTCTGGCCGCCACCCTTAGATGGGATCTGGGGTGGCCGCAACCCTAGGGATGGGAAACCCTAAAGGGGGCGCAGCCCCTCCCTCCCCCCTATATATACTTGAGGTTTGGGGCTGCCCAACACACGGTTTGACCTCTCTCGCTCGGCGCAGCCCTTCCTCTCTCCCTCCTCGTCTCTCGCAGTGCTTGGCGAAGCCCTGCTGGACTCCCGCGCTCCTCCACCACCACCACGCCGTCGTGCTGCTGTTGGATGGAGTCTTCCCCAATCTCTCCCTCTCTCCTTGCTGGATCAAGGCATGGGAGACGTCATCGGGCTGCACGTGTGTTGAACACGGAGGCGCCGTTGTTCGGCGCTTAGATCGGAATCAACCGCGATCTGAATCGCTACGAGTACGACTCCTTCATCCGCGTTCTTGTAACGCTTCCGCATCGCGATCTACAAGGGTATGTAGATGCACTCCCCTCTCCCTCGTTGCTAGATTACTCCATAGATAGATCTTGGTGATGCGTAGGATTTTTTTTGATTTTCTGCTACGATCCCCAACAGTGGCATCATGAGCTAGGTCTATGCGTAGTATCTTGCACGAGTAGAACACAAAGTAGTTGTGGGCGTAGATCATGTCAATTCTCTTGCCGTTACTAGTCTTATCTTGATTCGGCGGCATCGTGGGATGAAGCAGCCCGGACCGACCTTACACGTACTCTTACGTGAGACTGGTTCCACCGACTGACATGCACTAGTTGCATAAGGTGGCTAGCGAGTGTCTGTGTCTCCCACTTTAGTCGGATCGGATTCGATGAAAAGGGTCCTTATGAAGGGTAAATAGAAATTGGCATATCACGTTGTGGTTTTGGCGTAGGTAAGAAACGTTCTTGCTAGAAACCTATAGCAGCCACGTAAAACTTGCAACAACAATTAGAGGACGTCTAACTTGTTCTTGCAGCATGTGCCGTGTGATGTGATATGGCCAAAAGGATGTGATGAATGATATATATGTGATGTATGATATTGATCATGTTCTTGTAATAGGAATCACGACTTGCATGTCGATGAGTATGACAACCGGCAGGAGCCATAGGAGTTGTCTTATTTTATTGTATGACCTGCGTGTCACTGAATAAAGCCATGTAATTACTTTACTTTATTGCTAAACGTTAGCCATAGTAGTAGAAGTAATGTTTGGCGAGACGACTTCATGAAGACACGATGATGGAGATCATGGTGTCATGCCAGTGACGATGATGATCATGTAGCCCCGAAGATGAAGATCAAAGGAGCAAGATGATATTGGCCATATCATGTCACTATTTGATTGCATGTGATGTTTATCATGTTTTACATCTTATTTGCTTAGAACGACGGTAGTGAATAAGATGATCTCTCACTAAAATTTCAAGAATTGTGTTCCCCCTAATTGTGCATTTGCTAAGGTTCGTTGTTCCGAAGCACCACGTGATGATCGGGTGTGATAGGTTCTAACGTTCGCATACAACGGGTGTAAGCCAGATTTACACACGCGATACACTTAAGGTTGACTTGACGAGCCTAGCATGTACAGACATGGCCTCGGAACATGGAAGACCGAAAGGTTGAACATGAGTCGTATAGAAGATACGATCAACATGAAGATGTTCACCGTTGATGACTAGTCCGTCTGACGTGATGATCGGACACGGCCTAGTCGATTCGGATCATGTATCACTTAGATTACTAGAGAGATGCCTATCTGAGTGGGAGTTCATTAGATGAACTTAATTGTCATAAACAATAGTCTAAGTTGTCTTCGCAAATTATGTTGTAGACCAATAACTGCGTTGTAGCTCCATGTTTAAATACTATCCTAGAGAAAGACTAAGTTGAAAGATATTGTAAGCAATGATGCGGACTGGGTCCATAATCCGAGGAGTGTCCTCACTGCTACACAGAAAGCTTACGTCTTTGATGCACCGCTCGATGTGCAGACCCCTACAATGTTGTCTGTGGATGTTGTGAACACCTGACAGACACGTCCTGATGACTACTTGATAATTTAGTGCACCATACTTTACGGCTTAGAATCAGGATTCCAATGACGTTTTGAACGCCATAGAACATATGAGATGTACTAAGAGCTGAAATTGGGATTTCAGGCTCATGCCCGTGTTGAGAGGTATGAGACCTCTGACAAGTTCTTTTGCCAAAAAGATGGAGGAGAATAGCTCAACTAGTGAGTATGTGCTCAGAATGTCTGGGTGCTAAAATCACTTGAACCAAGTGGGAGTTAATCTTCCAGATGAGATAGTGGTTGACAGAATTCTCTAGACACTATCACCAAGCTGCTAGAACTTCGTGATGAACTATGACATGCAAAGGATGGAGATGATCCCGGAGCTATTAGCGGTTCTTAAGATCGCAAAAGTAGAAATCAAGAAGGAGCATCAAGTGTTGATGGTTTAACAAGACCACTGGTTTCAAAAGGGCAAGGGCAAGAAGGGAAACTTCATGAATGGCAAACCAGTTGTTGCACTAATGAAGGAACCCAAGGTTGAACCAAAACCTTGAGACTAAGTGCTTCTATCGTAAGGGGAACGTCACATGGTAGCGGAACTACCCCAAATACATGGTAGATAAGAAAGCTGGCAACTTCAACAAAGTATGTTTGATATACGTATTATTGATGTGTACCTTACTAGTACTCCTTGTAGCACCTGGGTATTGGATACCGGTTCAGTTGCTATTATTAGTGGCTTGAAGCAAAAGCTACGGACTGAACGAAGACTAGCTAAGGGCGAGGTGACGATGTGTGTTGGAAGTGTTTCCAAGGTTGATAAGATCACCATCGCACGCTCCCTCTACCTTCGGGATTAGTGTGGAACCTAGATAAATGTTACCAGGTGTCTACGTTGAGCATGAACATGATTAGATCATGTTCATTGCGATATGATTATTCATTTAAGTTAGAGAATAATGGTTATTCTGTTTACATGAATAATACCTTTATGGTCATGCATCCAATGGTTTGTTGAATCTCGATCATAGTAATACACATGATAATAATATTAACGCCAAAAAGATGTAGAGTTAATAATAATATTACCACTTTCTTGTGGCACTGCCGCTTAGGTCATTTTGCCATAAAATGCATGAAGAAACTCCATGCTGATGGATGTTTGGAGTCACTTGATTTTGAATCGCTTGACACATACGAGCCATGCCTCATTGGCAGGATGACTAAGATCCCGTGTTCAGGTACAATGAAATGGGCAAGTGACTTGTTGGAAATCATACATGCTGATGTGTGTGATCCAATGAGAATTAAGGCGTGTGGTGGATACCGTTATTTGCTCATCTTCACTGACGATTTGAGTAGATATGGGTATATTTACTTAATGAAGTAAAAGTCTGAAACGTTTGAAAAGTTCAAGCAATTTCAGAGTGAAGTTAAGAATCATCATAACAAGAAGATCATGTTCCTACGATCTGATCAAGGGGAGATTTTCTGAGTTATGAGTTTGGCAATCACTTAAGACATTGTGGAATCGTTTCGCAGTTGAAGCCACCTGGAACACCACAGCGTAATGGTGTGTCCGGACGTCGTAATCGAACCTTATGAGATATGGTGAGATCTATGATGTCTCTTACCGATCTACCGCTGTTATTTTGAGGTTATGCATTAGAGACAACTACATTTACTTTAGATAGGGCACCATCTAAGTCCGTTGAGACGACGCCGAATGAACTATGGTTTGGCAAGAAACCAAAGTTGTCGTTTCTCAATGTTTGGGGTTGCGATGCTTATGGCTTCAGCCGGAAAAAGCTCGAACCCAAAGTGGACAAATACATCTTCATGGGATACCCAAAGGTAACAGTTGGGTATACCTTCTATCTCAGATCCAAGGACAAAAATGTTTGTCGCTAAGACCGGGTCCTTTCCCGAGAAGGAGTTTCTCGCGAAAGAATTGAGTGGGAGGAAGATAGAACTTGATGAGGTTGTCGAACCCTCACTCCAACCGGAGAGTATTGCAACACAGAAAGATGTTTCTGTGGAACCTACGACTGTTGAAGAGGAAACTAACGATAGTGATCATGAAGCTTCGGATCAAGTTACTATCGAACCTCGTAGGTCGACAAGGATATATACTACTCCTGAGTGGTACGGTGATCATGTCTTAGACGTCATGTTGTTAGACAACAATGAACCTACGAACTATGGAGAAGCGATGGTGGGCCCGTATTCTGACATATGGTTAGAAGCCGAGAAATCCGAGATAGGATCCATGTATCAAAACAAAGTATGGACTTTGGTGGACTTGCCCAATGATCGGCAAGCTATAGAGATAAATGGATCTTTAAGAAGAAGACAGACGTGGACGGTAATGTCACCGTCTATGAAGCTTGACTTGTGGCAAAGGGTTTTTTCACAAGTTCAAGGAGTTGACTACGATGAGATTTTCTCACCCGTAGCGATTCTTAAGTCCGTCGGAATCATGTTAGCATTAGCTGCATTTATGAAATCTGGCAGATGGATGACAAAACAAGTTTCCTTACCAGTTTTCGTAAGGAAAGGTTGTATGTGATAAAATCAGAAAGGTTTTGTCGATCCAAAGGATGCTAAAAGGTATGCTAGCTCCAGCGATCCTTCCGTGGACTGGAGCAAGCATCTCGGAGTCGGAATATACGCTTTGATGGAGTGATCAAAGTTTTTGGGTATACAAAGTTTGTTAGAAACTTGTATTTACAATAAAGTGAGTGGGAGCACTACAACATTTCTGATAAGTATATGTGAATGACATATTGTTGATCTGAAATGATGTAGAATTTCTGGAAAGCGTAAAGGGTTGTTTGAAAGGAGTTTTTCAAAGGAAGACCTGGATAAAGCTGCTTACATATTGGGCATCAAGATCTATAGAGATAGATCAAGACGCCTGATGATACTTTCAAAAGGAACACACACTTTGACATGATTTTGAAGGAGTTCAAAATAGATCAGTCAAAGAAGGAGTTCTTACCTGAGTTGTAAGGTGTGAAGTTGAGTAAGACTCAAAGCTTGACCACGGCAGAAGAAAGAGGAAGGACGAAGGTCGTCCCCTATGCTTTTGTCATAGGCTCTATACGGTATGCCATGCTGAGTACCGCACCTGATGTGAGCCTTGCCACATGTCTGGCAAGAGGGTACAAAGGTGATCCAGGAATAGATCACCAGATAGCGGTCAAAATTATCCTTAGAGGAATAAGGAAATGTTTCTCGGTTATGGAGGTGATAAAGAGTTAGACATAAAGAGTTACGTCGATGCAAGCTTAACACCTATCCGGATAACTCTGAGTAGAGATACCGGATACGTATAATGGAGCAACAGTTTGGAATAGCTCCAAAGTGGAACGTGGTAGCAGCATCTACGATATGACATAAAGTTTTGCGAAGTACATAGGGATTTGAATGTTGCAGACCCGTTGACTACAACCTCTCTCACAAGCATAACATGATCAAACCCAGAACTCATTGAGTGTTAATCACATATTGATGTGAACTAGATTAGTGACTCTAGTAAACTCTTTGGATGTTGGTCACATGGCGATGTGAACTAGATTATTGACTCTAGTGCAAGTGGGAGACTGTTGGAAATATGCCTAGAGGCAATAATACATTGGTTATTATTATATTTCCTTGTTCATGAAAATTGTTTATTATCCATGCTAGAATTGTATTGATAGGAAACTCAGATACATGTGTGGATACATAGACAAACACCATGTCCCTAGTAAGCCTCTAGTTGACTAGCTCGTTGATCAACACATGGTCACGGTTTCCTGACCATGGACATTGGATGTCATTGATAACGGGATCACATCATTAGGAGAATGATGTGATGGACAAGACCCAATCCTAAGCCTAGCACAGATCGTGTAGTTCGTATGCTAAAGCTTTTCTAAATGTCAAGTATCTTTTCCTTAGACCATGAGATTGTGCAACTCCCGGATACCGTAGGAATGCTTTGGGTGTACCAAACGTCACAACGTAACTGGGTGGCTATAAAGGTGCACTACAGGTATCTCCGAAAGTGTCTGTTGGGTTGGCATGAATCGAGACTGGGATTTGTCACTCCGTATGACGGAGAGGTATCTCTGGGCCCACTCGGTAGGACATATCATAATGTGCACAATATGTGATCAAGGAGTTGATCACGGGATGATGTGTTACGGAACGAGTAAAGAGACTTGCCGGTAACCAGATTGAGCAAGGTATCGGTATACCGGCGATCGAATCTCGGGCAAGTGCTATACCGATAGACAAAGGGAATCGTATACGGGTTTGATTGAATCCTTGACATCGTGGTTCATCCGATGAGATCATCGTGGAACATGTGGGAGCCAACATGGGTATCCAGATCCCACTGTTGGTTATTGGCCGGAGAGTTGTCTCGGTCATGTCTGCATGGTTCCCGAGCCCGTAGGGTCTACACACTTAAGGTTCGATGACGCTAGGGTTATAGGGAAAGAATGTACGGGGTTACCGAATGTTGTTCGGAGTCCCGGATGAGATCCCGGACGTCACGAGGAGTTCCGGAATGGTCCGGAGGTAAAGATTCATATATGGGACTTCCCGTTTTGGTCACCGGAAAAGTTTCGGGCGCTATCGGTAGCATACCGGGACCACCGGGAGGGTCCCGGGGGTCCACCGGGTGGGGCCACCGGCCCCAGAGGGCTGCGTGGGCCAAGTGTGGGAGGGGACCAGCCCCAGGTGGGCTGGTGCGCCCCCCCAACCAGGGCCCAAGGTGCCTCCAAGAGGGGAGGGGGGCAAACCCTAGGGCAGATGGGCCCTAGGGCCCAATCTGGTGCGCCCCCCTCTCCCTCTCCGCCTCTGGCCGCCTCCCTTAGATGGGATCTGGGGTGGCCGCACCCATAGGGGTGGAAAACCCTAAAGGGGGCGCAGCCCCTCCCTTCCCCCTATATATACTTGAGGTTTGGGGCTGCCCAACACACGGTTTGACCTCTCTCGCTCGGCGCAACCCTTCCTCTCTCCCTCCTCATCTCTCGCAGTGCTTGGCGAAGCCCTGCTGGAGTTCTGTGCTCCTCCACCACCACCACGCCGTCGTGCTTCTGTTGGATGGAGTCTTCCCCAACCTCTCCCTCTCTCCTTGCTGGATCAAGGCGTGGGAGACGTCATCGGGCTGCACGTGTGTTGAACGCGGAGGCGCCGTTGTTCGGCGCTTAGATCGGAATCAACCGCGATCTGAATCGCTACGAGTATGACTCCTTCATCCGCGTTCTTGTAACGCTTCCGCATCGCGATCTACAAGGGTATCTAGATGCACTCCCCTCTCCCTCGTTGCTAGATTACTCCATAGATAGATCTTGGTGATGCGTAGGAATTTTTTTGATTTTCTGCTACGATCCCCAACAGTGGCATCATGAGCTAAGTCTATGCATAGTATCTTGCACAAGTAGAACACAAAGTAGTTGTGGGCGTAGATCATGTCAATTCTCTTGCCGTTACTAGTATTATCTTGATTCGGCGGCATCATGGGATGAAGCGGCCCGGACCGACCTTACACGTACTCTTACGTGAGACTGCTTCCACCGACTGACATGCACTAGTTGCATAAGGTGGCTAGCGGGTGTCTGTGTCTCCCACTTTAGTCGGATCGGATTCAATGAAAAGGGTCCTTATGAAGGGTAAATAGAAATTGGCATATCATGTTGTGGTTTTGGCATAGGTAAGAAACGTTCTTGCTAGAAACCTATAGCAGCCACGTAAAACTTGCAACAACAATTAGAGTACGTCTAACTTGTTCTTGCAGCATGTGCCGTGTGATGTGGTATGGCCAAAAGGATGTGATGAATGATATATATGTGATGTATGAGATTGATCATGTTCTTGTAATAGGAATCACGACTTGCATGTCGATGAGTATGACAACCGGCAGGAGCCATAGGAGCTGTCTTATTTTATTGTATGACCTGCGTGTCACTGAATAATGCCATGTAATTACTTTACTTTATTGCTAAACGTTAGCCATAGTAGTAGAAGTAATGTTTGGCGAGACGACTTCATGAAGACACGATGATGGAGATCATGGTGTCATGCCAGTGACGATGATGATCATGGAGCCCCGAAGATGAAGATCAAAGGAGCAAGATGATAGTGGCCATATCATGTCACTATTTGATTGCATGTGATGTTTATCATGTTTTACATCTTATTTGATTAGAACGATGGTAGTGAATAAGATGATCTCTCACTAAAATTTCAAGAATTGTGTTCCCCCTAATTGTGCACCGTTGCTAAGGTTCGTTGTTCCGAAGCACCACGTGATGATCGGGTGTGATAGGTTCTAACGTTCGCATACAACGGGTGTAAGCCAGATTTACACACGCGAGGGTTGACTTGACGATCCTAGCATGTACAGACATGGCCTCGGAACACGGAAGACCGAAAGGTCGAACATGAGTCGTATAGAAGATACGATCAACATGAAGATGTTCACCGTTGATGACTAGTCCGTCTCACGTGATGATCGGACACGGCCTAGTCGATTCGGATCATGTATCACTTAGATGACTAGAGAGATGTCTATCTGAGTGGGAGTTCATTAGATGAACTTAATTGTCATAAACAATAGTCTAAGTTGTCTTCGCAAATTATATTGTAGACCAATAACTGCGTTGTAGCTCCCTGTTTAAATACGATCCTAGAGAAAGACTAAGTTGAAAGATATTGTAAGCAATGATGCGGACTGGGTCCATAATCCGAGGAGTGTCCTCACTGCTACACAGAAAGCTTACGTCTTTGATGCACCGCTCGATGTGCAAACCCCTACAATGTTGTTTATGGATGTTGTGAACACCTGACAAACACGTCCTGATGACTACTTGATAGTTTAGTGCACCATACTTTACGGCTTAGAATCGGGATTCCAATGACGTTTTGAACGCCATAGAACATATGAGAAGTTCTAAGAGCTGAAATTGGGATTTCAGTCTCATGCCCGTGTTGAGAGGTATGAGACCTCTGACAAGTTCTTTTGCCAAAAAGATGGAGGAGAATAGCTCAACTAGTGAGTATGTGCTCAGAATGTCTGGGTGCTAAAATCACTTGAACCAAGTGGGAGTTAATCTTCCAGATGAGATAGTGGTTGACGGAATTCTCTAGACACTATCACCAAGCTGCTAGAACTTCGTGATGAACTATGACATGCAAAGGACGGAGATGATCCCGGAGCTATTAGCGGTTCTTAAGACCGCAAAAGTAGAAATCAAGAAGGAGCATCAAGTGTTGATGGTTTAACAAGACCACTGGTTTCAAAAGGGCAAGGGCAAGAAGGGAAACTTCATGAATGGCAAACCAGTTGTCGCACTAATGAAGGAACCCAACGTTGAACCCAAACCTTGAGACTAAGTGCTTCTATCATAAGGGGAACGTCACATGGTAGCGGAACTACCCCAAATACATGGTAGATAAGAAAGCTGGCAACTTCAACAAAGTATGTTTGATATACGTATTATTGGTGTGTACCTTACTAGTACTCCTTGTACCACCTGGGTATTGGATACCGGTTCAGTTGCTATTATTAGTGGCTTGAAGCAAAAGCTACGGACTGAACGAAGACTAGCTAAGGGCGAGGTGACGATGTGTTTTGGAAGTGTTTCCAAGGTTGATAAGATCACCATCGCACGCTCCCTCTACCTTCGGGATTAGTGCTGAACCTAGATAAATGTTATCAGGTGTCTACGTTGAGCATGAATATGATTAGATCATGTTCATTGCGATACGATTATTCATTTAAGTTAGAGAATAATGGTTATTCTGTTTACATGAATAATACCTTTATGGTCATGCACCCAATGGTTTGTTGAATCTCGATCATAGTAATACACATGATAATAATATTAACGCCAAAAAGATGTAGAGTTAATAATAATATTACCACTTTCTTGTGGCACTGCCGCTTAGGTCATTTTGGCATAAAATGCATGAAGAAACTCCATGCTGATGGATGTTTGGAGTCACTTGATTTTGGATCGCTTGACACATACGAGCCATGCCTCATCGGCAGGATGACTAAGATCCCGTGTTCAGGTACAATGAAATGGGCAAGTGACTTGTTGGAAATCATACATGCTGATGTGTGTGATCCAATGAGAATTAAGGCGTGTGGTGGATACCGTTATTTTCTCATCTTCACTGACGATTTGAGTAGATATGGGTATATTTACTTAATGAAGTAAAAGTCTGAAACGTTTGAAAAGTTCAAGCAATTTCAGAGTGAAGTTAAGAATCATCATAACAAGAAGATCATGTTCCTACGATCTGATCAAGGGGAGATTTTCTGAGTTATGAGTTTGGCAATCACTTAAGACATTGTGGAATCGTTTCGCAGTTGAAGCCACCTGGAACACCACAGCGTAATGGTGTGTCCGGACGTCGTAATCGAACCTTATGAGATATGGTGCGATCTATGATGTCTCTTACCGATATACCGCTGTTATTTTGAGGTTATGCATTAGAGATAGCTACATTCACTTTAGATAGGGCACCATCTAAGTCCGTTGAGACGACGCCGAATGAACTATGGTTTGGCAAGAAACCAAAGTTGTCGTTTCTCAATGTTTGGGGCTGCGATGCTTATGGCTTCAGCCGGAAAAAGCTCGAACCCAAAACGGACAAATACATCTTCACGGGATACCCAAAGGTAACAGTTGGGTATACCTTCTATCTCAGATCCAAGGACAAAAATGTTTGTCGCTAAGACCGGGTCCTTTCCCGAGAAGGAGTTTCTCGCGAAAGAATTGAGTGGGAGGAAGATAGAACTTGATGAGGTTGTCGAACCCTCACTTCAACCGGAGAGTAGTGCAACACAGAAAGATGTTTCTGTGGAACCTACGACTGTTGAAGAGGAAACTAATGATAGTGATCATGAAGCTTCGGATCAAGTTACTATCGAACCTCGTAGGTCGACAAGGATATATACTACTCCTGAGTGGTACGGTGATCCTGTCTTAGACATCATGTTGTTAGACAACAATGAACCTACGAACTATGGAGAAGCGATGGTGGGCCCGTATTCTGACATATGGTTAGAAGCCGAGAAATCCGAGATAGGATCCATGTATCAAAACAAAGTATGGACTTTGGTGGACTTGCCCAATGATCGGCAAGCTATAGAGATAAATGGATCTTTAAGAAGAAGACGGACGTGGACGGTAATGTCACCGTCTATGAAGCTCTTCTTGTGGCAAAGGGTTTTTTCACAAGTTCAAGGAGTTGACTACGATGAGATTTTTTCACCCGTAGCGATGCTTAAGTCCGTCGGAATCATGTTAGCATTAGCTGCATTTATGAAATCTGGCAGATGGATGACAAAACAAGTTTCCTTACCAGTTTTCGTAAGGAAAGGTTGTATGTGTTAAAATCAGAAAGGTTTTGTCGATCCTAAGGATGCTAAAAGGTATGCTAGCTCCAGCGATCCTTCCATGGACTGGAGCAAGCATCTCGGAGTCGGAATATACGCTTTGATGGAGTGATCAAAGTTTTTGGGTATACAAAGTTTGTTAGAAACTTGTATTTACAATAAAGTGAGTGGGAGCACTACAACATTTCTGATAAGTATATGTGAATGACATATTGTTGATCCGAAATGATGTAGAATTTCTGGAAAGCGTAAAGGGTTGTTTGAAAGGAGTTTTTCAAAGGAAGACCTGGATAAAGCTGCTTACGTATTGGGCATCAAGATCTATAGAGATAGATCAAGACGCCTGATGATACTTTCAAAAGGAACACACACTTTGACATGATTTTGAAGGAGTTCAAAATAGATCAGTCAAAGAAGGAGTTCTTACCTGAGTTGTAAGGTGTGAAGTTGAGTAAGACTCAAAGCTTGACCAAGTTGAGTAAGACACAAAGCTTGACCACGGCAGAAGAAAGAGGAAGGACGAAGGTCGTCCCCTACGCTTTTGTCATAGGCTCCATACGGTATGCCATGCTGAGTACCGCACCTGATGTGTGCCTTGCCACATGTCTGGCAAGAGGGTACAAAGGTGATCCAGGAATAGATCACCAGATAGCGGTCAAAATTATCCTTAGAGGAATAAGGAAATGTTTCTCGGTTATGGAGGTGATAAAGAGTTCGACGTAAAGAGTTACGTCGATGCAAGCTTAACACCTATCCGGATAACTCTGAGTAGAGATACCGGATACGTATAGTGGAGCAACAGTTTGGAATAGCTCCAAGTGGAACGTGGTAGCAGCATCTACGATATGACATAAAGTTTTGCGAAGTGCATAGGGATCTGAATGTTGCAGACCCTTTGACTACAACCTCACTCACAAGCATAACATGATCAAACCCAGAACTCATTGAGTGTTAATCACATATTGATGTGAACTAGATTACTGACTCTAGTAAACTCTTTGGATGTTGGTCACATGGCGATGTGACCTATGAGTGTTAATCACATGGCGATGTGAACTAGATTATTGACTCTAGTGCAAGTGGGAGACTGTTGGAAATATGCCTAGAGGCAATAATAAATTGGTTATTATTATATTTCCTTGTTCAAGATAATTGTTTATTATCCATGCTAGAATTGTATTGATAGGAAACTCAGATACATGTGTGGATACATAGACAAACACCATGTCACTAGTAAGCCTCTAGTTGACTAGCTCGTTGATCAACAGATGGTCACGGTTTCCTGACCATGGACATTGGATGTCATTGATAACGGGATCACATCATTAGGAGAATGATGTGATGGACAAGACCCAATCCTAAGCATAGCACAGATCATGTAGTTCGTATGCTAAAGCTTTTCTAAATGTCAAGTATCTTTTCCTTAGACCATGAGATTGTGCAACTCCCGGATACCGTAGGAATGCTTTGGGTGTACCAAACATCACAACGTAACTGGGTGGCTATAAAGGTGCACTACAGGTATCTCCGAAAGTGTGTGTTGGGTTGGCACGAATCGAGACTAGGATTGGTCACTCCGTATGACGGAGAGGTATCTCTGGGCCCACTCGGTAGGACATCATCATAATGTGCACAATATGTGATCAAGGAGTTGTTCACGGGATGATGTGTTACGGAACGAGTAAAGAGACTTGCCGCTAACGAGATTGATCAAGGTATCGGTATACCGACGATCGAATCTCGGGCAAGTGCTATACCGATAGACAAAGGGAACCGTATACGTGTTTGATTGTATCCTTGACATCGTAGTTCATCCGATGAGATCATCGTGGAACATGTGGGAGCCAACATGGGTATCCAGATCCCGCTGTTGGTTATTGGCCGGAGAGTTGTCTCGGTCATGTCTGCATGGTTCCCGAGCCCGTAGGGTCTACACACTTAAGGTTCGATGACGCTAGGGTTATAGGGAAAGTATGTGCGCGGTTACCGAATGTTGTTCGGAGTCCCGGATGAGATCCCGGACGTCACGAGGAGTTCCGGAATGGTTCGGAGGTAAAGAATCATATATAGGAAGTCCCGTTTTGGTCACCGGAAAAGTTTCGGGCGCTATCGGTAGCGTACCGGGACCACCAGGAGGGTCCCGGGGGTCCACCGGTTGGGGCCACCGGCCCCAGAGGGCTGCGTGGGCCAAGTGTGGGAGGGGACCAGCCCCAGGTGGGCTGGTGCGCCCCCCCCAACCAGGGCCCAAGGTGCCTCCAAGAGGGGAGGGGGGCAAACCCTAGGGCAGATGGGCCCTAGGGCCCAATCTGGTGTGCCCCCCTCTCCCTCTCCCCCTCTGGCCGCCACCCTTAGATGGGATCTGGGGTGGCCGCACCCCTAGGGGTCGGAAACCCTAAAGGGGGGCGCAGCCCCTCCCTTCACCCTATATATACTTGAGGTTTGGGGCTGCCCAACACACGGTTTGACCTCTCTCGCTCGGCGCAGCCCTTTCTCTCTCCCTCCTCGTCTCTCGCAGTGCTTGGCGAAGCCCTGCTGGAGTCCTGCGCTCCTCCACCACCACCACGCCGTCGTGCTGCTGTTGGATGGAGTCTTCCCCAACCTCTCCCTCTCTCCTTGCTAGATCAAGGCGTGGGGGGCGTCATCGGGCTGCACGTGTGTTGAACGCGGAGGCGCCGTTGTTCGGCGCTTAGATCAGAATCAACCGCGATCTGAATCGCTACGTGTACGACTCCTTCATACGCGTTCTTGTAACGCTTCCACATCGCGATCTACAAGGGTATGTAGCAAAAAATCAAAAAAATTCTTACGCATCACCAAGATATATCTATGGAGTAATCTAGCAACGAGGGAGAGGGGAGTGCATCTACATACCCTTGTAGATCGCGATGCGGAAGCGTTGCAAGAACGTGAATGAAGGAGTCGTACTCGCTGCGATTCAGATCGCGGTTGATTCCGATCTAAGCGCCGAACAACGACGCCTCCGCGTTCAACACACGTGCAGCCCGGTGACGTCTCCCATTCTTGATCCAGCAAGGAGAGAGGGAGAGGTTGGGGAAGACTCCATCCAGCAGCAGCACGACGGCATGGTGGTGGTGGAGGAGCGCGGGACTCCAGCAGGGCTTCGGCAACCACTGCGAGAGACGAGGAGGGAGAGAGGTATGGCTGCACCTGGGAGAGAATCATCTCGTATCTTGGGCAGCCCCTAGACCTCAACTATATATAGGGGGGAGGAAATGGGCTGCGCCCCTCTAGGGTTCCCATACCTAGGGGTGCGGCCACCCCAGATCCCATCTAAGGGTGGCGACCAGAGGGGGAGAGGGAGAGGGGGGCGCACCAAGTTGGGCCCTAGGGCCCATTTGCTCTAGGGTTTGCCCCCTCCCCTCTTGGAGGCGCCTTGGGCCCTAGTGGGAGGCACCCAAGCCCATCTAGGGGCTGGTCCCTTCCCACTATTAGCCCACGTAGGCCTCCGGGGCTGGTGGCCCCTCCCGGTGGACCCCCGGACCCTTCCAGTGGTACCGGTACATTACCGGTGATGCTCGAAACACTTCCGGTGGCCAAATCCTCACTTCCTATATATCAATCTTTACCATCGGACCATTCCGGAACTCCTCGTGGCGTCCGAGATCTCATCTGGGACTCCGAACAACATTCGGTAACCGCGTACATACTTTCCCTATAACCCTAGCGTCATCGAACCTTAAGTGTGTAGACCCTACGGGTTCGGGAACCATGCTGACATGACCGAGACAACTCTCCAGCCAATAAAAAACAGCGGGATCTGGATACCCATGTTGGCTCCCACATGCTCCACGTTGATCTCATCTGATGAACCACGTTGTCAAGGATTCAATCAATCCCGTATACGATTCCCTTTGTCTATCGGTATAACACTTGCCCGAGATTCGATCGTCGGTATATCGATACCTTGCTCAATCTCGTTACCGGCAAGTCTCTTTACTCGTTCCCTAACACATCATCCCGTGATCAACTCCTTGATCACATATTGTGCACATTATGATGATGTCCTACCGAGTGGGCCCAGAGATACCTCTCCGTCATACGGAGTGACAAATCCCAGTCTCGATTTGTGCCAACCCAACAGACACTTTCGGAGATACTTGTAGTGCACCTTTATAGCCACCCAGTTACGTTGTGACGTTTGGTACACCCAAAGCATTCCTACGGTATCTGGGAGTTGCACAATCTCATGGTCTAAGGAAAAGATACTTGACACTGGAAAAGCTTAAGCATTACGAACTACACGATCTTGTGCTAGGCTTAGGATTGGGTCTTGTCCATCACATCATTCTCCTAATGATGTGATCCCGTTATCAATGACATCCAATGTCCATGGTCAGGAAACCGTGACCATCTGTTGATCAACGAGCTAGTAACTGAAGGCTTACCAGGGACATATTATGGTCTATGTATCCACACATGTATCGCTGTTTCCGTACAATACAATTCAAGCATGAATAACAGACAATTATCATGAACAAGGAAATATAATAATAATCCTTTTATTATTGCCTCTAGGGCATATTTCCAACAGTCTCCCACTTGCACTAGAGTCAATAATCTAGTTACATTGTGATGAATCGAACACCCATAGAGTTCTGGTGTTGATCATGTTTTGCCCGTGGAAGAGGTTTAGTCAACGGATCTGCGACATTCAGATCTGTATGCACTTTACAAATATCTATGTCTCCATCTTGAACATAATTCCGGATGGAGTTGAAATGGCGCTTGATGTGCTTGGTCTTCTTGTGAAACCTAGGCTCCTTGGCAATGGCAATAGCTCCAGTGTTGTCACAGAAGAGAGTCATCGGGCTTGACGTGCTTGGAATGACTCCTAGGTCGGTGATGAACTCCTTCATCCAGACTCCTTCTTGCGCTGCTTTGCAAGCAGCTATGTACTCTGCTTCACATGTAGAATGCGCCACGACGCTCTGCTTGCAACTACACCAGCTGACTGCTCCACCATTCAAAATATACACGTATCCGGTTTGTGACTTGGAGTCATCCAGATCTGTGTTGAAGTTTGCATCGACGTAACCCTTTACGACGAGCTCTTCGTCACCTCCATAAACGAGAAACATATCCTTAGTCCTCTTCAGGTACTTCAGGATGTTCTTGACCGCTGTCCAGTGTTCCATACCGGGATCACTTTGGTACCTCCCCACCAAACTTATGGCAAGGTTCACATCAGGTCTGGTACACAGCATGGCATACATAATAGAACCTATGACTGAGGCATAGGGGATGACACTCATCTTTTCTCTATCTTCTGCTGTGGTCGGGGACTGAGCCGTGCTCAATCTCATACCTTGCAAAACAGGCAAGAACCCCTTCTTGGACTGATCCATATTGAACTTCTTCAATATCTTGTCAAGGTATGTGCTTTGTGAAAGACCAATGAGGCGTCTCGATCTATCTCTATAGATCTTGATGCCTAATATATAAGCAGCTTCTCCAAGGTCCTTCATTGAAAAAATCTTATTCAAGTAGGCCTTTATGCTCTCCAAGAATTATATATCATTTCCCATCAGCAGTATGTCATCCACATATAATATGAGAAATGCTACAGAGCTCCCACTCACTTTCTTGTAGATACAGGCTTCTCCCTAAGTCTGTACAAAGCCAAACGCTTTGATCACATCATTAAAGCGAATATTCCAACTCCAAGATGCTTGCACCAGCCCGTAGATCGAGCGCTGGAGCTTGCATACCTTGTTAGCATTCTGTGGGTCGACAAAACCTTCCGGCTGCATCATATACAGCTCTTCCTTGAGGAAGCCATTAAGGAATGCTGTTTTGACGTCCATTTGCCATATCTCATAATCATAGAATGCGACAATTGCTAACATGATTCGGACGGACTTTAGCATCGCTACGGGAGAGAAAGTCTCGTCATAATCAATCCGTTGAACTTGTCGATAACCCTTAGCGACAAGCCGAGCCTTATAGATGGTCACATTACCATCCGCGTCTGTCTTCTTCTTAAATATCCATTTATTTTCTATGGCGTGCCGATCATCGGGCAAGTCCATCAAAGTCCATACTATGTTTTCATACATGGATCCTATCTCAGATTTCATGGCTTCAAGCCATTTGTTGGAATCCAGGCCCGCCATCGCTTCTTCATAGTTCGAAGGTTCATCGTTGTCTAACAACATGATTTCCATGACAGGGTTGCCGTATCACTCTAGTGCGGAACGTGTCCTTGTGGACCTTCGAAGTTCAGTAGTAACTTGATCTGTATCTTCATGATCATCATCATTAACTTCCTCCCCCGTTAGTGCAGGCACCTCAGGAATAACTTCCTGCGCTGCGCTACTTTCTGGTTTGGGAGGGGTGACGGTCACCTCATCAAGTTCTACTTTCCTCCCACTCACTTCTTTCGAGAGAAACTCTTTCTCCAGAAAGGATCCATTCTTGGCAACCGCCTTCGGATCTGAGGTAGAAGGTGTACGCAATCGTTTCCTTTGGGTGTCCTATGAAGACGCATTTTTCCGATTTGGGTTCGAGCTTCTCAGGTTGAAGTTTCTTGACATGAGCATCGCAACCCCAAACTTTCAGAAACAACAGCTTAGGTTTCTTGCCAAACCAGAGTTCATACGGTGTCGTCTCAACGGATTTCGACGTAGCCCTATTTAAAGTGAATGCGACAGTGTCTAAAGCATAACCCCAAAAAGATAGCGGTAAGTCCGTGAGAGACATCATAGATCGCACCATGTCCAACAGAGTACGATTTCGACGTTCGACACACCATTACGCTGAGGTGTTCCGGACGGTGTCAATTGTGAAACAATTCCATAGTTCCTTAGGTGCGTGCCAAATTCATGACTTAAATATTCACCCTCACGATCCGATCGTAAGAACTTTATTTTTCTGTCACGTTGATTCTCAACCTCATTCTGAAATTCCTTGAACTTTTCAAAGGTCTCAGACTTGTGTTTCATTAAGTAAACACACCCATATCTACTCAAGTCATCTGTGAGGGTGAGAACATAACGATAGCCTCCGCGAGCTTCAACACTCATTGGACCGCACACATCGATATGTATGATTTCCAATAAGTTGGTCGCTCGCTCCATTGTTCCGGAGAACAGAGTCTTGGTCATCTTGCCCAAGAGGCATGGTTCGCACGTGTCAAATGATTCATAATCAAGAGACTCTAGAAGTCCATCTTCATGGAGCTTTTTCATACGTTTGACACCAATATGACCAAGGCAGCAATGCAACAAGTATGTGGGACTATCATTGTCAACTTTACATCTTTTGGCATTCACACTATGAATATGTGTATCATCACGTTCGAGATTCATCAAAAATAAACCATTGACCAGTAGGGCATGACCATAAAACATATCTCTCAAATAAATAGAACAACCATTATTCTTGGATTTAAATGAGTAGCCATCTCGCATCAAACGAGATCCAGATACAATGTTCATGCTCAAAGCTGGTGCTAAATAACAATTATTAAGGTTTAAAACTAATCCCGAGGGTAGATGTAGAGGCAGCGTGCCGACGGCGATCACATCGACCTTGGAACCATTTCCGACGCGCATCGTCACCTCGTCCTTCGCTAGTCTCCGCTTATTCCGCAGCTCCTGCTTTGAGTTATAAATGCAACTGCACCGGTATCAAATACCCAGGAGCTACTACGAGCGCTGGTAAGGTACACATCAATAACATGTATATCACATATACCTTTGACGTTGCCGGCCTTCTTGTCTGCTAAGTATTTGGGGCAATTCCGCTTCCAGTGACCCGTTCCCTTGCAATAAAAGCACTCAGTCTCAGGCTTGGGTCCATGCTTTGGCTTCTTCCCGGCAACTGGCTTACCGGGCACGACAACTCCTTTGTCGTCCTTCTTGAAGTTCTTCTTACCCTTGCCCTTCTTGAACTTAGTGGTTTTATTCACCATCAACACTTGATGCTCTTTCTTGATCTCCACCTTCGCTGATTTCAGCATTGAATACACCTCAGGAATGGACTTCTCCATCCCTTGCATATTGAAGTTCAACACGAAGCTCTTGTAGCTAGGTGGGACCGACTGAAGGATTCTGTCAACGACCGCTTTGTCTGGGAGATTCATTCCCAATTGAGACAAGCGGTTGTGCAACCCAGACAACTTGAGTATGTGCTCGCTGACAGAACTATTTTCCTCCATCTTACAGTTGTAGAATGCGTTGGATACATCATATCTCTCAACTCGGGCATGAGCTTGGAAAACCATTTTCAGCTCTTGGAACATCTCTTATGCTCTGTGGTGCTCGAAACGCTTTTGGAGCCCCGATTCTAAGATGTAGAGCATGCCGCACTGAACCAGGAAGTAATCATCACAACGCGACTGCCAAGCGTTCATAACATCTTGGTTTGCCGGGGCGGGAGCATCACCTAGCGGTGCTTCTAGGACATAAGTTTTCTTGGCAGCTATGAGGATGATCCTCATGTTACAGACCCAATCCGTATAGTTGCTACCATCGTCTTTCAGCTTGGTTTTCTCTAGGCACGCGTTGAAGTTGAGGGTAACATGAGAGTGGGCCATTTGATCTACAAGACATATTGTAAAGAATTTAGACTAAGTTCATCTAATCAAATTTAATGAACCCCCACTCAGATTGACATCTCTCTAGTCATCTAAGTGATACATGATCCGAATCGACTAGCCCCTGTCCGATCATCACGTGAGACAGACTAGTCATCAACGGTGAACATCTTCATGTTGATCGTATCTTCTATACGACTCATGTTTGACCTTTCGGTCTTCCGTGTTCCGAGGCCATGTCTGTACATGCTAGGCTCGTCAAGTAAACCCTAAGTGTATTGCGTGTGTAAATCTGGCTTACACCCGTCGTATGTGAATGTTAGAGCCTATCACACCCGATCATCACGTGGTGCTTCGGAACAACGATCCTTAGCAACGGTGCACAGTTAGGGGAAACACTATTCTTGAAAAAAAAAGTGAGAGATCATCTTATTTACTACCTCCGTTCTAAGTAAACAAGATGCATAAACATGATAAACATCATATGTAATCAAATAAAGTGACATGATATGGCCAATATCATTTTGCTCCTTTGATCTCCATCTTCGGGGCTCCATGATCATCTTTGTCACCGGCATGACACCATGATCTCCATCATTATGATCTCCATCATTATGATCTCCATCATCGTGTCTTCATGAAGTTGTCTCGCCAAATATTACTTCTACCACTATGGCTAACGTTTAGCAATGAAGTAAAGTAATTACGTGGCGTTATTCAGTGACACGCAGGTCATACAATAAATGAGACAACTCCTACTCCTGCCGGTTGTCATTTTCATCGACATGCAAGTCGTGATTCCCTATTACAAGAACATGATCAATCTCATACATCACATATATAATTCATCACATCTTCTTGGCCATATCACATCACATAGCACATGCTGCAAGAACAAGTTAGACGTCCTCTAATTATTGTTGCAAGTTTTTACGTGGCTTCTATAGGTTTCTAGCAAGAACGTTTCTTACCTACGCCAAAACCACAACGTGATATGTCAATTTCTATTTACCCTTCAAAAGGACAATTTTCATCGAATCCGATCCGACTAAAGTGGGAGAGACAGACACCCGTCAGCCACCTTATGCAACTAGTGCATGTCTGTCGGTGGAACCAGTCTCACGTAAGCGTACGTGTAAGGTCGGTCCGGGCCGCTTCATCCCACGATGCCGCTGAATCAAGATTGGACTAGTAACGGCAAGAGAATTGAACAAAAACAACGCCCACAACTTGTTTGTGTTCTACTCGTGCAAGATGCTACGCAAAGACCTAGCTCGGATGCCACTGTTAGGGAACGTAGCATAATTCACGTGTGTTAAACGCGGAGGCGCCGTTGTTCGGCGCTTAGATCGGAATCAACCGCGATCTGAATCGCAGCGAGTACGACTTCTTCATCCGCGTTCTTGCAACGCTTCCGCATCGCGATCTACAAGGGTATGTAGATGCACTCCCCTCTCCCTCGTTGCTAGATTACTCCATAGATAGATCTTGGTGATGCGTACGAATTTTTTTGATTTTCTGCTACGATCCCCAACAGTTTCTTCCCAGCTCACCGCTGTCAATGATGATCATACCCATCGGCACATTCTTTTGAACCAATGGATGCACCAGCTCTTTCTCCTTGAAAGAACATGAGCTTGCTATTGTGATCTAGATGAGAAATCACGCACATACGCCTCTCTCTTATATATCTCGATACACACGAGGGAACTAGCAAGTGCTTGTTTGAGATACACATCGAACAGGGGCATGTTAGCCAACATGTCGTACACCCCTCCCCAGCATCACATAACAAGTAGACCAACCATGTATGGTTTTCTTGTCACCGGTATTGGGAACCTTCTAGAAGTTTTTGCCAGTTTTTTGGGCGGTTTTTCCTAACACTGGTTTTGCCCTGTTTTCTAGTTTTTTCCTTTTGTCTTGTTTTTTCTTTTTGAAATACGTGAAATTTTCAAAAAGTCAAATTCATGAACTTTTATCAAATTCATGAATTTTATTAAAATTTGGCAAAGTCTTTCAAATTTATGAATTCCTTCAAGTTTTAGGAAGTTTATTCAAATTCGTGAGCGTAAAAATTTCAAATTTGATTTTTATTTCTTTTGAACTCTTTTCAAATCTGAAAATTTCTTCGAAAAGTCAGTATTCAATGGTTAATGATTAGCAGTCCAACAACCAATGGTCAAGTGGTGTCATGGCCCAAGACCCATCTAGCCCACTCACGAGCACTATCTCTCTAACAAGCAAAAAGCGTCGTACAGGAGGTCGACAAATGCTTTTTGTCGCTTATGGCAAAACTTATTGTAGCACATTTTACGGAGCTTCCAGAAACTTTCATCCGAATATGGGAAGGTTCTAGAATCGTCGTTCCGTATTTTTCTCTCTTTATTTTTCCGGTTACGGTTTTCTTCTGTTACTTTGTTTCTATTTTTATCCTTTTTTGGTTCTAGGCCTTCCATTTTCTCTTCAATGGTTCCTATTTTTATTTCAAAATAAATGTCTCAAATTTTATTTTATTTTGCTCTTTTCAAAAAGTTGTTCACATTTCTAAGAAAAATGTTTGAAATTCTATATTTTTCCGAGTCCGAAATCATGGTCATGATTTCAACTTTTTTAGAATCCATGAATATTTTTCGAAACTTTGAAGTTTTTCGAATCCGATAACATTTTTCATACTTGCAAACATCGTTTGACTTCGCATTTTTTTTGTATTTGTGATATATTTCGAATTGTCAAACACCTTTTGGAATTCACAAATATTTTATGAGTTCGTGAGTATTTTTTCGACTCTAACCGATTTTTGTTGAATTCTTTACCTTCTTTGAATTCACGAACATATTTTCAATTACCAAACTTATTTCGAAATTCCTTAACTGTTTTCAAACTCTACATAATTCATGTTTTTTCAAAACTGTCCACAAATTCAACAAATGTTGGCGGTTTCAAGAAATATTTGTGAATTGGAAAAATGTTTGCAATTAAATGTTCATGAATTCAAAAAATGTTCACGACTAAAAAATGTTTAAAAGTTTTAAAAATGTTCAGGATTTTGAAATATGTTTGTAGATACGTGAAAATAATTGTGATTATGTCAAAATGTTGGCGAAATATATTTATTTTTCACGAATTTAAATTCATGAACTAATATTTTATTTCCATGATTTAAAAAATGTTCTCTAACTTGAAAAAGGATTTATATCTATCACAAAATATTCAAGTATTTGATTTATTTTTGTTAATTTGTTTTCCATGAATTTGATAAAACTTTCATTATTCTCAAATGAGAATGTTGAATTTGAAAAATAGATTCGCTGATGTATAAAATATTCATGTGTTTGAAAAAAATATTCCTGGGTTTGATGCAAACATGTGCCTCATGTGGATGCAAACCAAAAGTGTTTTTTTTTCTTTTACGAGTGGCACAGTTGTGCCGCTTGCGAAAGCAAACTTGTTCCTCCCGTGGAAAAAAAACCACGCTTATTTGGAGGAAAGATATTCTTTCCCTCCAAAACCTAGGGAAAACGAGATGAAAACCGAAAAAACTAGAGAAAAAACTCATCTAAATCCTAAAATTATAAGGGAGCACCGATCATGCGAATAGTGGCGATGGTTCAGAGTGCTCAAGTAAGGCACTCTTAGCCCACCAAAGTGACCCTTGCGGGGATCCCGCAAGGGGTACGCCTTGATTAGTTCCTCCTCCGAATCCGGAAATCTGTATTTGACACGCATGGAGATCGATTGATGTTCGCGTTGGCGGCCCGCTTAAGCGTTTCAACGTCCCTTTTTTTCCTGGGTTTGGGAAAGTTCTAGAAGGTTTCTGAACCGGTTTATTTCTTGTACTTTTTTTTTTGCATTCCTTTTTCCTTTTCCTTTTTATTTCTTTTCTCTCCTTGGTTCCCTTTTATTTTCATTTCCTTTTTTATTTCCATTATTATTTTTCTTTACTTTCATTTTAGTTGTTCATCATTATTTTTTATTTTCTTTCTAGTTTTTTTTAAATCATTGTGTTTTGAAAGTTTGTTCATAAATCCAGAAAATCTCAGGATTTTACAAAAATGTTCATATTTTTCAATAAATTTTAGGAATTTTTTAGTTTAAAATTTTCAAAAAATATTCCAAAATTTGAAAATGTTCAAATGTAGAAAAATCGTATTTAAAAATTGTTCGTAACAGTCCATTGTTTCAGGGGTTCAATAATGGTTCATGTTAAAAAAAATGTTTGCAAATTCTAACAATGTTTGTGTTTTCCAAATAAATTTCATATTATTTTTCCTTGAAATGTACACAAATTTTAAAATTAATTTACCAAATTTTAGAAATGTTAATGTTTCCATTTTTCAAGAGTATGAAAAAATTGTTCCCGTTTCAAAAACTGTTCGCAAATTTGAAAACATGTTCGTGTTTTCCAATTTTGTTTGTGTTTAAAATAATTGGTTAGTAAGGTTATTAAAAAATTATTCATGACTTCAAAAAGTATTCCTGTTTTCAATGTTTACTTAAATGTTCATGTTTCCATTTTTTGAAGAGTTTCAAAAAACAAATCTCAGTTTTCAAAAAATGTTCGTGTGTGAAAAAAAGGTTCATCGAATTGAAAAAAGTTCATCAGATTTGACAACATTGTTCATTAAAATTTCGAAAAGTTAAGTAATTTGCGAGGGAAGATTAGTGTCCAAAACCGGGATGGTGGTCCGTGGATTATGGTTCCTGTGTTGTTCCTCGACTATGTCGATGATACATCCATTTTGCATCATGCTTTTACATTAATATTTATTGCATTGTGGGCTGTTATTATACGTTATGGTACAATATTTATGCCTTTTCTCTCTTATTTTACAAGGTTTACACAAATAGGAAGAACGTCGGCAGCTGGAATTCTGGACCGAAAAGAAGCAAATCTGGAGACCTATTCTGCACAACTCCAAAAGTCCTGATCTTGACGGAGAATTATTTTGGAAAATATAAAAAATTATGGGCGAAGAAAGCACCTGAGGGGACCCACCAGGCAGCCACAAGGGTGGGGGCGCGCCCCCTGCCTTGCCACCTACCTGGCATGCCCACGTTGCCCATCTTTTGGTATATGAAGGGTTTTTACCGGGAAAAAATCAAGAGGAAGATTTCGGGATGAACCGCCAACGTCTCGAGGCGGAACCTGAGCAGAACCAATCTAGGGCTCCGGCGGAGCTGTTTTGCCGGGGAAACTTTCCTTCGGGAGGGGGGAATCGAAGCCATCGTCATCACCAACGATCCTCTCATCGAGAGGGGGTCAATCTCCATCAACATCTTCACCAGCACCATCTCCTCTCAAACCCTAGTTCATATCTTGTATCCGATCTTTGTCTCAAAACCTCAGATTGGTACATATGAGTTGCTAGTAGTATTGATTACTCCTTGTAGTTGATGCTAGTGGGTTTATTCAGTGGAAGATCATATGTTCAAATCCTTAATGTAATTCAATACCCCTCTGATTATGAACATGAATATGCTTTGTGAGTAGTTACGTTTGTTCCTGAGGACATGGGAGAAGTCTTGTTATAAGTAATCATGTGAATTTGGTATTCGTTCACTATTTTGATGAGATGTATGTTGTCTTGCCTCTAGTGGTGTTATGTGAACGTCGACTACATGACACTTCACCATTGTTTGGGCCTAGGGAAAGGCATTCGGAAGTAACAAGTAGATGCTAGGTTACTAGAGTGATAGAAGCTTAAACCCTAGTTTATGCGTTGCTTCGTAAGGGGCTGATTTGGATCCATATGTTTCATGCTATGGTTAGATTTATCTTAATTCTTCTTTTGTAGTTGCGGATGCTTGCGAGAGGGGTTAATCATAAGTGAGAGGCTTGTCCAAGGAAGGACAACACCAAAGCACCGGTTCACCCACATATCAAATTATCAAAGTAACGAACGCGAATCATATGTGCATGATGAAAACTAACTTGACAACAATTCCCATGTGTCCTTGGGAGCGCTTTGCTTTATATAAGAGTTCGTCCAGGCATGTCATTTGCTACAAAAAGGATCGGGCCACCTTGCTCCATCTTAGTTACACTTGGTACTTGTTACTCGTTACGAATTATCTTATCACACAACTATCTGTTATCGATAATTAAAGTGCTTGCAGAGAATACCTTGCTGAAAACGGCTTGTAATTTCTTTCTGCTCCTCGTTGGGTTCGACGCCCTTACTTATCGAAAGGACTACGATAGATCCCCTATACTTGTGGGTCATCAACCGACAACAAGCAGCGGTTCCGGGATGCGAGGAGTCCGAGGATGTTGTCGGTCGACGCGCTAGAATGAGTTCGGCTCCGTCAACGGTGGGTCTCTCAATCAGCTGACAAAGCCAATCGAGCAACGGTACTTCCTCAACTTCGATGCTAGCATATGGTGGGGTTGTAAATTGCAGTGATACCTTGGGACATTCTTGCGTTTTCTATTTTTTGGTGGATTTTCTACATATGTTCTGGGGCTCGTATCTTCCATGTCCCTTTCTTGAGTGTTTCCATGTATGCGCATTGTATCACGACTTGTGATGAATGAATCAATGGCAATAGTCTGAAGAAAAAATACAAGGTGCACAATGCTCAACATTCAACAGATATTCACTTGGTGGGTTGGTGAGACACGTGAACATAGATTGCAGGACCAGTTCAACGGTTGTGGAAAATCAAGTTAAGTATAGCTTGTCTATGGTTGCAAGGCTGCAACCATCACTAGTAGAAAACGGGCTTTGGTCCAGGCCGGGTAAGCCCATTAATCCTGGTTCACTCACAAATTGGGACCCATGGGGGCATCTGTCCTGGTTCGTGAGGCCAGGGGGCCAGCAGGGCCTCGGTGGCCACTGGTCCCGGTTCATCTGGCCCCTTTGGTCCCGGTTCCAGATACAAACCAGGGTCAATGGGCCTCGCTCCTGGCCCACAACCATTGGTCCCGGTTGGTGGCTGGAACCGGGACCAAATGTGGTCCTTTAGTCCCGGTTCCAGCCACGAGCCGGGACCAAAGAGATGCCTATATATGCCCCCTTGCCCGCGAGCAGAGCAGTGCACTGCTATGTTTTTTTGGCCGGCCGTGGGAGAGCTTTGTAGTCCTCTAGCTCACCTCCTATGCACTTTAGGTGTTCAATGAAATGCTCGAGCCACTCTTAAGCTTTCTCCTCTCGAAACTCCTTGTCCAAACTCCATTTTCCTTCAGATTTTTCTAGGTTTGCCGGCCCGTCCTGTCCCGTCCCTGCCCAAACCGCCGTCAATCGCCCGCGCCGATCTCGTCACCAACACCACCATGGTGAGCCTGTTGTTCTTATCTTCTTTCTAAAAAAAAAATCTTACTTGTATGATTTAGAAAGATATTTGTATAATTTTCGTATTTTTATTATTGTTTGTTATTATATAATGCGATGGTTTTGATATCGGCCCTCGTCCTGTCTATGATTCGGATGTGGTATATTATCTTTTATAACTATTTATTTTAGTGTTTATGACAATTATGCCGACCAACGTGACATAGATGTTTTTATCTAGGAGGTATGTGAACCGGAAATTCCAACCAACCCTCTTGTGGAGAGGTTAAATTTAGTTGAAAAGGAAAACATTTACTTGAAGAAAAAATTGAAAAAAAAACGAGGAGGAGAAGATGGAATTGGAGTTGCATGTTGCGGAAGTCGTCGATGATCACAAGATCAAGATGGATGCAATGCGCTCGTAGATTAGAAAGATTAGAAAATATGCCATCCATACTAAGGCTTGGTATCATTATGCAATTGGATCAATTGTTAAGACCTTCAAATATGTTGTTTCAATACTCCCATGTGCAAAGCGACATTGACCATAGCATATCCATTATTAATTACTGTTCACATGTACAACTCATGCATGGAATATACTCCCTCCGTCCGGTGAAGAGTGTACGTTTGGCTTCAAAATTTGTCCACAAAAGAGTGTACTTCTATCTTCCCAATGCATTTTAAAGTACTTCTCTCTCTCATCACACGGTAATCAAGACCAATAACAATCTACATAAGGTCTTCTTAATTTTTACATGCAGTTAGCTCATTGGGGGTTAGGTAATTAAAGATGAGAGAGATGGTGGCTTGCACCTTTCCAATGCATTTTTTACTTCACTCCATAATTTGTCCTAAAATCTCTCGATATACACTCTTCACCGGACGGAGGGAGTATGATAATCTTGGGAAACCATCAAAAGAGGGATGGCATTATTTTTCTAATTAGCGTATGTGGGATGGATTATTTGGATTTAAGCACTTTTGGCCGGTTTCATTTAAGGATGCCGTGAAAGATCTCTTATAATAGAATTTGTGATTTCTTACAAGGTTGACAAAATGGAAAAGAAAAAGGGGACCAAGGCCATTTAGACTTAATTATGACCTTTCAGGAACAGAGAGAAACAAGTCGTCTACATCAAGGTAGTACAATCCTTCTTTCATTACGTGTCAGACTGGAATTTGTCAACAGAATACTGAAACAGAATAAGAATTCACAGAAGGCATCACATCATATTGATAAAACGGTACTGGTGAGCCTTGCCACGAGACAATAACAAATAATAATAAAAATGTCGATAGGCGTACCCTGGAAGTTTCCCCCGTGGATGGCCTTGCCACGAGAGACGTCGATGAGTGGGTTATCATTGACGGAGTTGATCTCCCGCTCGATCGACTTGGTTGCAGCTCGGATGACCTCAATCTGGGGGCCAAGCCACTGCGGGGATGTACGGAGCGCATACCTATCTTGCTTTGGCTTCATCAATGGGTCAAGCTCACCGAGCTTCTTTGCAAGTGCCATGTAGGAGCTTCCTTCAAGGATGTGCTCCATGATGGCGGCAGCCTCAATCTGCCCAGGGTGGTGCTTCAGCTTGTGGGTCAAGTGGTCGGTGTACTCCGGCTTGCCGTTCATGACCTCGCAGAAGACAGCCGATAGAACCTCGGCAAGCAGACTCAGGATGTTAGCCTCGAAAAGCACCATGGACGCAAGCCCGGAGCCCACTGCCGTGCCGTTCACCATGGCAAGCCCTTCCTTGGGCTGTAGCTCAAAGAAGCCATGCTGGATACCGGCGATCTTGAACGCCTCCGCCGCGTTAACCTTGCTGCCGTCTGGACCAGTGGCCACAGAGTTTGCCCGACCAGTCACCAGGCCCGCAATATAGGAAAGTGGGACAAGGTCACCGGAGGCGGTGATCGTGCCCCGGAGTGGCAGGCATGGTGTCACGTTGGCGTTGAGAAGCGCAGCCACCGTCTCGAGGATCTCGAAGCGGATGCCAGAGTACCCCTGGAGCAGAGTGTTGACACGGACGAGCATCGCCGCCCTTGTCGCCACGGGAGGCAGAACATGTTGGTGACCGGCATTAAGGAATCTGAAAAGACAAGAAGTGCACGATACAATAAGGCTTCCAGATCACAAAAAAGAAAAGAGAGGAGTACATGACGATCAACAACTGAAATATATAATATGTTGCTAGTTTAGTTTAACTGATTCGTACCTGATGAGCTCCCTCTGCAGAGCGCCACCCTCCTTGGTTCTCCGGTGAGAAGTAGCGCCGAAGCCAGTGGTGACGCCATAGCTGTCGGTTCCGTTGGCCATGCTGTTCATGACCCAATCGCTGCTCTCCTTGACGCGGCCCCGGGCGGACTCGTCGAGCTCCACCCTGGTGTCGCTGCCGGCGGCCACCGCGGCGACCATGGCGATGGTCAGGCTGGCGCCCTCCATGGTCACCACCGGCCTGCGGTACTCCTCGACCATCCGCTTCACCGCGTCCAAATGGCTCCCCGACAGCTCCTCAGCCGCCTTCCCCCAGTTCAGTGGGTCGGCCCGCGCAGGCTGCGCCACACACAAGCCATCGCCGTTGGCGGCGACGTGCCCTCTGTTCTCGCACTCCATGGTGATGTGCAAACAAGTAGGAAAACAAGCAAGCTATAAACTGGGCAGGTCTTGCGCTGGATGAAATCTGGTAGGCGGATTTGCACTGGAGAGAGCTCAAGTTGCAGATGAAGGTGAGGGAGGCTAGCTCTTCTTGGAGAGGAATGGCGGGAGAGGAGGGGTTAAGTAGGCAGGGTGTGAGTGGGGGTGTGGGTTGGTGTGGCTTTGACCGCTTGACCGTTGCAGGTGCGCAAGATGGTTGGTGCGGGGAAGAAGAGAGGCCGAGTCATGATGTTTGGTGACATGCACCATGTGCTTGTATGCTAATTTAACTAGGTGCATTCTTATATGCTAATCACGCAACGACCTAGCTTGAGTTATGAACGTGCAAATCTACTAATTTAAACATGTGGCTGCAGCTTCCACGATGCATGGTCATTGCTTTGACAAAGTATCTGCGACCTCAAGGCAAGTGCATGGGGTTCTGCATGCTCTGCACAACAGGAGTTGTTATCTGCTAATGATCCATAAGAGCTTTCACTTTCACTACTAGTATTTCATGGGGTGCAACGAACCCCACATATTCTATTTAAACTTAAGCTTTGCAGATGCTCGGTCATATGGGTGGGTGCAAGTGAGCTAAATGACAAAGGATATTCCGGTTTGCACCGTGTGAAAGATGCAGTGCCACTTGACTGGCCAGATTTCTTAGTGCCACTTGACTGTTGGCAGACTTGAGTTTGCTCAGTGGAAACTATTTCTTATAAAACTACAACGGCCATCCTCTCGTCAGTCATCTAGGCGCACATGTGAACGCCACACAAAGCATGCGCCACATAAAATTGCGACCACATATGCGTGAGTGGTCAAGTCGTTAGTTAAGTCGTGTGTGTCTATAATTCATCGCCACAGCAACCTATGCGTTGCCTGATTTTTCAGTTTGGAGCAATCAATTTCGTGGGAGAAGGAAGGAGGAGGCCAGGCACAGCCATAGCCAGCGACGAAGATCGGATGACTCAACCAATTTTGTTTAGCCAACTTAGGGCATCTCCAGCCGTTGGCCTCTCAGGAGGGGCTAAAAATCGTCCCCTGGGGCGCACCGGCGCTAAACCGCGCACTGGGGGCGTGATGCCCCCCCCCCCAGTCGCGGCGCCCAGGATTTTTTGAAAAAGTCATTTACGGCGCAATACGGCTCAAATTTAACGCAAACATCGGCGAGTTCGTTCAAATTTAAACATATTTTACAAAAAAAAACTAGCACGGGCTGCCCCCGCCGTCTCCATCGCCGCTCCTAGCCGTCTACGTCGCCGCCCGCCGTCCGCCTTTGCAGTTCTACATGCCGAGGAGGCGGTAGAACCGCGTGTAGTCGCCGTCGTCGTCGTCGTCGTCCCCGCCTCCGCCGCCGCCGTCCCTGCTGCATCCCTCCCCCGGTTGGCGCGGCTGGTTGGACGGCCCGGGGGCGTCGTCGTCGTCGTCGCTATCGAGGACCACGACGCCGTGCTCGTCCTCGCGCCCACGTTTGCGGGCGGCGATCTCCTCCAGGGCCCGGGTTTGCCGGACCATCTCGTCGCGGAGGTAGTCGTCCCGCGACCACCGCAGGGCGTCCTCGTCGGAGAAGCCGCGCCGGGCTATCTCCTCGTACTCTGCGGGGAGGCCGGGCTCCGACTTGGGCTCGACGAGGACGCCGGAGCTGCGGGTACGCGCGCTGACAGGCGTGTCCTGGGGCTCCGGCTTGACGGGGCGAAGGCAGGGAGAGCCCGACGAGCGGCCAGACGAGGAGGAGGACGCCCCGGGCTCCATGCGCCTCGGCGTCCAGGAGCATCCACGACGGTGTGAGAAGGACGGGGGAGCGGGTTACTCGAGGCGCGATTGTCGCCCTCGATGTACTCGAGGACGGACTCCAACGTGTGGCCGGGCACGCCCCACCACCGGCGCCGGCCCTCGGAGTTGAGCCTGCCGGAGGGCACGACGCCGTTGGTGGCCTCGAGCTGCTCGGCGTATCGGCGGCGGAAGTAGGGCTCCCAGATTGGGCTGTCGGGGACGTACCGGGGCCTCTCCCTCGACGCACGCGGCAGGGAGGCGCGGATACATGCGATCTCCGCACGCCGCGCCGCCCCGGTGGGTGGCGGTGGCACCGGCACGCCACCGGCGTTGATCCTCCAAGGCCCGGGCACCCGCATGTCCGGCGGGACCGGGTACACGGCCTCGAAAAGGAGGCGAGCCTCGTCCTCGTGAAGATGGCGGCGCCCGAAGCCATTCGCCGCCGCGCCGTCGCCTGGAAAGCGCTCGGCCATTCTTCTCAACTGGAGACGGCGAGACGAGGAAGGGGGAGAAAATGGGCGCGTCGGCGGTGGAGTATCTGTGCGAGTCTCTGGCGCGCTGGCGGTCGGCTTATAAAGGCGGAGGCACCGCGTGGTAGGCTTGGCCGGCGCGTTACGCGCGACGTGATGATGTGGCAGCCGAGGGGATGCGCGTCGCCCGGCCTTCACTACGCCGCCTGTGAGGCATCAATGGAGGCTGACCGGCGTGACAGCGCGCGCAGCTTTGGGATTGATTCGCCGTGGGAAACGAGGCGATGGGGACGACGAAGCGGCGAGAAGAGAGTCGAGTCGCTGACGCGGTGGGCCCGCGGCTCTTCGCGCCAAAAATGATTCGCCCGGCGCCCCCGAGTGACCCCAGCGCGCCGGGTTCGGGTTGGGTCCGCCCGCGCCAATTTCGGCCGGAGCCGGCGAAAACTGGGCCCTTGGGACGCGACTGGGCCGATTTTTTGGCGCCGGCGGCCGAAAAATCGCTTGGGGGGCCTTCTTGGGGGCGCGGCTGGAGATGCTCTTACGTTTAGCAGGACCCATATTTCATAGTAGCAAATCAGACTAGTCTGCTCTTATTAGAAACAGTGGGTCGGTTGGATGCATATACATAGCACATATATGGCAGATTTTCTTCTTGTTCAAGGTTCAGTCTATCTTCGAAAAATATTCAGCACACTACATGATTTGCCAGATTTTTTTTTTGTTCTTGTTCCAGACACGCTTGTAGTAGTGTATACAGATTTTAATAAGTCCAAACATAATAGTTAGCCATGCCTAATGGTTCTGACATAGTTTTTCTACAATGTACTATGTTTGTTGATGAATTTGGTTTCACATCAACTTGAATAAAATGGCTACGTGCATCACGGTGATGTAGAGACTGAGAGTTTAAACAACAGGGATACAAGCTTAGCTAGACCCTTCCGAGTCGCCCCCGCGTGGGCGGCCGGGAGGCCCCCGGATCCCGTCGGCCGGCCCTCTCCCACTCCTCCTCCTCATCCCTCGCCGCCGCCCAAGGGCGCGGCCAGGCGAAGCCTGGTCGTCGCCGGCGGCGGCGGGGACTCGGGCCCTCTCGCTCGCGTGGGGCTGGCGCGGGCCGGTGCCCCCGGGCCAGAGCGTGGCGGCGGCCGGACGTCACGACGGGTGGTGGCGGCGCCTCGGCGACTTCGCTCCCCCACGGCAGGAGGCCTCGCGATCTAGTGCGTAGCGGTCGCCAGGGACGGCGGCGGCGTGATCGGATCTGGTCGCGGCGGCGCGGCCCGATCTATGCCCAAGCGTGGGCCTTGATCGCTGGTCTACCGTCGGCACGGTGGCGGGAGCGACTCGCCGGCAGCTGGGCAGATCCGCTGGGATTCTATCCTTGTCTGGTCCTTGACAGCGCGGGCAACTCCGGGGGAAACCCTAGATCTCCTTGGGATCGAGCGATGACGGCGATTTTGCGTCGTAGTCCCTCTTTAGGGCATCGTTTTGGAGTTTACTCCGGTTGAAGGGACCAGCGACGTCGGTGGCGCACGTCTGGTGGAGCAACTGCCGATGAAAATCGCGCCGACTACGGTCATGGCGGACGATGACGACGTCTTAGATGTCGTTCCCTTGTCGAGGCATCGTCGTTGCAGTCTGCGTCATCAGGCTCGGGATGCTCCGGGGGAAACCCCAGACCTGGGTTTTCCGGATCAGACGATGATGGCGTTTCATCGCTGTCCCTCCTGGGGGCATCGTTTTGGAGCAAGTGATGGCTGGGGGGATGGTGGAGCGGTACTTCATCTCACACATTGATGGCGGTGGAGATCGGCGGCATGGCGCTGTGGAGGCTCGGCGTCCGATGCGCGGAGATGGACTAGCGCAGGAGGAGGTAGCTATCTGGTGTCATGGTGACGTCGATGGCAGAGTGGCCAGACAAGGTAGAAGCCTCAATATGATCTCAAGACGGACTTGTGGAAGATGGCGGCGACGACACACGAGTGCGTCTGACCAGATTGTGCCCTAGACCCGGTATGTGGCTCGGCTGGGGCTTCCGGCGTTTGATGTTAGGCTTAGGTGAGTGGTTTGGGTAGTGGCCCAGCTAGCACCCCTTCATCATTTTGATGTTAGGCTTAAATGAGTGGTCTGGGTAATGGCCCAGCTAGCACGCCTTCATCATTTGGATAGAAGTAGTGGCATATGTTGCCAAGATGGCGGATTCAGTCATATTGTTGTAATACTTTGTAAGGTCCTCGAGAATAATTAATAAAGTGGCCGTATGCATCTCCTAGATGCAGAGGCCGGGGGTCATCCACCTTTTCTAAAAAAAAACCTTAAAAAAATCCATGAACACACACAGACACAAATGTTAGACCTACATAAGAACCTTACTTACTCCAAGCACCCCTTCTCCATTAATCAACACCAACCCCCCCTCCCCACACACACATTTTCAGGATGGGTCTGGCGCCCCCAATAATGGCCAATTAGAAACTGACGTGTCATTTTGTAAACACCCCATAAGTGTAGCAAAGTCCGTGGTAAAGACTTTTACCAAATATAAGCTTCAGACGGGAGCATCCCCCACCGCATCGCACTAGGTCTCGTACATTCCTACAACCACCTAGATGGCCGCTTCCTAACCTAGCCTTCACCACCGCAACTACCACTACATCTTCAGTCCCCCGGGAGAGTATCTGGTGCTACCGAGGCTTAAATGCTACCGTCATACGGGCATCTGGGCCGTCGGATTGTTATATCGGACAGCATGTAAGAACAGTTGGATCTGCTGGACCTACGCACAATTTTTGGACTCCTTGGAGTCTTTTTTGCAAATGTTGTAGAGCTATTGAGAGCCATCCGATATGAGAATCCGATGGCCCAGGAGTATGTATCACGGTAGCACTTAAGGCTTGGTAGCACTAGATATTTCCCCTCGGTGCCCCTCCTCTTACCCGTCCGGCAGCCTCGTCGGCGGAAACAGGACCAGGGACCCGTCAACTCGTCTCATTTTTTTAGGTTTTTACTTCTCCGTCGACATGGGCGAGGTGTGGTCACGATGGCTTGTTGGAATAAGGTCTATCTAGGCTTTCCCTACCTCGACGATATCCGATCCAGCGCCGACGAAGAGCCTGTGGGAATTTTTGTTCCCTTCATATCATGGCAGTTCGTGTGTCTCTCAAAGAGAGCTTATGGCTGACTATTGGTGTGGCGACTTCGACATCTTCTTTCGTGTTGTTCTGTGGCTTGGCCTGGTTTCTCCAAACTTCTGTGCTGGTGGTTACGGATTGCAAGCATGTGCTACGTGGGGTGATGCTCCAGCCGATGTTGCTTCAACGATATTTAGATCTCCCAAGGGGCGAGTGGCTATTGCGGTCTTTAAATCTTGATATGGTGAGGGCGTTCGCAGGTGTCCCCTTTTACTGTGTTCATGCATTTTTAATCTCCGGCGGATGACGTACAACAAGAGGAAGAAGAAGACTAGTATGCTTTTTATTATATTTAATTTTGTACTGGTTGTTCTACGTCCACTTGACTACCTATTGTACTGGTATTTGTTTTCCTCAATATTAATCAGATTTAAGATGCTCTTTGGGGCGTTTTTATTCAAAAAAAAAAAACCCACAAGGTTCAACCTGACTGTCTGACGGTTCCTTCCTCTCCTCCTGTAAGGCGAAAGAACCGCAACCCAGTTTTCTCCGCCAGCTAGGCCATAGGCTCTCTCCCACTCCGTCGGGTAGAGGCGGGGATCCCGGTTCTTCACCCCGGTAGTGTAGTTAGGGTTAGGACATGTATTTCCCCGTCGTTGTTCGGATAGCAGCGACCTCAACGGTTGGAATAAATATTCCCAGGTGTGGGTTGGTGTGGCTTTGACCGCTTGACCGTTGCTGGTGCGCAAGATGGTTGGTGTGGGGAAGAAGAGAGGCCGAGTGCTCACTGTTCAGTGTTAATCGTGTCATCCATCATGTGCTTCTGTTAAACTAGGTGCATTTCTCTGCTAATCATGTGCTTGTCTACTAATGTAAACATGTGTCGTATTGTCGATGATATTGGAACGTTTCAAACAAGCGTGATGGCTGCCTCCACAATGCATAAACTACTATATGATTTTTTTTTAAAGCTACGGTCATTGCTTTGACAAAGTATTCCATCTGTGAGTCCAAAGCGAGTGGGGTTCTGCATGCTCTGGACAACAGGAGTTGTTAACTGTTAATGATCCATAAAGAGCTTTCACTTTCACTAGTATTTTGTGTGGTTCGACGAAGCCCACATATATTATTCCATTTACTTAACCTAAGCTTGCACGTGCCCGGTCATATGGGTGGGTGCAAGTGAGCTAAATTACAAAGGATATTTCCGTCTGCACGTGGTCATAGCGGGCTGCATGTATGCCACCGTGTGAAAGATACAGTGCCACTTGACTTGCCAAATTTCTTGTGCCACTTGACTTGGGTTTTTTTGCTCTCAGTGGAAACGATATCTTAGAAAAATACAACGGGCATCCTCTGTCAGTCATCTGCGTGCACCACAAAGCATGCCACGGATTTTTCAGTTTGGCTCAGTCAATTTCGTCGGTGAAGGAAGGAGGAGGACAGGCAAGAAGACCTGGTCTGAGACGATGGAGCCATGGCGAGCGGCAGCGAGGCGCGGGGACGACGACGAGAGCCATAGCGAGCGAAGAAGATCGGATGCCTCACACAATGTATTGGCCCTTATTTCTTCTGTGTTTGGATGTTGGAAAACTGGCCTGGAATTGAATTGGAAAATGAATTCCAAATCCAGGATGGAAAGGAATTGGCTTCCAGTTTCAATTTTGCTGTTCGTGTGTGTTTGGAATTTCCCGATGGAAACATAGGCTAGGGACCAATTCCATTTCCTATTTGGATGTACAAACCATGGAATTGAATGTTTTGTTGGGTTTAGACAATATAAACTTGTGTATATGCATAAAAAATTATATGTACGTGGTGCAATGTTTATATATTATTTTCCACACATAACAATATTAAACTCATGTAAATAGGACAGAAGAGCAACATGCATGTCACCAAATAAATTAGTACCAACGACAATTTCAACATATATAATTTCCATGTCTCTAACAAATAGGAAAAGTGCATAGATCATGTCTCTTACATATAGCGCAAACATAGTTCATACCAACCACCACACATGGTAGCAAACATCAAGGCAAGGTCAAGAGCCATGGCTTCCTTAAGTTCTGGGGGAGTGCCATGAATGATTCAAACATGCGCTCATTGGCGGTCAACTTCCCATAAGCTCGCAGCATATCAGAATCCTCCAAACCTTCAACTTTTTGTAGTGCCTGAAGGATTTCAGTTGCAGGAGCCGCCTTTGGCATAGGAAGTGGCTCAGTTGCCTTCAAAGCTTCATCAAACGATGTTCGCATCTGTCCCATCATGCACAAGATAGCATCACCAGTTCGTTGCCTCTTTTGAGGCACCTCGGGAGATGCTTCAACAACCGGAGTATTTTGTTCTTGTGCACAGTCAGCCCCCGTCCTAGCACCTCCACCATTCGCATGATCTTTTGAATATATAGTCTCAATAGCACTCCAGTTATGCACTACCTTGGTCCTATGGGCACGTGCATCCTTGTTAGCCTGTAGAATAGACACAAATATTAGAGATGATAGTGAAGGTTCAAAAGTAACCACAACATAAAATTTAGAATTAAATACCTCCACATAACGAGTCCACACTTCGTCACTGTCAACCGTAACCTTGTTGGTTTCCCTGTCCCATCCAAAACCACTCTGAGCAAGCATCTTGCTAATGATCTCATAATGCTTATCAAACGTTTTGATTCTTCCAACAATGTTGTCCTTGGTGATGTCAACATCACATGTATCTTTGACATGCTTAATGCAAGCAGTGTACACATGTGGCTTCCAACCATTCTGAGCACGATCACCAATGTTGTGATGCTCAACAAGGACGGCCAACAATGCCTCGTCCATGTCATTAGTCCATGTAAGGTAAGTCCTAGTTTTCTTCTTTATTGGTTCAGCCATGCTTCTACAATTAAGTACAGGTTAGCAAGTAAGGTATAAAAATCGCAAGTAAGGTATAAAAATAGTTTCAACATAGCACACAAGGTACAAAATATCACACAACCATCATCCATGTAGCACAAAAGAAGGCACCATCTGCTGGCTATCTACTCGATCACTACTTAATGTACTAAATCTCTTCCTCTCCACGTGCCACAAGATACTCAACATACATATCAGCAGCAAATTGTTGCCTAAAATTGGACCATTCATCAGTTTGTTGGACACTTCTAATTAAAGTAGCAGCATCTGCAGGTTCAGGGGCCGTAGCTGCTAGTTCAGCATCGACTTCCTGCAAGAGCAAATCATCCCTCACATGTTGCCGATCCCTTGCATAGTTGTGTAACACACAACACGCATTAATAAGTCGAATCTCCAATTATTTATTTCATAGTTAGAATTACGTGTTTCATATTTAATAATGTCAACACATTTTGGACACATATTACCTGGTCCTCTATGTCAAAGTACGAACAAGCACGCAAAATGGCCCATTTTTTCTTCAACGGTCCAAAAGTCCTCTCCACAACATTTCTAGCCCGAGCATGACGCAAGTTATACAACTCTTCTGCATTTTGGGGACCTAGTAGACTTGCAGCCCACTCTCTCAAGTGGTACCGTGTGGATCTGAATGGAGATAGAAATCCCGGTCCATTGGTATAGCCAGCATCAACTAGGTAGCACTTTCCTATTATCAAATAAATTCGGTTAGCTAACAACTAATTATGAGAAGTAGAAAAGCCAAGAGAAAGGTTCGTACCCTGTGGTACAACAAATGCATCTTGGCGATCGTTTCTCATAGCATCTTTAAGCACTCTCGAGTCTGATGATGAGCCCTCCCAACCAGGTAGAACATAGAGAAACTTCATGTCCCAATCAACCACACCTAGCATGTTAGTAGTGATTTCTTGTTTTCGGTTCCTATACCTCCCTTTGTCAGCAGAATTAACATACACCGGAATATGACACCCATCTAGTGCTCCAAGTGCATTGCCAAACCACTTCCATTTGTAATCCTCGGGAGGGTTGACAGAAGGATTGGGAAGCTTGATAAACTCCCCAGTCAGAGACAGGATGGCCAATAACACAGTAGAGATGCGCCTACTGATAGTCTCTATAGAGCGCTGATACGTGCCACCCAAAACTCTCATTTTGATTCCATGGCCAACAACTTGTAGGAACATAGCAACATTTTCTTCTACCGTCACATAGATGCTATCTTTGAGACCACACTTCTCACGCAACATAGCACAAAGGTCATGGAAGTTCCTTTTAGTTAACCTTAGATTATCATAGCAAGCTGCCTCAGACCCATTATACATTTTTTTAAGATGTACTTCCTATATGCAACCTTTTCCTCATCATCATTGAAACATCCTAGGTCCGTAGGTGCCTTTTGCGTACTAAGATAAGCAAGTGCCATGCATGACATCTCGAACTACATCTTTGTCAATAAAATCCTTTTTCTTTTTCTGCTTTTGTTCTCTTCGGTAATGTAAGCAATCAACTCTTGTTGAGACATGATAATGCTACAAAGCACAAAATGTTTGAAATCCAATTATTCAAAGCCTAGATAATTTAACTCGATGTGGTTTTAATGCATAGACAATACAAATGATACTTTCATAGCATATTGCACAAATTGCACAGATTGCGACATGAAGAAAACCACATACAAATATTGCACAGATTTGAAGAATAGCGCTAGAAATATTAATACCTTCACAACTGAACTTAGGACCTTGCTTTTCTCCGGTTATGCAGTTCATATAAATAAAAACAATCAAAACAGATGCGTAAAATTCAGGTTCGTTGTACATATGAAAAGAATGGATAAAACGGGGGCAGGAAGATGTTGGCTTGCGAGGGGAAGGGGATTGGCCATAATGAAAACAGGCCACAGTTCATAGTTTCATCCAACTAAAGTACGATAGGAAATTCTATCAAAAATAATGTTGTCAGATCGGAACTGATCAAAATCTCCTACTTTAACAAAAACCGACTGAATCAAGGCAATGCCCAACTCTTTTGCCACTTGCAGCAACGGCAATGCCCTTCGTAATCTCAGCCAGTATCGTGCAGCGCCGCCTACTACATGATTTAACCTCGATTAGTCGATTCCCCATCCCCCTCATGTACTACTGCCCAGGTGATGGGCCTCGAACCCCTCGTTGGTTACCCCAAGTGGAAGGTGTAAGATGCAGTATTGTAGAAGTGTTTTCCCTTAGCAAAGATGCCAAGGATCGAATCCCCAGAGACTCCTAGGTTCAACAAGTAGGTGTCAACTGCTACGGCGCCAGATTAGTAGCAATCAACGTGGACCTGCACACAGATACAAATAACTTTGCTCCCAACGAGTACAGAGAGGTTGTCAATCCCTCCGGCCTTGTAGTTCACAAAGGATTAAAAGCAATGATAGTAGTGATAGATAGTGTTTTGCAATAGTAAATAATAACGGAAAGTAAATAGTGGATGTGATCAATGATGGTAATATGGACCGGAGTCTCATGATGTTCACTAGTGATGTCCCTCTCCCAAAAGACGATAAAACAGCTATGTGAGGTAAACAAATTACAGCTGGGCAATTGACAGGACCGCGAACGCAAACCAATGCTGACTACATTGCAAGAAAGGTTGAGGTTCAAAGCATGGGCGGTACGCCAAAGTAAGTAGACCGAAATCCATCAATATCTACTACTAATCATCCACCTTGAGATATCTATCCAGAACATCTCGCTGGTATTAAGTTGCGAGTCCCACCCATAGTGTAAACTCAATGCAACAGACAATTGCATTAAAAGAACTTTGCGTAAAGTAAACAATCCTTGCACCCGCGGGCACAAGCACCGTTGTTTTCCCCCTTGTGGCAACAGCACATCCCCTAGACTCATGTTTCTGTCACTCAAGCTAGTCATCGAGGGGCATGAACCCACAATCAAGCATAACGTTCCCTCTTGGAGTCACTACCTATTACTCGGCCAAAGCAATAAATAACAACGGAGAACATGCAAGAATTACTTATGAACAAAAATATAAAAGAGGTGAATCAAATATATTACTCAAGATCAATCTGAACATAATCTCATAATCCATCGGATCCCAGCAAACTCAACATAGCAACAGCATAAGGATTACATAGGTGCCTCGATCATGTAGGGCAGCTCACGAGGACTAATTAGTGAAGCACAAGAACGGGAGGAGAACATCACATAGCTACTGGTCATGGACTCATGGTCCAAGGGAGACAACTCACGAGTCATCCGGGAGGCGTCCATGGTGGTGGAGAAGCTCCCGGTGGTGATCCTCCCCTCCGGCAGGGTGCCGGGAAGAGTTCTCCTGGTGCTCCCGATCTTGGAAGCGGCGGCGTTGGTGGAACGGAGATGGGATCGCGAAAAGAGTTCCTGTTCTGAGGGTTTCGGAGGACCCTTTAAATATATGCCAAAGTAGGGCATCGGGGGAGTTTCGGGGGGCCCAGGCGCCCCCCCGGCGCGGCCCAGGGGGGCGCGCCGCCAGGGCGCCTGGAGCCCTGGTGGCCCCCCCCCAGGCTGCCCTTCGGACGCAGAGTTGTTTCCGGAACGCTGATTTTTTATATAATTTTTCTGGATTTTTCTGGGCAGTTCTCAAAACGTGAAAACCTGAAATACAAAAACAGCTGAAAACGGAAACTGGCACTGGGGTGCACTGGATTAGTAAGTTAGTCCAAATATGATCAAAAGTGTATGGAAGTGTATGAATATCATAGCAATATCACCCAAAAGTGGCATGAAGCAAGCAGAAATTATAGATACGTTTTGGACGTATAACGTATCAACATCCCCAAGCTTAATTCCTGCTCGTCCTCGAGTAGGTAAATGATAACAAGAATAATTTCTGTGGTGACATGCTATTAACCATATAGGACTTTTTCATAGTCATATGACAAAAGCTTACTGAGACAATGATTCTAAAGTAATTAAGTTGCCTCATGAGAAAATCACAAATGACTGAAAGTTTTACAACATAAAACTGAAACATCAAAAAGATTTGCAATGAACATGATGTGCAAATATGATAAAGTGATATCTAGCTTGCCCCCTTTAGTGATGCAAAACATAAATGCAGGGGCACCTTCAAGGTTTAAGTGATGACTAGATACAATCATTTCAGAATAAACGATATCACAATCATGCAAAAGACAATGCTACTTTGGGACAATGCACATTACACTTAGAATGACAATCATGCTCTCAGTAGTTGGTGCTTCAACATAAAAGTAAAAGAAAGTTTAAGTGCTAGAGCTTTTTATTTTGAAAACATGGAAGCAATTGTGTCAACGGTAGTAGTACTTCATATGTGTCATGCATAAGACATCCTATAAGTTGCAAGCCTCATGCATCGTATACCAATAGTGCTCGCTCCTTGTCCTAATTAGCTCGGATCTCCATGGGTTATCATTGTATTACATATGTTTCAACCAAGTGTCACAAAGGGGTACCTCTATGCCACCTGTACAAAGGTCCAAGGAGATAAATCGCATTTGATTTCTCGTTTTTGATAGATCTCAACTTGAGGACATCCATACCGGGACAACATAGAAAATAGATGATGGACTCCTCTTCAATGCATAAGCATATTATCATAAGAGATTGAGGATTAAGGTCCAAGCTAAAACTTCCACCATGATGCATGGCTTTGGTTGGCGGCCCAATGTTCTTCTCTAACAATATACATATTCATGCAACCCACGGTAAATCACCCTTACTTCAGACAAGACGAACATGCATAGCAACTCACATGATGTTCAACAAAAGTGTGACAGTTGATGGCGTCCCCAGAAACATGGTTACCGCTCAGCAAGCAACTTATAAGAAATAAGATACATAAGCAACATATTCTTTACCACAATAGTTTTTAGGCTACTTTCCCATGAGCTATGTATTGCATGGTTAGTTTGCTTAGTACAGGTGGAGGTTAGCAAAAAGACTGGGAGCGACCAACTAAGAGAGCAATGACGGTCATAATCATGCAGAGCGACAAAGCAATATTGAATCAGGCATGGTAGTTATATCGCTACTTAGAAATAAAAGATCATCAAGGCTTGACAGACTTTCTTTACAGTCTTAAATATGCGTGAGCATACGCCAAGTCAATCAAAATAAATTCTCGAAGGAAGATATTACTAAACCATAGCACATCATAGGCAGACAAACCATGTTGGTACTCCAATAACACATTGGGAGCCCCCCAGCTATTTAAGATTAACCATAAGAAAACCTGAACTACTAAGCATCATCATGCAAGTAGCATCTTTAACATAGACACATTAACCAGTGCAACGGAAGCAAACTCTCTTAATAAGGTGAGCATGGTAATTAAAGAGAGTTCAAGCAACCAACTAAACAAAAGCTCTTTGAAAAGATTGGCATGAATACTAAGAGCAGAGCATGATAGTAGCTATTAAAAGACAAAGAACACACACATCATAGATAGACATGAAAATTCTATGTTATGTTCTAGGTAGAAGTGGAGCGTGTTTCTCTCCCACATAAAGGAATGCTGAGTTCCGACTCGTTATGAAAAACTAAAAAGAAAACTAAAAGCAAGATGCTCCAAGCATAGCACATAACACATGAAGTGATAAAAATATAGCGAAACGAAAGACGAACTGATAATGTTGATGGAGAAGGGGATGCATGGGGGCATCCCCAAGCTTAGACGCTTGAGTCTCCTTGAATATTTCTTGGGGGTGCATGGGGGCATCCCCAAGCTTGAGCGCTTGACACTCCTGAATCTTTTTATCATCTTCCCTCGCACACTTGAAAACTCCCTTCATACATAACTCATCATAATCTGATTAGCGAGGTTAGTACCCTTAATAAAATAATTATACCTTGCTGGAAATAAGGATATTCTTGAATTTCTACTGTTTCTAAAGATTGCCAAAAGGTTTTTGCAAAGAAAAAGCAAGTTCTTGATTTGCAAAGTGAAGGTAAGGCAAAACAGGACAGAATCTGTGAAAAACAGAACAGCAGGCAGTAATTGATCTGTTCGGGATACTTCTGCAACTCAAATCAAAAAACTCAGAACAGACGCACGAAAGACAATTATATAGAGAACGCTTTCGAAAAAATTCAGACCAAAAAGATGATCTGGTGTTTTTATACGAATTTTTCTATCCAAGGACAGAATCTGTTTCCTCGACAGCACCTCACAACTTTTGAACTTTCTAGCAATCGGAGGCCATACTTGGCACAAATATGAAAAGCAAAGATACAATGATGATGCTACAGCAGTAAACAACATCAAGACACAACAAAAGCAAAAAATTTATTCATGTGGGCTGCCTCCCAAAAGCGCTTTCTTTTATGCCTTTAAGCTAGGCATAATGCATAGATCAAGTTTTATCAAGAGTAAAAGAATAGCTAGCCCGTACAACGGACTCAAAAGGTAACTTGATCTTCTTTCGAGGGAAGTGTTCCATCCCTTTCTTGAGAGGAAACTGAAATTTTATATTACCCTCTTTCATGTCAATGACAGCACCAACGGTGCGTAAAAAGGGACGTCCCAAAATAATTGGACATGAAGGATCACATTCAATATCCATAATAGTGAAATCAACGGGCACATAATTATCATTGACAACAATAAGAACATCGTCGATCCTCCCCAAAGGTTTCTTTATGGAAGAATCAACGAGACGAACACCAAAGAACAAGAATCATAATGTTTCAATTTAAGCATATCATATATCCTTTTGGGCATAACAGAGGTACTAGCACCAACATCACATAATGCATAACAAGAGAAGTCATTCAAATTAATTTTTATCATAGGATCCCAACCATCTTCTAGCTTTCTAGGTATGGAGGCTTCTACTCTAAGTTTCTCCTCCCTAGCTTTGATGAGAGCATTAGTGATATGCTCTGTGAAGGCAAGGTTAAGCGTGCTAGTGCGGGGATCTCTAGACATCTTGTGAAGGAAATCAATAACTTCGGTAAGAGTGCAATTATCAAAATCAAGGTCACGAGCATCAAGTAAAGTGGTAATGGTGTCTTTTAGGTTCACTTGTTTGGTAGTTTCTATAGTCATAGCATCACCATTAATAGGTCCATTGGGACCAGGAGTACATTGGGTGCTAAGAGTGTGAACATCCTCAATAACTTGGATAGTAGCAACAGTGTGGTGGGTAGGAAGGCTCTTAATTCTTTCCTCTTCCTCCCTTTCTCTAGCCCATCTTTCTTTAAGTTTAGCCATCATCCTAATATTTTCATTAATTTGCACTTGAGTAGCATTAATAGGGATGACTTCCCTCTTCTTAAGAGGAGAAGTTTCAATTTTTAGCAATTTTACCTCATTGGCTAAGTGGTCTACCTTAAAAGAAAGATCATCTAGTTTATGTAGTTTCTCTTCTACATTCTTATTAAAGGCTTTTTGGGTAGTGATGAAATCTCTAAGCATAGTCTCTAGTTTAGTAGTGGAGTTCTTGGTACTAGGATAAGCATTGTTGTTCCCATAAGAATTAGAGGGGAACGGTCTAGGATTGTTACCAAAGTTACTCCTATAAGCATTGTTGTTAAAATTGTTTCTAGAAATAAAGTTCACATCTACTTGTTCTTGAGCAATCAAAGAATTTAAAGGAACATCACGAGGATCAATAGTAGATTTCTTCGAAAGTAGAGACATAATCAAGTCAACTTTTTCATTAAGGGAGGAAATCTCCTCGACAGAGTTTACCTTCCTACCTGTTGGAGCGCGTTCGGTGTGCCATTGGGAATAGTTGGTCATCATCTCATCGAGAAGCTTCGTGGCAGCACCAAGTGTAGTTGACATAAAAGTTCCTCCCGCGGCCGAATCTAACAAGTTCCGCGAGGTAAAGTTCAAGCCTGCATAAAAAGTTTGGATAACCATTCAAGTAGTCAAACCGTGAGTAGGGCAGTTCTTGATAAGAGATTTCATACGTTCCCAAGCTTGGGCAATGTGTTCATTATCCAATTGTTTAAAATTCATTATGTTACTTCTAAGTTGGATAATTTTAGCAGGTGGATAGTATTTTCCAATAAAAGCATATTTGCACTTGTCCCATGAATCTATGCTATTTCTAGGCAAAGACTGAAACCAAATTTTAGCTCCTCCTCTCAAGGAGAAAGGAAAAAGCTTAAGCTTAACAATATTACCATCTATTTCTTGGTACTTCTGCATATCACAAAGTTCTACAAAGTTGTTCAAGTGTAAAGCAGCATCATCTCTAGCACCGGAGAATTGTTCTCTCATAACTAAGTTCAGTAAAGCAGGTTTAATTTCATATGAAGGTGCTAAAGTGGCAGGTGTAGTGATAGGTGTGCTGATAAATTCATCGTTGTTGTGACTAGTGAAGTCACACAACTTGGTGTTCTCGGTGGAACCCATAATAGCAAGCAAGCAATATAACTATTTTTGTGATTTTCGATAAAAGGAACTAAAGCAAAAACGAAAGGTAAACTAACAAGACTAAAAAGCAAAGGTAAAAGATAGCATGCAACTCCCCTATCCTGAAGAGTGGAGTCCCCGGCAATGGCGCCAGAAAATACTCCTTGATGGGCCTCGAACCCCTCGTTGGTTACCCCAAGTGGAAGGTGTAAGATGCAGTATTGTAGAAGTGTTTTCCCTTAGCAAAGATGCCAAGGATCGAATCCCCAGAGACTCCTAGGTTCAACAAGTAGGTGTCAACTGCTACGGCGCCAGATTAGTAGCAATCAACGTGGACCTGCACACAGATACAAATAACTTTGCTCCCAACGAGTACAGAGAGGTTGTCAATCCCTCCGGCCTTGTAGTTCACAAAGGATTAAAAGCAATGATAGTAGTGATAGATAGTGTTTTGCAATAGTAAATAATAACGGAAAGTAAATAGTGGATGTGATCAATGATGGTAATATGGACCGGAGTCTCATGATGTTCACTAGTGATGTCTCTCTCCCAAAAGACGATAAAACAGCTATGTGAGGTAAACAAATTACAGCTGGGCAATTGACAGGACCACGAACGCAAA
>LR738709.1:25967932-25993429 GCA_902687465.1 Secale cereale
CGAACGCAAACCAATGCTGACTACATTGCAAGAAAGGTTGAGGTTCAAAGCATGGGCGGTACGCCAAAGTAAGTAGACCGAAATCCATCAATATCTACTACTAATCATCCACCTTGAGATATCTATCCAGAACATCTCGCTGGTATTAAGTTGCGAGTCCCACCCATAGTGTAAACTCAATGCAACAGACAATTGCATTAAAAGAACTTTGCGTAAAGTAAACAATCCTTGCACCCGCGGGCACAAGCACCGTTGTTTTCCCCCTTGTGGCAACAGCACATCCCCTAGACTCATGTTTCTGTCACTCAAGCTAGTCATCGAGGGGCATGAACCCACAATCAAGCATAACGTTCCCTCTTGGAGTCACTACCTATTACTCGGCCAAAGCAATAAATAACAACGGAGAACATGCAAGAATTACTTATGAACAAAAATATAAAAGAGGTGAATCAAATATATTACTCAAGATCAATCTAAACATAATCTCATAATCCATCGGATCCCAGCAAACTCAACATAGCAACAGCATAAGGATTACATAGGTGCCTCGATCATGTAGGGCAGCTCACGAGGACTAATTAGTGAAGCACAAGAACGGGAGGAGAACATCACATAGCTACTAGTCATGGACTCATGGTCCAAGGGATACTACTCACGAGTCATCCGGGAGGCGTCCATGGTGGTGGAGAAGCTCCCGGTGGTGATCCTCCCCTCCGGCAGGGTGCCGGGAAGAGTTCTCCTGGTGCTCCCGATCTTGGAAGCGGCGGCGGCGGCGGAACAGAGATGGGATCGCGAAAAGAGTTCCTGTTCTGAGGGTTTCGGAGGACCCTTTAAATATATGCCAAAGTAGGGCATCGGGGGAGCTTCGGGGGGCCCAGGCGCCCCCCCGGCGCGGCCCAGGGGGGGGGCGCGCCGCCAGGGCGCCTGGAGCCCTCGTGGCCCCCCCAGGCTGCCCTTCGGACGCAGAGTTGTTTCCGGAACGCTGATTTTTTATATAATTTTTCTGGATTTTTCTGGGCAGTTCTCGAAATGTGAAAACCTGAAATACAAAAACAGCTGAAAACAGAAACTGGCACTGGGGTGCACTGGATTAGTAAGTTAGTCCAAATATTATCAAAAGTGTATGGAAGTGTATGAATATCATAGCAATATCTCCCAAAAGTGGCATGGAGCAAGCAGAAATTATAGATACGTTTTGGACGTATCACCAGGCAAGATCAGCACGAGAATCCTCCATGCGGCTCACTTGGCGGCGTAGCTGGGGATCTCGCCGCCGTCCATCTCGTCCCAGGCAGGCAGTCCCTCCATGCGGTTCCTGCCGCCATCCGCCCCTGCGTCGTCCCACAAGAAGCAGCCGGGAGAGGGCAGGGAACGGGGAGAGAACGCCGGGAAGAGGCACATGAGGGTTCGGTTGAGGCCTTACCGGCGGCTGGCGGCGGTGTCGTCGCTGGGTCTCCCGATCCGATCGGTTCTGTTCGATATAACGAACCGGTACGCGGGTGCGGGGGCGCTGCCCTTTTTCGTGATTTTCCGAGCTGGGGAGCTCGGAATTGAGCCACGCTACGGGCCGCCTGCGGGACGGGGTCCTTGGAATTTTTTGCTAATTCCTCGACTTAATTCCGTGGCCACCCCAAACGGTGGAAAGCGGGCTAGTAATTCCGAGTTGCCAATTCCAGATGAGTTTTCCAACATCCAAACACAGTGGAAACTTTAGCAGGTCCCATATTTTTCATACTAGTAGCAACTCAGAATGGTCAGCTCTTATTAGAAACAGTGCGTCGGCTGGATGCATATACATAGCACATACATGGCAGATTTAAGTGTCCAGTCTATCATCGGAAAATATTCAGCACACTACATGGGTTATTATCAGCGATCAATTTATTGATTGGAACTTCCAGACATGCTATGCTTTTACGTCCAAATATAATAATTAGTCATGAATAATGGTTCTGCCATAGTTTTGTGTCTAGTTTTATCAACAATGTACTATGTTTGTTGATGAATTTGGTCTCCCCCCCCCCCCGCGCGGGGCAGGTCTAGCAAAGTTCGTGCTAGAGAATTTTACCAACCATAAGCTCCAGCTGGGAGCATCTCGCACCGCATCGCAGTAGGTCTCGAACATGACTACAACCACCTAGACGGCTGCCTCCTAACACAGCCATCGCCGCCACACCTACCACCACAGCTTCGGCCCCCCTCCTCTTTTCCGTCCGGTGGCCTTGTCGACGAAAACAGGAGCAGGGACCCATCAGTCCATCTCATTTTCAGGGTTTTACTTTTCCGACGGCATCAGCAAGGTGGTGGTGACGATGGCGTGTTGGAATAAGGTCTATCTAGGCTTTCCCTACCTCGACGACGTCCGATCTGGCACCGACGAAGAGCATGTGGGTGTTTTTGTTCCATTCAGATCTTGGCAATTCGTATGTCTTTCAAAGAGAGCTTATGGCTGACTATTGGTGTGGCGACTTCAACATATTCCCGTGTGTTGTTCTGTAGCTTGGCCAGGTTTCTCCAACCCTCTTTGCTGTTGGTGATGCATTGCAACCTTGCTCTGTGTGAGGTGATGCTCCAGCCGATATTGCTTCAACAATATTTAGATCTTGTCCCAAGGGGCGAGTGGCTATTGCGGTCTTCAAATTCTGGTATGGCGAGGGCATTCGCTGGTGTGCCCTTTCTTTGTTGTTGATTCAGTGCAATTTTCAATCTCTGGCGGATGACGCACAATCAGATGAAGAAGAAGACTAGTATGTTTTTATTATTATTTGATTTTGTACTGGTCGTTCTACGTCTAGTTGTTGGAGATATGCCCTAGAGGCAATAATAAAATCATTATTATTATATCTCCTTGTTCATGATAATTGTCTGTTATTCATGCTTGAATTGTATTGTACGGAAACAGCGATACATGTGTGAATACACAGACCACATTGAGTCCCTGGTAGGCCTCTAGTTGCCAGCTCGTTGATCAACAGATGGTCACGGTTTCCTGACCATGGACATAGGATGTCAGTGATAACGGGATCACATCATTAGGAGAATGATGTGATGGACAAGACCCAAACTTGAGCATAACACGAGATCGTATAGTTCGTAATGCATAAGCTTTTCGGTGTCAAGTATTTATTCCTTAGACCATGAGGTTGTACAACTCCCGGATACCGTAGGAGTACTTTGGGTGTGCCAACCGTCACAACGTAACTGGGTGGCTATAAAGGTACGCATCGGGTATCTCCGAAAGTGTCTGTTGAGTTGGTACGAACCGAGACTGGGATGTTGTCACTCCGTGTGACGGAGAGGTACCTCTGGGCCCACTCGGTAAGACATCATCATAATGAGCTCAATGTGACTAAGTAGTTAGTCACGGGATGATGGATTACGGATCGAGTAAAGAGACTTGCCATGACGAGATTGAACAAGGTATCGGGAATACCGACGATCGAATCTCAGGCAAGTATCGTACCGATGGACAAAGGGAATAACATACGGGATTGAGTGAATCCTTGACACGGTGGTTCATCCGATGAAGATCATCGAGGAACACGTGGGAACCAACATGGGTATCTAGATCCCGCTGTTGGTTATTGACCGGAGAGTGGTCTCGGTCATGTCTACGTGTCTCCCGAACCCGTAGGGTCTACACACTTAAGGTTCGGTAACGCTAGGGTCGTAGAGATAAATGCATGTGGAAACCCGAAAGTTGTTCGGAGTCCCGGACGAGATCCCGAACGTCACGAGGAGTTCCGGAATGGTCCGGAGGTAAAGATTGATATATAGGAAGTCCAGTTTCGGCCAACGGGTGATCTCCGGGGGTCACCGGGAGCGTCCCGGGACCACCGGAGGGGCCCCGGGGTCCAGCGGGTGGGGCCACCCATCCCGGTGGGGCCCCTAGGCCGCAAGGGGAAGTGTCCAGCCCTCTAGGCTGGCGCACCACTAGGGGGCCCACCTCCCCATGCGCCTAGGGTTAAAACCCTAAAGGGGAGGGGGGCTCCACTTGCCTTGGGGGGCAAGGAACCCCCCCTGGCCGCCGCCCCCTTGCATATTGGATCTGCAGGGGGCCCAGGCGCACCCCCTGGCCCCTATATATATGTGGGGAGGGAGAGGGCAGCCGTACCCAAGCCCTGGCGCCTCTCCCCCTCCCGTCACACCTCCATACTCCAACGCAGGGCGCCCGGCGAAGCCCTGCTGCGATCTCCACTGCATCCGTCATCACGCCGTCGTGCTGCCGGATCTCTGACGACTTCTCCTCCCCCCTTGCTGGATCAAGAAGGAGGTGACGTTGCTGCACTGTACGTGTGTTGAACGCGGAGGTGCCGTCCGTTCGGCGCTAGATCATCGGTGACGAAGAACGTGAAGAGTACGACTACTTCATCCACACTTCGTTGAAAGCTTCCGCACGCGATCTACATAACGGTATGTAGATGCACTCTTACTTGCTCGTTGCTAGATGTCTCCATAGTTGGATCTTGGTGAAAGCGTAGAAATTTTTTGAATTATGCTACGTTCCCCAACAGTGGTATCAGAGCCTAGGTTTTATGCGTAGCATCTTGCACGAGTAGAACACAAAGCAGTTGTGGGCGTTTGGTTTTGTTCAACTTTCTTACCGTTACTAGTCAATCTTGATTCGGCGGTATTGTGGGATGAAGCAGCCCGGACCGACCTTACACGTACGCTTACGTGAGACTGGTTCCACCGACAAACATGCATTAGATGCATAAGGTGGCTGGCGGGTGTCTGTCTCTCCTACTTTAGTCGGATCGGATTCGATGAAAAGGGTCCTTATGAAGGGTAAATAGAAGTTGACAAATCACGTTGTGGTTTTGGCGTAGGTAAGAAACGTTCTTGCTAGAAATCCTATAGAAGCCACGTAAAACTTGCAACAACAATTAGAGGACGTCTAACTTGTTTTTGCAGCATGTGCTATGTGACGTGGTATGGCCAAAACGAAGATGTGATGAATGATATATGTGATGTATGAGATTGATCATGTTTTTGTAATAGGGAATCACGACTTGCATGTCGATGAACTTGACAACCGGCAGGAGCCATAGGAGTTGTCTTAATTATTGTATGACCTGCGTGTCACTGAATAACGCCATGTAATTACTTTACTTCATTGCTATACGTTAGCTATAGTAGTAGAAGTAATAGTTGGCGTGACGACTTCTTCAAGACACGATGATGGAGATCATGATGATGAAGATCATGGTGTCGAGCCGGTGACAAGATGATCATGGTGCCCCGAAGATGGAGATCCAAGGAGCAAGATGATATTGGCCATATCATGTCACTTTAAATTGATTGCATGTGATGTTTATCATGTTTATGCATCATGTTTACTTAGAACGACGGTAGTAAATAAGATGATCTCTCACTAAAATTTCAAGTATTGTGTTTCCCCTAACTGTGCACCGTTGCTAAAGCTCGTTGCTCCGAAGCACCACGTGATGATCGGGTGTGATAGGTTCTAACGTTCGCATACAACGGGTGTAAGACAGATTTACACACGCGATACACTTAGGGTTCACTTGACGAGCCTATCATGTACAGACATGGCCTCGGAACACGGAAGACTGAAAGGTCGAACACGAGTCGTATAGAAGATACGATCAACATGAAGATGTTCACCGTTGATGACTAGTCCGTCTCACGTGATGATCGGACACGGACTACTCGATTCGGATCGTGTATTACTTAGATGACTAGAGAGATGTCATTCTGAGTGGGAGTTCATTAAAATTTGATTGAGATGAACTTAATTATCATGAACTTAGTCTAAATTCTTTACAATATCTCTTGTAGATCAAATGGCCCACGCTCAGGTTTCCCTCAACTTCAACGCGTTCCTAGAGAAAACCAAGCTGAAAGACGATGGTAGCAACTATACGGATTGGGTCCGTAACTTGAGGATTATCCTCATAGCTGCCAAGAGATCATATGTCCTAGAAGCACCGCTAGGTGATGCACCTGCTCCCGATGCGGCAAACCAAGACGTTATGAACGCTTGGCAGTCGCGTTGTGATGATTACTCCCTGGTTCAGTGCGGCATGCTTTACAGTTTAGAATCGGGGCTCCAAAAACGTTTTGAGCACCACGGAGCATATGAGATGTTCGAAGAGCTGAAAATGGTTTTTCAAGCTCATGCCCGAGTCGAGAGATATGATGTCTCCGACGCATTCTACAGCTGTAAGATGGAGGAGAATAGTTCTGTCAGTGAGCACATCCTCAAGATTTCAGGATTGCACAACGGCTTGTCTCAGCTGGGAATGAATCTCCCAGATGAAGCGGTCGTTGACAGAATACTCCAGTCGCTCCCACCAAGCTTCAAGAGCTTCGTGTTGAACTTCAATATGCAGGGGATGGAGAAGTCCATTCCCGAGGTGTATTCAATGCTGAAATCAGCGGAGGTAGACATCAAGAAAGAACATCAAGTGTTGATGGTCAATAAAACCACTAAGTTCAAGAAAGGCAAGGGTAAGAAGAACTTCAAGAAGGACGGCAAGGGAGTTGTCGCGCCTGGCAAGCCTGTTGCCGGGAAGAAGCCAAAGTATGGACCCAAGCCTGAGACAGAGTGCTTTTATTGCAAGGGAACGGGTCACTGGAAGCGGAACTGCCCCAAATACTTAGCAGACAAGAAGGCCGGCAACGTCAAAGGTATATATGATATACATGTTATTGATGTGTACCTTACCAGCACTCGTAGTAGCTCCTGGGTATTCGATACCGGTGCAGTTGCTCACATTTGTAACTCAAAACAGGAGCTGTGGAATAAACGGAGACTGGCGAAGGATGAGGTGACGATGCGAGTCGGGAATGGTTCCAAGGTCGATGTGATCGCTGTCGGCACGCTACCTCTACATCTACCCTCGGGATTAGTTTTAAACCTCAATAATTCTTATTTAGTACCAGCTTTGAGCATGAACATTGTTTCTGGATCTCGTCTTATGCGAGATGGTTACTCTTTCAAATCGGAGAATAATGGTTGTTCTATTTATTTGAGAGATATGTTTTATGGTCATGCCCCGCTGGTCAATGGTTTATTTTTGATGAATCTCGAACGTAGTGATACACATATTCATAGTGTAGATGCCAAAAGATGTAAAGTTGATAATGATAGTCCCACATACTTGTGGCATTGTCGCCTTGGTCATATTGGTGTCAAACGTATGAAGAAGCTCCATTCAGATGGACTTCTGGAGTCTCTTGATTATGAATCATTTGACACGTGCGAACCATGCCTCTTGGGCAAGATGACCAAGACTTCGTTCTCCGGAACAATGGAGCGAGCAACCAACTTGTTGGAAATCATACATACCGATGTGTGCGGTTCAATGAGTGTTGAGGCTCGCGGAGGCTACCGTTATGTTCTCACCCTCACAGATGACTTGAGTAGATATGGGTATATCTATTTGATGAAACACAAGTCTGAGACCTTTGAAAAGTTCAAGGAATTTCAGAATGAGGTTGAGAATCAACGTGACAGAAAAATAAAGTTCTTGCGATCGGATCGTGGGGGTGAATATTTAAGTCATGAATTTGGCACACACCTTAGGAGCTGTGGAATTGTTTCACAATTGACACCGCCCGGAACACCTCAACGTAACGGTGTGTCGGAACGTCGAAATCGTACTCTGTTGGACATGGTGCGATCTATGATGTCCCTCACCGATTTACCGCTATCTTTTTGGGGTTATGCTTTAGAGACTGCCGCATTCACTTTAAATAGGGCTCCGTCGAAATCCGTTGAGACGACTCCGTATGAACTTTGGTTTGGCAAGAAACCGAAGCTGTCGTTTCTGAAAGTTTGGGGTTGCGATGCTTATGTCAAGAAACTTCAACCTAAAAAGCTCGAACCCAAATCGGAAAAATGCGTCTTCATAGGATACCCAAAGGAAACGATTGGGTACACCTTCTACCACAGATCCGAAGGCAAAGTCTTTGTTGCCAAGAATGTATGCTTTCTGGAGAAAGAGTTTCTCTCGAAAGAAGTGAGTGGGAGGAAAGTAGAACTTGATGAGGTGACAGTCACCCCTCCTATACCGGAAAGTAGCGCAACGCAGGAAACTGTTCCTGAGGTGCCTACACCGACAAGGGAGGAAGTTAATGATAATGATCATGAAGAAACTGATCAAGTTACTACTGAACTTCGAAGGTCCACAAGGGCACGTTCCGCACCAGAGTGGTACGGCAACCCTGTCCTGGAAATCATGTTGTTAGACAACGGTGAACCTTCGAACTATGAAGAAGCGATGGCGGGCCCGGATTCCAATAAATGGCTTGGAGCCATGAAATCCGAGATAGAATCCATGTATGAAAACAAAGTATGGACTTTGGTGGACTTGCCTGATGATAGGAACGCCATAGAAAATAAATGGATATTTAAGAAGAAGACAGACGCGGATGGTAATGTGACCATCTATAAGGCTCGGCTTGTCGCTAAGGGTTATCGACAAGTTCAAGGGATTGACTACGACGAGACTTTCTCTCCCGTAGCGATGCTGAAGTCAGTCAGAATCATGTTAGCTATTGCCGCATTCTATGATTATGAGATATGGCAAATGGACGTCAAAACAGCATTCCTTAATGGCTTCCTCAAGGAAGAGTTGTATATGATGCAACCGGAAGGTTTTGTCGATCCAGGGAATGCTAACAAGGTATGCAAGCTCCAGCGCTCGATTTACGGGCTGGTGCAAGCATCTCGGAGTTGGAATATTCGCTTTGATGAGGTGATCAAAGCGTTTGGATTTATACAGACTTATGGAGAAGCCTGTATTTACAAGAAAGTGAGTGGGAGCTCTGTGGCATTTCTCATATTATATGTGGATGACATATTGCTGATGGGAAATGATATAGAATTCTTGGAAAATGTAAAGGCCTACTTGAATAAAAGTTTTTCAATGAAGGACCTTGGAGAAGCTGCTTACATATTAAGCATCAAAATCTATAGAGATAGATCGAGACGCCTCATTGGTCTTGCACAAAGTACATACCTTGACAAAATATTGAAGAAGTTCAATATGGATCAGTCAAAGAAAGGATTCTTGCCTGTCTTGCAAGGTATGAGATTGAGCAAAGCTCAGTCGCCGACCACGGCAGAAGATAGAGAAAAGATGAGTGTCATTCCCTATGCCTCGGCCATAGGTTCTATCATGTATGCCATGCTGTGTACCAGACCTGATGTGAACCTTGCCATAAGTTTGGTAGGGAGGTACCAAAGTGATCCCGGTACGGAACACTGGACAGCGGTCAAGAACATCCTGAAGTACCTGAAAAGGACTAAGGATATGTTTCTCGTTTATGGAGGTGACGAAGAGCTCGTCGTAAAGGGTTACGTCGATGCTAGCTTCGACACAGATCTGGATGACTCTAAGTCACAAACCGGATACGTGTATATTTTGAATGGAGGGGCAGTCAGCTGGTGCAGTTGCAAGCAAAGCGTGGTGGCAGCATCTACATGTGAAGCGGAATACATAGCTGCTTCTGAAGCAGCGCAGGAAGGAGTCTGGATGAAGGAGTTCATCACCGACCTAGGAGTCATTCCAAGCGCGTCAAGCCCGATGACTCTCTTCTGTGACAACACTGGTGCTATTGCTATTACCAAGGAGCCCAGGTTTCACAAGAAGACCAAGCACATCAAGCGCCGTTTCAACTCCATCCGGAATTATGTTCAGGATGGAGACATAGATATTTGTAAAGTGCATACGGATCTGAATGTCGCAGACCCGTTGACTAAACCTCTTTCACGGGCAAAATATGATCAACACCAGAACTCTATGGGTGTTTGATTCATCACAATGTAACTAGATTATTGACTGTAGTGCAAGTGGGAGACTGTTGGAGATATGCCCTAGAGGCAATAATAAAAGCATTATTATTATATCTCCTTGTTCATGATAATTGTCTGTTATTCATGCTTGAATTGTATTGTACGGAAACAGCGATACATGTGTGAATACACAGACCACATTGAGTCCCTGGTAGGCCTCTAGTTGCCAGCTCGTTGATCAACAGATGGTCACGGTTTCCTGACCATGGACATAGGATGTCAGTGATAACGGGATGACATCATTAGGAGAATTATGTGATGGACAAGACCAAACTTGATCATAACACGAGATCGTATAGGTCGTAATGCATAAGCTTTTCGGTGTCAAGTATTTATTCCATAGACCATGAGGTTGTACAACTCCCGGATACCGTAGGAGTACTTTGGGTGTGCCAACCGTCACAACGTAACTGGGTGGCTATAAAGGTACGCATCGGGTATCTCCGAAAGTGTCTGTTGAGTTGGTACGAACCGAGACTGGGATGTTGTCACTCCGTGTGACGGAGAGGTACCTCTGGGCCCACTCGGTAAGACATCATCATAATGAGCTCAATGTGACTAAGTAGTTCGTCACGGGATGATGGATTATGGATCGAGTAAAGAGACTTGCCATGACGAGATTGAACAAGGTATCGGGAATACCGACGATCGAATCTCGGGCAAGTATCGTACCGATGGACAAAGGGAATAACATACCGGATTGAGTGAATACTTGACACGGTGGTTCATCCGATGAAGATCATCGAGGAACACGTGGGAACCAACATGGGTATCCAGATCCCACTGTTGGTTATTGACCGGAGAGTGGTCTCGGTCATGTCTACGTGTCTCCCGAACCCGTAGGGTCTACACACTTAAGGTTCGGTAACGCTAGGGTCGTAGAGATAAATGCACGTGGAAACCCGAAAGTTGTTCGGAGTCCCGAATGAGATCCCGGACGTCACGAGGAGTTCCGGAATGGTCCGGAGGTAAAGATTGATATATAGGAAGTCCAGTTTCGGCCAACGGGTGATCTCCGGGGGTCACCGGGAGCGTCCCGGGACCACCGGAGGGGCCCCGGGGGTCCACCGGGTGGGGCCACCCATCCCGATGGGGCCCCTAGGCCGCAAGGGGAAGTGTCCAGCCCTCTGGGCTGGCGCACCACTAGGGGGCCCACCTCCCCATGCGCCTAGGGTTAAAACCCTAAAGGGGAGGGGGGCTCCACTTGCCTTGGGGGGCAAGGAACCCCCCTGGCCGCCGCCCCCTTGCAGATTGGATCTGCAGGGGGCCCAGGCGCACCCCCCTGGCCCCTATATATATGTGGGGAGGGAGAGGGCAGCGGTACCCAAGCCCTGGCGCCTCTCCCCCTCCCGTCACACCTCCATACTCCAATGCAGGGCGCCCGGCGAAGCCCTGCTGCGATCTCCACTGCATCCGTCATCACGCCGTGGTGCTGCCGGATCTCTGACGACTTCTCCTCCCCCCTTGCTGGATCAAGAAGGAGGTGACGTTGCTGCACCGTACATGTGTTGAACGCGGAGGTGCCGTCCGTTCGGCGCTAGATCATCGGTGACGAAGAACGTGAAGAGTACGACTACTTCATCCACACTTCGTTGAAAGCTTCCGCACGTGATCTACATAACGGTATGTAGATGCACTCTTACTTGCTCGTTTCTAGATGTCTCCATAGTCGAATCTTGGTGAAAGCGTAGAAATTTTTTGAATTATGCTACGTTCCCCAACACTAGTTATCTACCCATTGTAATGGTCTTTGTTTTCCTCGATATTAATCAGATTTGACATGCTCTTTGTTTTTTTTGTAAAAAAAGAAACATAACCTTCAACCTAACTATCTGACAGTTCCTTCCTCTCCTCCTTGTAAGGGGAAAGAACTGCCACCCAGTTTTCTCTCCCAGCGAGACCATAGGCTCTCTCCCCATCCACCGCTCCATCGAAGGGTAGGGGCGGGGATCCCGCTTCTTCACACCGGGTGTGTTGTTAGAGTTAGGACATTTGTTTCCCTTGTTGTTGTTTGGATGGCAGCGACCTCAACAGTTGGAATAAATAGTCCCCGATCCCGGCTTCATCTTTGCACAGTCATGGTGGTGAGGTTGAAGGAATCGTGAGAGATTGTCTTTTGTTGTTCCTTTGGTGCAGCAGAGTTGGTGTCCTCTGATGGGCTGGTGGTGGTTGCCCCCGGCGGCACTATCCATTTGCGAGGGAAGATTAGTGTCCAAAACTGGGATGGTGGTACGTGGATTATGGTTCCTGTGTTGTTCCTCGACTATGTCGATGATACATCCATTTTGCATCATGCTTTTACATTAATATTTATTGCATTGTGCGCTGTTATTATACGTTATGGTACAATACTTATGCATTTTCTCTCTTATTTTACAAGGTTTACACAAATAGGAAGAATGCCGGCAGCTGGAATTCTGGACTGGAAAGGAGCAAATCTGAGAGACCTATTCTGCACAACTCCAAAAGTCCTGATCTTCACGGAGAATTATTTTGGAAAATATAAAAAATATTGGGCGAAGAAAGCACCTGAGGGGATGATACGTCCAAAACGTATCTATAATTTCTGCTTGCTCCATGCCTCTTTTGTGTGATATTGCTATGATATTTATGCACTTTCATACACTTTTGATCATATTTGGACTAACCTATTAACTCAGTGCACCCCAGTGCCAGTTTCTGTTTTCTGCTGTTTCAGGTTTTCCCATTACGTAAATTGCCAGAAAAATCCCGGGAAAAATATATAAAAAATCAGCGTTCCGGAAGCTTCCATGCAGCCAAAGTAGGGCCAGAGGGGGGCCACCAGGGCTCCAGGCAACCAGAGGGGGCGGCCCCCCCTCCTGGCCGCGCCGCCAGGGCGCCTGGGCCCCCCTTGCCTCTTCTGACGCCCCCCTTTGGCATATATTTACACCGCGTCCCGAAACCCTCGAGGACGGAACCCTTTTCTCCAGAAGCTATTCCGATCTCCGCCGCCATCGCCACCAAGTTTCGTGAGACCAGAATTCCTGTGCCGGCACCCTGCCGGGATGGGGAAGTGCCCCCGGATTCATCTCCATCGACGTTGCTTCCTCCCTCCATGATGCGGGAGTAGTTCCTCCTCGGGGCTGAGGTTTCTACCAGTAGCTATGTGGTCAATTCTCTCTCCCATGATGTGATCTTCGTTGTGATCTTAGGCTATGTTAATCTAGGGTGATCCCATGATATTTCCCCTTCCTCTATGTATTGGATTGATGTACTCACTTGTCTTTATCTAGTATAATCCCTGAGACCAAGGTGACAGCGGTCTATTGGACATGGATTAGAAGAATATTTTCATGAGTGATTTCCTCTTTTGTGTGTTGATTGAAGATTGAGAGTCTCTTGGTGCTTGTCTATGACTATCCTTGAGATATGTTGTGGTGATTGTGGTACTCTCTTTGGATGGCCGCGGTGACATTGGGAAATCCATAGATTGAGAACTATGAACTTTGAGGTGTGCTTTTGTAGCCCTACATAATTCTCGTCCTCTCTTGACCACAAAGGAATGACCTCCGAGTGCGTCCCCCTTGCATGTTTTATGGGAAATATCATGTGATTCGATTATGTTAATGTTGTTGCGAGTTGCCACTAGTGAAAGTATGAAGCCTAGGCCTTGTTTCCACCATTGCAATACCATTTGTGCTCACGTTTACCACTTGTTTGCTTGCTGCACTTTTTATTACAGATTTATATTACTTTGTTTTGCCACTCCTATCATCCATATTTTACCATCTCTTCGCCGAACTAGTGCACCTATACAACTCCTAGTTGTATTAGGTGTGTTGGGGACACAAGAGACTTCTTGTATCTTGATTGCAGGGTTGCTTGAAAGGGGTACGTTCAACCTCCACTTCCCTGAGTTCGATAAAACTTGGGTTACTCACTTAAGGGAAATTTGCTGCTGTCCTACAAACCTCTGCTCTTGGAGGCCCAACACTGTCTACAGGAATAGAAGTGTGTAGTAGACATCAGGGGACCCACCAGGCAGCCACAAGGGTGGGGGCGCGCCCTACCCCCTGGGCGCACCCCCTGCCTTGCCGCCTACCTAGCATGCCCACGGTGCCCATCTTTTGGTATATGAAGGTTTTTTACATAGCAAAAATCAAGAGGAAGATTTCGGGAAGAATCACGGCCGTCTCGAGACGGAACCTGGGCAGAACCAATCTAGGGCTCCGGCGAAGCTGTTCTGCCAGGGGAACTTCCCTTCGGGAGGGGGAAATCGAAGCCATCGTCATCACCAACTATCCTCTCATCGAGAGGGGGTCAATCTCCATCAACATCTTCACCAGCACCACCTCCTCTCAAACCCTAGTTCATCTCTTGTATCCGATCTTTGTCTCAAAACCTCAGATTGGTACATGTGAGTTGCTAGTAGTGTTGATTACTCTTGTAGTTGATGCTAGTTGGTTTATTCAGTGGAAGATCATATGTTCAGATCCTTAATGTTATTCAATACTCCTATAATTATGAACATGAATATGCTTTGTGAGTAGTTACGTTTGTTCCTGAGGACATGGGAGAAGTCTTGTTATAAGTAATCATGTGAATTTGGTATTCGTTCGCTATTTTTATGAGATGTATGTTGTCTTTCCTCTAGTGGTGTTAGTGAACGTCGACTACATGACACTTCACCATTGTTTGGGCCTAGGGGAAGGCATTCGGAAGTAACAAGTAGATGCTAGGTTGCTAGAGTGACAGAAGCTTAAACCCTAGTTTATGTGTTGCTTCGTAAGGGACTGATTTGGATCCATATGTTTCATGCTATGGTTAGATTTATCTTAATTCTTCTTTTGTAGTTGCGGATGCTTGCGAGAGGGGTTAATCATAAGTGGGAGGCTTGTCCAAGGAAGGAGAACACCCAAGCACCGGTCCACTCACATATCAAATTATCAAAATAACGAACGCGAATCATATGAGCATGATGAAACTAACTTGACAACAAGTCCCATGTGTCCTCAGGAGCGCTTTGCTTTATATAAGAGTTCGTCCAGGCTTGTCATTTGCTACAAAAAGGATCGGACCACCTTGCTCCATCTTAGTTACACATGTTACTTGTCACTCGTTACGAATTATCTTATCACACAACTATCTGTTATCGATAATTTCAGTGCTTGCAGAGAATAGCTTGCTGAAAATGGCTTGTAATTTCTTTCTGCTCCTCGTTGGGTTCGACGCCCTTACTTATAGAAAGGACTACGATAGATCTCCTATACTTGTGGGTGATCAATCGGCAACAAGTAGCGGTTCCGGGATGCGAGGAGTCCAAGGATGTTGTCGGTCGACGCGCTAGAATGAGTTCGGCTCCGCCAACGATGGGTCTCTCAATCAGCTGACAAAGTCAATCGGGCAACGGTACTTCCTCAACTCCGACGCTAGCATATGGTGGGGTTGTAAATTGCAGTGATTCCTTGGGACATTATTGCGTTTTCTATTTTTTGGCGGATTTTCTACATATGTTCTGGGGCTCGTGTCTTCCTTGTCCCTTTCCTGAGTGTTTCCGTGTATGTGCATTGTATCGCGACTTGTGATGAATGAATTAATGGCAATAGTCTGAAGAAAAAATACAAGGTGCACAATGCTCAACGTTCAACAGATATTCACTTGGTGGGTTGGTGAGACACGTGAACATAGATTGCAGGACCAGTTCAACGGTTGTGGAAAATCAAGTTAAGTATAGCTTATCTATGGTTGCAAGGCTGCAACCATCACTAGTAGAAAACGGGGCTTTGGTCCAGGCTGGGTAAGCCTATTAGTCCCGGTTCATCCACAAACCGGGACCCATGGGAGTATCTGTCCCGGTTCGTGAGGCCAGGGGGCCGGCAGGGCCTCAGTGGCGATTGGTCCCGGTTCGTCTGGCCCCTTTGGTCCCGGTTCCAGACACGAACCAGGGTCAATGGGCCTCGCTCCTGGCCCACAACCATTGGTCCCGGTTGGTGGCTGGAACCGGGACCAAACGTGGTCCTTTAGTCCCAGTTCCAGCCACGAACCGGGACCAAAGAGATGCCTATATATACCCCCTTGCCCGCGAGCATAGCAGTGCACTGCTCTGTTTTTTTGGTCGGCCGCTGGAGAGCTTTGTGGTCCTCTAGCTCACCACCTATGCACATTAGGTGTTCGATGAAATGCTCGAGCCACACTTAAGCTTTATCCTCTCGAAACTCCTTGTCCAAACTCCATTTTCCTTAAGATTTGTCTAGGTTTGCCGGTCCGTCATGTCACGTCCTTGTCCAAACCGCCGTTGATCGCCCGCGCCGATCTCGTCACCGACACCACCGTGGTGAGCCTCTTGTTCTTATCTTCTTTCTAAAAGAAAAAAAATTTACTTATATCATTTAGAAAGATATTTGCAAAATTTTCTTACTTTTATTATTGTTTGTTATTATATAGTGCGATGGTTTTGGTATCGGCCCTCATCCTGTCTATGATTCAGATGTGGTATATTAACTTTCATAACTATTTGTTTTAATGTTTATGACAATTATGCCAACCAACGTGACATAGATGTTTTTATCTAGGAGGTATGTGAACCGGAAATTCCAACCAACCCTCTTGTGGAGAGGTTAAATTTAGTTGAAAGGAAAACATTTACTTGAGAAAAAATTGGAAAAAAAAACCGAGGAGGAGAAGATGGAATTATAGTTGCATGTTGCGGAAGTCGTCGATGATCACAAGATCAAGATGGATGCAATGCGCTTAAAGATTAGAAAATATGCCATCCATACTAAGGCTTGGTATCATTATGCAATTGGATCAATTGTTAAGACCTGCAAATATGTTGTTTCAATACTCCCATGTGCAAAGCGACATTGACCATAGCATATCCATCAACTCATGCATGGAATATTACGATAATCTTGGGAAACCATCAAAAGAGGGATGGCATTATTTTTCTAATTAGCGTATGTGGGATGGATTATTTGGATTTAAGCACTTTTGGCCGGTTTCATTTAAGGATGCCGTGAAAGATCTCTTATAATAGAATTTGTGATTTCTTACAAGGTCGACAAAATGGAAAAGAAAAAGGGGCCCAAGGCCGTTTAAATTTAATTATGACCTTTCAGGAACAGAGAGAAACAAGTCATCTACATCAAGGCAGTACAATCCTTCTTCCATTACATGTCAGACTGGAATTTGTCAACAGAATACTGAAACAGAATAAGAATTCATAGAAGGCATCACATCATATTGATATAACGATAGATGTTTTGCACTGTTTGGTGTTGATCTCCACCAGAACACTGTTGTAAAAAAAGAAAAATACATTTATCACAAATATTTATCATACTGTACCCTTCTAACTTACATCATAGAAATTGTACAAGTTATGCAGTTGCAATTTTTGGCGTCGACATGGCAACTCTGTAAGAATATCCCATCTTAAAAACATCATTTCTTAAGACAATACAATTGAAAAAAATATTATCACTTAGCAGCTCAGAAGATACAGAGCCTTCTGCACACCGTCTTCTCTTTAGTTTCTTGATCCTTTGTTCAGCAGATAGGCAAGGGTTCACCGTTCCACTCTTTTAGGCACTCCAGCAGCGCGTCAATGTGCTTGCCCTGGTTCATGGCGACAAACACCTTGTCCACCTCTTCCCCAGGAGACCGTGTCTTCTCCCCAGTCAAGTACTCAGTCCCAAGCTCCTTGCGCACGAACCTGTAGAGCGGGTATGACCGGCATTCGGTGATACGGTTCTGCTGCGTGGCATTGCCGTTCTCCACGGATGTCCGGGCAGCCTCAACCTCCTTTGGTAGCACTGCACGGAGCTCCTGCTCAAACGCGGCAAGCTTGGCAAACACCGACGTCTCCACATCGCGCTCGGCCTCACCGTTGGCCAAGGCGTGCTCGACGAGAACACCGCCTCACGGTCGATTGTGAGCAGCAAGTCCTTCTCGCAGAAGCGTGCGTTGTGGAGATGTCCATTGTTGTTGGTACTCAGTGTCTTCCTGGCTGCCATCTTCACACAGCTCTTGACGGCATCCTTGATATTCTCCTCGAGGTGACGGAGGTCGATGGCCTGGCACAAGGCGACCATGATTGTAGAGGACATGAGCTTGAGTATGTCAATGGCCTCGGCGGTCTTCCTGGATGAGATGAGACCGAGAGAGTTGACATCTTGGTTGTGTTGCTCAGCCCTTTGGACATGGTTGGTCACCGGGTTGCCTAAGAACTAGAGCTCGGAGCAGTATGAGGCCATGGCAATCTCAGCACCCTTGAAACTATAGTCCAAACTCGGGTTGCGCCCGCCAGAAAGGTTGGAAGGCAGACCGTTGTTGTAGAAGTCGTTCACTAACTCCGAGAACTGCGCAAACATGAGCTTGCCGATCGCAGCAATGGCGAGCCTTGTGTTGTCCATGGACACACCGATAGGTGTGCCCTGGAAGTTTCCGCCATGGATGGCCTTGCCACGGGAGACGTCGATGAGTGGGGTGTCGTTGACGGAGTTGATCTCTCGCTCGATCGACTTGGTCGCAGCACGGATGACCTCAATCTGGGGGCCAAGCCACTGCGGCGATGTGCGGAGCGCATACCTATCTTGCTTTGGCTTCATCAACGGGTCAAGCTCGCCGAGCTTCTTTGCGAGAGCCATGTATGAGCTTCCTTCAAGGATGTGCTCCAGGATGGCGGCGGCCTCGATCTGCCCGAGGTGGTGCTTCAGCTTGTGGGTCAAGTGGTCGGTGTACTCCGGCTTGCCGTTCATGACCTCGCAGAAGACAGCCGATAGAACCTCGGCAAGGAGGCTGAGGATGTTAGCCTCGAAAAGCACCATGGACGCAAGCCCAGAGCCCACTGCGGTGCCGTTCACCATGGCCAGCCCTTCCTTGGGCTGCAGCTCAAAGAAGCCATGCTGAATGCCGTTGATCTTGAACGCCTCCACCGCGTTAACCTTGCTACCGTCTGGAGTAGTGGCCACGGAGTTTGCCCGACCGGTCACCAGGCCCGCAATATAGGAAAATGGAACGTTGGCATTCATAAGCGCAGCAACCGTCTCGAGGATCTCAAATCGGATGCCGGAGTACCCCTGTAGGAGAGTGTTGACACGGACAAGCATCGCCGCCCTTGTTGCTGCGGCAGGCAGAACATGTTCGTGGCCACCGGTGCCAAAGGCTCCGGCATTAAGGAATCTGAACAAACAAGAAGTTCACAAGAAAATAAGGCTTCCAGATCACACAAAAAATGAGTAGTACACAAAGATCACAATGTACTTGATCACAGCATGGCCAACTGTGAAATATCTAATTCATTGGTGGTTTACTTTAACCTATTCATACCTGATGAGCTCTCGCTGGAGAGCGCCGCCCTCCTTGGTCCTCCTGTGGGAGGTGGCACCGAAGCCGGTGGTGACACCGTAGCCGTTGGCCATGCTGTTCATGACCCAGTCACTGCTCTCCTTGACCCGGCCACGGGCAGACTCGTCGAGCTCCACCCGGGTCTCGCTGCCGGCGGCCACAGCGGCTACCGTGGCGATGGTCAGGCTGGCGCCCTCCATGGTCACTACCGGCCTACGGTACTCCTCGACCATTCGCTTCACCGCGTCCAAATGGCTCCCGGACAGCTCCTCCACCGCCTTCCCCCAGTTCAGGGGGTCGGCCCGCGTAGGTTGCGCCACGCACAAGCCATTGCCATTGCCGGCGACCTGCCTATTCCCAAACTGCATCGAGATGTGCAAAGAAGTAAGCTAGAAACTTGGGAGCTGTAAGTATGTGTATCGGAATGAAGCTTGATCAGGATGAGCTCTGTAAGTGGTAGACGGACTTGCGCTGAAGTGGAGCTCAAATTGCCGAGGAAAGCGAGGGAGGCTCTTCTTGGAGAGTGTCAGTGTACTAGAGTGGGGGTACCCTAGTATCCCGAACTTGTGCACGGGCAGTCGCAGCATCCCGCGGCAAGGCTTGCCGGGTGACCGCCAAGGTCCTCCGTGGTACCTTTGGAGCCACTCAAGAACAAAGTATTCAAGCCAAGGAGACAAGGCCCCGGCAAGAGGAGCTTGCCGAGAAGGCCACTCAAGGCACAAGACCCCGGCAAGAGGAGCTTGCCGGGAAGGCCAACCAAGGCATCTCAAGGAACTTGCCGCGACGCGCCACGCGTCCTGGCAAGGCCCGGTGAGCGACGAGCTCCCGGACGCGACAAGACAACGACCGCGGCAAGCTACCACTCTGTACCCGCGCTCCAGCACATCCACCAACGTGTCGCTCTAGGACCTTTCTAGGCGTACGGGGCGGGAGGCTGTGCAGCCGGCGGTGCGCGGTGGCAAGTGGTGCTATCAAGATTGCCATCGTGGCGAGCGGTGGCGTCCCTGACGGTCCCTTTTGCACTATTTGGGCGACGCTGATAACCCTCAACCGTAAGGGATCGAGATAGTCTTCGCGGGTAAGAATAACCCAATTTATTGATTCGACACACGGGGAGCCAAAGAGTATTTATAAGATTTGACAGTTGAGTTGTCAATTCAACCGCACCTGAAATATACTTACTTGCAACAAAAGATAAGTGGTAACAGTGATATGATAGTGATGATAGTAATAGTAAAAGTAAACAGCAAAAGTAAATAGCAGTAGTAAATGGCAAAAGTAGCAACTAGTGACAAGCAGGATTTAAACACTGTAGGCTAGGGAGATGGATGGTTGGGCGCTGCATGGATGAGATAGATTCTAACTTGGGGCACGGCACACGGAAAAGTAATGATCATCTAGGCAAATGTCAAACATTTGGCATGTATCCCGTAGGTAGTTGTGCGTGCTTGCAATAAGAACTTGCGCAACATCTTTTGTCCTACCATCCCGCTACGAACGGGGCCAAAAGGAACTTATGGATATTAAGGTGCTCCTGTCAAAGAGCACCGGAACAAAGCAATGAACTCAATGGATACATGTAATCCTCAAACTACGGACCATCCCCTTTGGTGTCCCAAGCTGTCACTTTTGGGATCGCCGGCTCCGGACCGTAACAGGTGCAAACAACTCATAGATAGGATCACGAACACAAATATATTCATACAAACACATATGGTTCAGATCTGAAATCATGGCACTCGGGCCCTAAGTGTCAAGCATTAAGAATAACAAGTTGAAGCAAAGATGATAAACACCATAGTAGATGATAGGCAACATGCCCCCAACAATCCGATAAACTATTACATGATCTAACTCATCCAATCCCTACCATCCCCTTCGCCTACAGCAGGGGAACTACTCACACATGAAAGGGGAAGTCATGGAGGGATGATGGAGTGGTGATGATGATGACGATGGCGACGATCTCCCCTCTCTGGAGGCCAATTCAGCCTCCAGATTATCCCTCCCGAGGAAGAACAGAGGGTGGCGGCGGCTCCGCGACGGAAAACTGCGAAAAGAACTTCTGATCTGGGGTTTCTGCGTCGGGAGTAAAAATACGAGGCAAATTAGGGCACCAGGGGGTGTGGGACCCACCCAGGCGGCCCCCCGGCGCGGCCCAGGGGGGTGCGCCCACAGGGCGCCTGGGCACCCCCTGGCCCCCCTCTGGCCCCACTTCTGGTTCCTGGTTCCTTCGGGTGCGTGGATTTTCTGTGATATTTCGTGGATTTTTCTGAGATACCTAAAAATCCGTTTTCCTGCACACAAATAAACCATACAGGCAGCTCTGCTGAAAACAGCGTTAGTCCGGGTTAGTTTAGTCCAAATCATGCAAGAATGAGGCCAAAACAATATCAAAAGTGTTTGGAAAAGTAGATACGTTTGAGACATATCAACTCCCCCAAGCTTAGCATATTGCTTGTCCTCAAGCAATTCAGTTCAACGAACTGAACGCGACAAAGAAAACTTTGACAAACTCTTTTGCTTCATTAGATGTATATAAGCATGTACTACGAAAAGAGTTTAGCAAGTATTGAAACAGTACTTATGAGGACAATGCAAGGAGCAATCCTTCTTTCAAGTGACCAGTCACAAATACTTAAAAGTAGATAATATATTACTGAAAATCAAGACAAGATTACATTGCACATAGCATGAGCATACTAGGGTGGTATCTCGCTAGCCTCCATGAGTGAAGCAAAACATAAATGCAGAAACTCCTCCAGAGTTTTAAAGGAGATACTACAAGAGGAACCCCCCTTCGGCAACGCATTGATGTGTTGTCGTATGTCCATATAAACGTTGCTAAGGCCTACACCAACGGATTTGTATGTGTTGTCGTAGGTGGCGTTGCAAGGGTCTACAACAACGTATATTTATGCGTTGGTAAACGGCGTAATTAAGCGTTGTAAGATAGCAACGTATATGATTAGTGCCTAACAATGCTTCATATGCGTTGGTGGCTATTGTCCACAAAAAGGATTTCCAAATGGTCAATGCATATAAACCTTGCTATGCTACATGAACAATTAATGGTGTTTCGTACATCACCACCGCAATTATTACAATGCTAATAATGTATATGAGAAACAATATAAGAATCAGAAACGTCATATTTATTAACTCATATATTAAATAGACTCAGTGGCATTAGAAAGAACACGATACAAAGATTACAAGATGTGAAACTATCTGTAGTAGTCTGATTCCCGAACACAGTCAACATCAACCATTCTAAAATTTATGTTTGAAACATTGACCCTTAAAATGGCAATCTAAAATATATTATGAAACTATCTAGTAGTAGCCCCATTCTGGACCTTGCAATCAGCGTCTGAGTCACGTGTCATCAATTTATCCCGCCAATCTACAACAACAAAGAAATGAGATCACTAATACCATCAGATAAACACAGGTTAATATTGTGGTACAATTTAAAGACCCACATACAAGGGTATAAATAATCTTGCTACATGAGCAAAAATTAGCTTTTTGAGTGGTCATATCAACTCGGTCTACCATGCATTCATACTCAGTCTTAAGAATGTCAAGTTTATATTATACTATGGGTCAGTACTTTCGAGTAGAATGAGTAACATCATTGCATTGTTTGAATTTCACAAGCTTGGCAAAAACTACAACTAACATTCATATTTCAAAAAGTACAAGCAATAACGTTGCTCAGTCATGTTGGATTCCAAACAATATAAAATGATCATAACTTATCTGTAGAAGCACATTTGTTTGATAGTTCCACTTGCATCCCCACATAGTAGAGAAAGTTTCACTTCAGATACAATACAATGCTTCCGTGAACACATTAGTTGAAGTTTCACTTCTCTGGACACCCAAGTTGAAGCAAGCAGCACCCAAGTTGAAGCAAGCACTAACAGAAAATAATACTTTCGTCATCTAAAATATGAGGTCATGTCTGAACGCTTTGATATGTCATAATTTGTTTGAAACACCTTTTACAGCCCCAGCGGTATCGCTCAATTCTAGAGAAAACAGAGCACGAAGCTAAAAAAATCAGGTATCGTATTGAATGCTAATAAGTGTTCTTTTACACTCTGATTCATATAGACGCATACTATCAACTATAATAGTCTGAACAGTGAAGAGTGAATACAGAAACTTTTCAAGCTGTGTTTTTTTAGATAGCATTGCAGATTATGTCACATAAATCACCTATTAACTTTTTCAAGCCTCGGGGAATCATGCAGTCGTATCTTTCTCTGCAGAAGCAGTAGCTCCCTGATCTTTCCCCAAAGCTGAATAGCATTGACATACATAGCCACACTAGAATAAGGAAACTATTTTAATTTGGTCAATTCATCCATTTGCACATTTATACTTAAGATCAGAATGGATATGTAGTAAATTTTGGTACTACAAAGAATGATGAACTTAGTTTGTAAGCCCGTGCAAGGATATTTAAGTTTTCCAAATACAAATCAGGGGATCATAAGCCATACCATAAGCACTAGCTAGCATTGTGATTCAGAATTTCAGAGATCACCTAGAAGACCAAAAAAAAGGATACACCAGTAAATGATACATGTAAATGGCCAGTTAATACTTAATACTTCTGAATGGCACAAGTTCAGTTATATGCATTACGGATGTCCAAACGGTCAGGACCACACACAAATAAATTGGAATGGACAGAAGTAGAAGCATACAGTAAGATTTAGGGGGCAGGGATGTAAATGGCCGGCGCCCTCACCTGCTCGAGGGGTATATATGGTGTTAAAGTAGCACAACAATTTTCACCCATGTTATGCGAATATTCCAAATGAGCCAAGCACCAGAGCAATGAAGCAACCATGGACCCCCAACTCTTAAAACTGAGAGTCAAAGAACTAGAGATGAAACTGAAAGGGGCGCGAGAGATATTAGAAAATCTTGATAGCTAAGATGATTGCCCAACCACTCAAAATTGAGCCAGCATAGTGTTGTTCATGCACGATTGGCAGCACATGGCAGGTGAACCATCGGCAAGTGATGATACAATCCTGGGAGCGGCAGCTAAATTGAATACGATGATAAACATGGTGATGGGGTTCACAGCAACTCCAGCCAATGGAAGCGGTGTTGCTCCTGCTGCCCCAGCGGAAGCAGCGGCAGTGGTAGGGGCCGTGTAGTGGTGTCAAGGAGATCAAAGTCGTGATCAACGGCAGAGAATGAAATGTGGCATGATGGCTACGACACACAAAAAACAGAGCAGGCCTTCTCTGATATCGTAAAAAAATCATGTATTTTTTGTATACTTAAGAATTTCTTGTATCTCATACAAGGTTTGCACGTGTAATGTAGTATCACCCAGGCTTTTAGTAACACACACAACCGTAGTATCACCCACGAAGCTAGTATCACCAGGCGTAAAAAATATGCTTAGCCTCTGGCTCCATCCCCATCCTCTCAATGCTTACCAGCTCCTTGTGGTGGTGGCCACATAGGAATTGTGATCGCCTAGTCCACCATGGAAATCATGAGACATCCAATCGATTAATTTACTTTTGATTCCATTCAAGTGTATTTATAACCTACCAATAAACAGTCCTATATTCAAATCAAATGTAGTTATTGACTCAGGCAATTAGATCCACTAAGCCACTAAAAATGTTATATTAGCATCTGGTGAGCGATAAAAGCTAAGAATGGGGGAACAAACCTGTGATCCCAACCAGCGGTTGCTGCACTCTTGTTATCCCGCTATACCTGGTCACTCAATTTATATCTCATTCCTGAGAGAAAACATGCCCTGTAACCAGGACAGCTACATTTCGGTTAAAAAATTCAGCCGTCTTGATTCCTAAATGAAATTGCAAGCACTCCAGTGCAGGTAATGCTTGTGATGAAACAAATGCAAAAATCACAATCACACAAGTAGTTGACATGTCGAGCTATTGAGTCTGAATTATGAAGTACTAGTAGATCATAAAGAGATGCTCGATTTACTTACTGTGTAAACTGTTAACACCACATGTATGAATTATCACATGGACATATTGCTCCAAATCTGGGCTAATAGCCAAGTATGAAAACCTGAAACTGAAATCTCAACATAGCTGTCATTTTGGATATGCAAGCACTCATCAACCTTCTGAAAAAGTGGATATAATACAGAGGAGGGAGATGCCTTACTGAACCGCAGGTGTCGGAGTTGAGCTAGCCAAGGCGAAGCAGCAACGTTGAACCCAAACTGCTAGCAGTGTGTGCAGAGACGCGGGGTAGCGGGCCTACAAACGTGAGGAGGCATGGGAGCCACGCCGGCGACTAGGTTGATGCAGGGGCGCGGAGGACGTCGCGGCGGCGGGGGG
>LR738709.1:25993603-26062943 GCA_902687465.1 Secale cereale
GGGGGGGGGGGGGGGGGGGGGGGTCAGAGGAGAGCACTGCGGGGAGCCAGGCAGGTGAGCCACGGCGCGGTAGCGCGCCGGACCAGCCGAAAACGGAGGTGGCGGCGGCGGTGACGCCGGGGGCCATGGAGGTGGAGGAAGGGAGGAATCGGGGGAAGAGTGAGATCGTGGATAAAAAAGACTTTGCGTGATATTTGGAGCGGAGGAGGTGGGTACGGGGGTGTTAAGGGGGAGGTTAGATCTAAGTGGCAGAGGTGGGAGAATAACCCAAACTACACATATTATCATCATCGTTGCTAGACATGTGTTGGTATAGGGGGGTGTTTCTTGTAGTGAGACTAGAACTAAGAATTTCAGAATAAATCATATCACAAGTATGCAGAAGACAACGTAATACTTTGGGACAATGCACATTACACTCAGAATGACAATTATGCTCTCCTAGTTGGTGCTTTGAAGAAAGAAGGTGAGACTCTCGAACCGTGGCTTTTGTTGGCAAGGTTGAAAACCCGTGGTCGGAAACAAAAACTAAACATGTACCAGAGCTCTTGGTTTTAAAAACAGAAGTAAACATGTTTTGAGAAGTGCATATTTCGTCAACGAATGCTAGCAGATAACTCAATCACTTTTTGAGTGGACAAGTCTCGAGGAACGGCTCCCGCATGAGAACGATCACATCCTCTTAATCTCCTTTGTTTATCACTGCCAAAGTTTTCTGATTTCTCATGAACAAAGCGTGAAGGAGGGTTTGTTTGTTATATTATCTTTTTGAGCCGGGCGCACTCAATGCCAGTTCCTTTTCGTATTAGGGGGTTTGCACATTATACATGCAATCCAGGGGTGAAACTTGTCCAACTTAAAAAGATCATGAATTAACTACTACTTCCTCATGAGCTAAAACATAGGCACAAAAAATAAATGCTTTTGATTAGTTTCGAGATGGTACATGAAAGTCTTCGTTAGGAATGGCAGGTAGATACCATGTATAGGAAGGTATAGTGGACTCATATGGCATAACTGGTTCTAAGGATTTTGGATGCACAAGCAGTCAGTCCGCTTAGTACAGGTGGAGGTTTAGCAAAAGACTGGGAAGCGACCAACTAGAGAGCAATAACGGTCATAATCATGCAGAGCGACAAAGCAACATTGAATCGGGCATGAAAGTGATATAACTATTCTAAAACTCAAAGATCATCAAGGCAAAGTAGACTTTTTAGTCTTAAACATGTGTAAGCATTAGCCAAGTCAATCCAAAAATTCTCTAAAGGGAAATACCACCTTAGTATACCAGACTATGAACAGTGCAATGCATGTAGATCATTTCAATAACACATTATATACTCTAGTTATTCGAGACTAGCCACAAGGAAAGCATGAACTGCTGGAAGAGCATTGTAAACATAGCACTATGTCGCTACAAGCTGGTCTCTAGATCATAAGTACAGGCATATGTACAAAAGTAGAAACAAAAAGAGTTCATACCGGTCTTCCTTGTTGCTTCCCTCCAGTCGATCTTCGTCATCACTGCTTGTCACTTGCACGATCGAACGTAGGAAATATAATCAAATGACATCACGGACTCGAGCTGATCTCTGAAGACAAAGCAAACTAAAGAGAGAAAGGAAATCTTTTTGGGTTTTTTCAAAGGTTGAATAAAAGCGAAAGAAAGAAAAAATCTTTTTGTTGTTTTTGCAAAGAGAGAAACAAAGAAGAACGGGCAAAAACTTCGAAAAAATCAAAGCAAATAAAACGGATAATACAATGGAAAAGTGAGAAGGGCACGTACTCCCCCAAGCTTAGGCTTTTGGCCTAAGTTGGTAGCAGCTACTGCCCCCAGGAGCCTCCTGCTCCAGGGGTATGGTGGTGAGTCCAAGGGTCGTAGAAGGATGCTGGCGCGTACACCGAACTCCTCGGAGTCTCCCACGAGGAAGGTTCCGAACGCCAAACAGAGGAAGACCCTTCACCAAACTCGGTGGCGGTCTCTTCCTGAAAGTGTGGTATCTCACCGTGCTCCTCCTCGTCGGGCACAACCCCCTCCATGGGGTTATGAAACTGATGCTGGACCATGAACTCATCGAACTGAACAACATCAAAAGACCATCCGTTCCTGCGAGAAAAATCAAACAAAACAGGTGCAGGTAGACGGATCTCGCGTTCCGCGGCAGTTCCGAAACGCAAGATATAAATAAGATTATCAAGCTCAGAACCCATGGTAACAAACTTATGCCTTTTCATAGCAGCAAGATCAAAGCTTAAATAAGTAAAAGGAGTATCATCAGGGTGTGGGGTGCCTCCAAGATGTTCTAAGATAAGTGTGGCATAAATGCCACCATATAAGTCCCCCTTGTTACTGTTCATAGCAAGGCGTCAAGCAATTAAGGTACCCAGATTATAATCAGACCTCCCTGAGAGGGCTGCTGCCAGGATAGCAATATCCGGAGCAGAAATGTTGCTCGTGTTGTCACGAGCTAACACCCCTCTAGCAATATAATATGCAAAATACATGAGGTGAGGAAACAAGATGTTGGAGATCTTCGACCGATGAATATCCCTCGTACCCATGCTGCAGAGGGAGTTGATGACGGTTTTCAGCTCGGAGGGCTGAGTGGCCATCTTAGCCGTCCTCCCAACATTCGGCACACCTATTATTTCACAAAAATTCCCCAAAGTCATGGTGATAAGATCATTATAAATTTTAAACTCAATAGCACCTGAATCGGGATTATATCTAAAACTGTTAATGAAACTGGAGGTGAGTTTTTGATACTGAGTAACACGGCTCGTGACGAGTCGCGTCAAACCTGCATTAGCACAAAGATTATAAAACTCATCCTTGATTCCCACAGCTTCCATGAATTCATCACATGGAAATGTCATCGCACGTGCTGGACTTGTGTCTTCCAACAACTCCAGGGGCACGTGATCTTCATTATAGCTCACCCTAGCAGTCGATGGTGAAGCTGCGGCTCTAGTAACTCGATCGAAGTGTGCGGGCCTCCTCTTCTCAAGCCATCCTTTTGCCCTTCCTAACAAACTCATTTCTGAAAAAAAATTACAATTTACAAAAACGAGGATTAAAACAAAGTGAGCTAAGGAAAACTACTCAACTCACTTGCCCAAGGCATAAACTTGCATCAAAACTTGAAAAATAACTTTCTACACATGCATGCAAGCTCATCTCTACAGCACCAAGAACTACTAAATACTCACAAATGAGGCCACCAATCAAAAATCTAATTGGAGGGGTGGAGGAGTCACATACCAGGGAGTATTTGCTCAAAATTTCAGCTCAAATGATGGGTTGTAGAGAGAGATCGAAGAATCGCCTCCAAGAATAGCAAGAACACAAGAACAAGAGCAGAACTCGAGTTTTTGGAGAAAGAGAGAGAGTGAGGAAGAAGACATACCTGGAGGGGGGCCCTGTGGGCCCCAGGCGCCCTATGGGCGCGGCCAGGGGCTGGGCCGCGCCAGTTGGCCGCCTGGGCCACTGGTGGCCCCCCTGGCTGGCCCCAAGCCCCTCTGGGTCTCTCCCGACGTGGAAATTTTTATTATAATTTTTCTGGAATTTTTCTGAAAACTTCACTGTTGATATTTTTTTGAAGTTCAAAAAGCTGCGAAACTCTCTGAAAACTTGAAGCAGTTAGTAGTATTGTGAAGCTTCAAAAACATAAATACTTGGTACAGCAAGTAAGACAAAACTGAAAACAAGTGAAAACATAACAAGCTCAACTTTTTATCCATATAAAACATGTTTACTAGTAAGGTTGATCAAGTCTTACCAACAAACAAGCGATATATAGAGCAAAAAGTCTCACCTCTTACGAAGTAATCACTGAACCTTTACTTTGATGGACATTGTCCCCACCATGATAGTTTTGTATTTGTGAGGCACATGTAGTGGACAGTCCCATTCTCCAATTTTCACGGTCTCGATATTCTCTATAGAGTTGAGGCCATGCCTCCTGTCGATCTTCTTCGGAAAATATACCGTGTGTTCTTTATCATTCACATGGAAGGTAACCTTCCCTGTATTGCAATCAATAATAGCACCTGCGGTGTTAAGAAAAGGTCTACCAAGAATAATGGACATGCTCCCATCCTCGGGCATGTCAAGCACAACAAAATCAGTAAGAATTAAACAATTAGCAACTTCTACGGGAACATCCTCCCAAATACCTATCGGAACAGCGGTTGACTTGTCAGCCATCTGAAGGGAGATATCTATAGGAATTAGTTTGTCTAAACAAAGCCTCTCGTAAAGAGAGAGAGGCATAACACTCACTCCTGCTCCAAGATCACATAAAGCAGTTTTGACATAATTATTCTTTATGGAGCAAGGAATGGTGGGTATACCTGGATCACCGAGCTTCTCAGGAATCTTTCCACTGAAAGAGTAGTTAGCAAGCATAGTAGATATTGCATCATTAGGAACTTTTCTTTTGTTAGTGACAATATGTTTCATATATTTTGAATAAGGAAGTAACTTAATAGCATCAGTCAAAGGGATTTGAAGAAAAAGATGTTTAATCCACTCACAAAACTTATTATAATGCTCTTCTTCTTTAGATTTGATGGACTTACCTGGAAAGGGCATGGGTTTCTGTACCCATGGTTCTCTTTCCTTCCCATGTTTTCTTGCGATGAAGTCTTCTTTAGTGTACCTCTTACGTTTGTCAGGTGCTTCTTCTTCTCGTACTTCAGGCGGATCATTCTTCTCATTATCATTACCTTCAGGTTCAGCACCGTCTTCAGTCTCAGCATCGGAAATAGATACATTGTTGGGATCAATAGCTGGCTCTTCATCTGCAATAGGATCATTAGAATTGTCAGTATCTTTATGTTTCTTCTTCTTCTTTGGAGAGACAACAATTTCTTATTTCTGCATTTGAGAATCTTGCTCGATTCTCCTCGGATGAGCCTCTGGGTAGAGAGGATCTTGAGTGCTAGTTCCTCCTCGGGTCTTAATCCCGAAAGCCTGCAAATTATCTTGTTTGGCATTCTTAGCAAGCAAATCTCTTTGCACATTAGAAATTTGATCAAGCTGAGTTTGAACCATATGAAAATGCTTCACAAGACATTGAACATCATTAACTGTTCTATCTAAAACATCAAGCAGTCTTTTGATAGCAAGGAAATTATCATGCAATTGACTTTCTATCCTCTCATTAAAATGATTTTGTTTCATAATAAAATTATCAAACTCATCAAAACATTGATCAGGAGGCTTACCATGAGGGATGTCACTTGCGTTGAAATCTAAAAGAGAGTGTACCTCTACCATAGGAGGGTGAGTGGTAGGCTCACACAGCTTCTCAATAGGGGGTAGATTCTTCACGTCTTCAGCTTTAATACCTTTCTCTTTAATAGACTTCTTTGGTTCTTGCATATCCTCGGGGCTCAGAACAAACATGCCCCTCTTCTTTGTTGGTGGAGGTGGTTCAGGGACGGACCAATCTTCATGGTTTTTGGCAATCCTGCCCATGAAATCTTCCGCATCGTCCGGTGTTCTTTTCCTGAAAACACAACCAGCACAACTGTCCAAATAGGACCTGGATTCATCAGTTAGACCAGCATAGAATATATCGATTAATTCATTCTTAGGGATTTCATGTCCTGGTCTAGCCCGAATCAGACCGTAGTACCTCCCCCAAGCTTTAGGGAGGGACTCATCCTGCAACTGTTTAAAGTTATAAATTCTTTCTAAAGCAGCATGTTGCATGTGAGCAGGAAAGTACTTATCAACAAAAGAGTGAGCTAAGTCCTGAGGACTCTTAATGGAACCGCATGGGAGTGAATCATACCATGCTTTAGCACCCTTCTTCAAGGAGAAAGGAAGAAGCTTGGTCACATAAAAGTATCGTATCTTCTCATCTGTGGTAAACAGGCTACCCAACTCACTGAGTTTAGTCAGGTGTGCAATAGCATCATCATTTTCTCTGCCATAAAAGGGGTCAGCTTCAACCATAGGTATAAGTGAAAGATCAGCAGAGAAATTATAATCAGGATCATCAATTCATATAGGAGACGTAGCAAATTCAGGATTAGGAACGGTTTTGTTCTTCAGAGAGTGTTTTTCAAACAGTTTCTTAATAGCTTCAGGGTCAGAGCCGGAAAACTCTGTCAGTTCCCTGCATAAATCTTCATCTAGTATATAGTAATCATCATCAAGGAGACTCTCCTTGAGTTTACTCAAATCAGGATAATCATAAGTTTCACCAATAGGGTAGCGAGTAACAGGGAGTTCAATTCCAGATTTTTTTGCAGCAGCAGCAATTTGTTTCTCAAGAGCATAACCAAGCGAACTAATATCATCAAAGGTAGTAGAAGCATCATCAAGAGTATCAGACATAGTAACAGATTCAGTAGGAGCATCATGTGGTGGTGGTGAGGCAAACTTACTCATAACGGAAGGTGAATCAAGCGTAGCACTAGTGCTCAGAACAGTACCTCTTCTTGTAGTGGATAGTAAGATCGGAACCTTGGGGTCTCCTTTCTTACCCATAGTGGATAAAGTGCAGCAGGTAGGATACCTCAAGTAGACTTGTAAATATTGCTATGCTCCCCGGCAACGGCGCCAGAAAACGGTACATGATAACCCTCAACCGTAAGGGATCGAGATAGTCTTCGCGGGTAAGAATAACGCAATTTATTGATTCGACACACGGGGAGCCAAAGAGTATTTATAAGCTTTGACAGTTGAGTTGTCAATTCAACCGCACCTGAAATATACTTACTTGCAACAAAAGATAAGTGGTAACAGTGATATGATAGTGATGATAGTAATAGTAAAATTAACAGCAAAAGTAAATAGCAGTAGTAAATGGCAAAAGTAGCAACTAGTGACAAGCAGGATTTAAAACACTGTAGGCTAGGGAGATGGATGGTCGGGCGCTGCATGGATGAGATAGATTCTAACTTGGGGCACGGCACACGGAAAAGTAATGATCATCTAGGCAAATATCAAACATTAGGCATGTATCCCGTAGGTAGTTGTGCGTGCTTGCAATAAGAACTTGCGCAACATCTTTTGTCCTACCATCCCGCTACGAACGGGGCCAAAAGGAACTTATGGATATTAAGGTGCTCCTGTCAAAGAGCACCGGAACAAAGCAATGAACTCAATGGATACATGTAATCCTCAAACTACGGACCATCCCCTTTGGTGTCCCAAGCTGTCACTTTTGGGATCGCCGGCTCCGGACCGTAACAGGTGCAAACAACTCATAGATAGGATCACGAACACAAATATATTCATACAAACACATATGGTTCAGATCTGAAATCATGGCACTCGGGCCCTAAGTGTCAAGCATTAAGAATAACAAGTTGAAGCAAAGATGATAAACACCATAGTAGATGATAGGCAACATGCCCCCAACGATCTGATAAACTATTACATAATCTAACTCATCCAATCCCTACCATCCCCTTCGCCTACAGCAGGGGAATTACTCACACATGAAAGGGGAAGTCATGGAGGGATGATGGAGTGGTGATGATGATGACGATGGCGACGATCTCCCCTCTCCGGAGGCCAATTCAGCCTCCAGATTAGCCCTCCCGAGGAAGAAAAGAGGGTGGCGGCAGCTCCGCGACGGAAAACTGCGAAAAGAACTTCTGATCTGGGGTTTCTGCGTCGGGAGTAAAAATACGAGGCAAAGTAGGGCACCAGGGGGTGTGGGACCCACCCAGGCGGCCCCCCGGTGCGGCCCAGGGGGGCACCCACAGGGCGCCTGGGCACCCCCTGGCCCCCCTCTGGCCCCACTTCTGGCTCCTGGTTCCTTCGGGTGCATGAATTTTCTGTGATTTTTCGTGGATTTTTCTGAGATACCTAAAAATCCGTTTTCCTGCACACAAATAAACCATACAGGCAGCTCTGCTGAAAACAGCGTCAGTCCGGGTTAGTTTAGTCCAAATCATGCAAGAATGAGACCAAAACAATATCAAAAGTGTTTGGAAAAGTAGATACGTTTGAGACGTATCAGACGCAGATAGGCATTTAATGCCCTTGTCCCCTGCCGTCAGAGTTAGGTATGATACACTGTAACAGGTAGTTGTACCAACCGCAACACCTTTCCATTTCTACCCTTGTCTACGTTGCCACCTGTCGGTGACCCCTTGAGCATATAAAAGGAGGCCCATGCGCAACGTAGAGGAAAAAAAAGGAGGAGAACACTCTCACGCTCGGTCTCGTTAGCTGCTGGTGTGTACTGTAGCACTCAGCGCTCCCGAGCAAGAACTCAATACAATCCACAAAGCAGGAGTAGGGTTTTACGCATCCGTGCGGCCCGAACCTGGGTAAACTGCTCGTGTGTTTCGCATCGATCCGCTCTTCGTGCGATCTTCGCCCCCGCCGAACCGAAAGGGCTCGGTCCGCCGGTCCCATAGGTGCTCGTGGATTCGTTCCCCGACATCTTTGGCGCGCCAGGTTGGGGGCGTCGAGGTTCTGTGAACCTGATCCGGCGTTCACACGAGCTAGATCTTCATCATCTTCATTGACATGCCGCCGAAGCAGAAGGCTTCGGAGGAGGCTGCTCCGTCCGCGCCGAACCCACCACCGCCGGAGCAAATGGCTGGTGGGGTAGACGCCGGCGGAAGAACGGGCGTCGACGAGGGAGCTCACGGTGCTGCCAGGTCCATGGACAAGGCTGCACCGCCCATCGGTGGCGTAGTCGGCTCCCACAACGACCGGGCGCACTCCAAGACCTCGGCGACCGTACATGCACCGCGCCCATCTCAGGAGGCGCGGGACCGGCAGCGTCATGGTACTCACGGTACCATACGTTTGCTGGACCAAGATCGAGCTGGTGGATCTCGGAGTGCTCAAGACCAGCATGCACGCCAACATGCTGGCACGAGCGAGGCACGGTCGCCTGGACGAGATACTGCTCCTTCTAACATAGTTAGAAGTCCGAGCTTATCCCGCTCCTCACACTGTTCGCCACCGCCACCCACCACTTTAGCAGAAGCTTTGGCGCGAGCTCAACTGCTCCTGGACTACCCTCCAACGGCAGACAAGATTGACGACTGGAGGGCCACCATTCAGAGTCTCATCAGCTTCGCCAACGGCGACACTCCACGGCAGCCGAGTACATCGCATGCGCGGCAACTCAGCCAGGCACGAGCCGGTGGCGACAATACCGGTGGGGGTGCAACCACCGTGCACTCTCCGCCCCAAATGCCAAGATCGCCGACTCGTCGGATCCACCTCGACAGCGACTCCACTGCGTCATCAGATCCACGAGCTCGTCGCGATCAGCGCCAAGTTCTTCACGAACGACAGCAAGAAGACGCTCGTACTCCCATCGAGCGCCGAAGAGAAGCGCGGCGTCAATCGGACCAGCGCACTGGGCCCTCTGTCGACATGCATGCGCCAGCGGAACCAGGCGACTTGCCGTACGCGGTAGGTTGCCCTGCGTTTACTCGTGAGCTGCGGCAAGTCTAGTGGCCCAGCAAGAAGAATTTCAAGCCAGACGTACCAGAGAAGTACGACGGCAAGTCGCATCCGTCGGAGTTCCTCAGCATCTACACCATCGCGATGCAAGCTGCCGGGGGGCGGGACGACAAGATCCTTGCCAACTACTTCCCGCTGGTACTCAAGCCCAACGTCAGGTCCTGGCTCATGCACTTGCCGGACAACTCCATATCCTCCTAGGCAGACCTATGCCATCAGTTTGTCGGCGCCTTTACAGGCGGCCACAAACCTCATGGCCAAGAGAGTGACCTTCATCTGCTCGCCCAGAAGGAAGGAGAGCCCCTGCGCAAGTACATTCGGATATTCAGCCGTGTACAGCACAACATCCGAGATGTCCACCCTGCCGCGGTCATCAGCGCGTTCCATCAGAACGTGCGTAACCGCAGGATGCGGGAGGAGATGGCGATGTGCAAGATCAGAGACGTTAGTGAGCTGTATGCCCTGGCCGACAAGTGTGCACGTGCTGAGGAAGGGAGGAAACTCCCCGGAGAGAATACAGGAGCGGGAGGATCTGACAGCGAGGATGCTGCCCCGGCAAAGAAAAACCGGCGGCGGAACAACAGGAAGAAGAAAGGCAAAGATGTGCTAGTCATTGAGCAGTCCGGCAACGAAGGTGGCGCCAAGAAAGCCAAAGCTGGTAGCTCTGGCAAGGAGATTGCCGCATGCACCAACTGCCAGGCTGTGGCGGTCGCCGACAAGTAGGACGGCACCGACAAGCAGTACTGCAAGATCCACCGCGCCAAGGGCCATGACCTCCAGAGCTGCAAGAAGGTCGAGCAGCTTGTCGAGCAGCAAAAGGCTGAATACGAGCGACGCGACAAGGAGAAGGCCCAAGGAGGTGCTGGAGGATCCGGCAAGAAGCGCACCGGCCGGGGAGGACGCCGCGGCAAGGCCAAGCAGCGGCAAGGAGACAGACCTCCCCGCGGCAGCGACAAGGATGAAGATGACGACGACGATGAAGACATGGATGATGTCGAGACCAGTGAGCAGGAGTTCCAGAAAGCCACAAAGGTCTTCTGCGTTGACGGCGGTGCTTCTCTGCATACTTCACACCGCCAACTCAAGCAGTGGGTGCGGGAAGTCAATGCGGCAGAACCACCTATCGAGTCACGCAAGCTTCTGAAATGGTCAAGCACGCCTATCATCTTTGATATTGAGGACCACCCTGATCGCACAACTGCGGTCGGGTGCTTGCCGATGTTGGTTTCACCAACTATCCACAACCTCAAGGTCACTAAGATGCTAGTTGACGGCGGGGCCGGCTTAAACCTGATCTCCTCCGCTGTACTCCAGAAACTCCAGATCCCTGACAGCGAGCCTGAAGAGACCGGCACATTCCAAGGAATCAACCCGGGAAGGAGCAAGCCGAAGGGGAAGATCACGTTGCCGGTGACATTTGGCAGCGAGTTGAACTTCAGGACTGAGAGGGTCACTTTCGACGTTGCCGATTTTCCATTGCCTTACAATGGGATACTCGGCCGTCCAGCACTCGCCAAGTTCATGGCAGCCTCTCACTACGCATACAACATGCTGAAGATGCCAGGCCCGATAAGTGTCATCTTTGTCCTTGGCGACAAGAAGGATGCTCTTATCTACGCCGACAAGATCTACCGGGAAGCGGCAGCCGCAACAGATCGCAAGTCACCTGCCGTTGAAGCTCCCGGGGGGAAGAAGAAGACCAAGTCCGGCAAGAGTTCTGATGCCCACTCCGGCAAGCGCACCTCTTCGGAGTGCTGCGCTACCGTCGAGGACGCACCATCGAGCTCCACCGGCAAGTGTAAAAAGACAATGGCAGCTCCGCCAGAGACCAAGAAGGTGTCCGCCAAGGAGGACGGCACTGGTGGTACCTTCACCATCAGTGCCACCCTTGACCCTAAATAGGAAAGCGCGCTCATTGCTTTCCTGCGGGCGAACGTCGACGTGTTTGCGTGGCAACCGTCTGACATCCCCGGTGTTCCCAGGAAAGTAATTGAGCACCATCTTGCCGTCTGTCCTCATGCGTGGCCCGTCAAGCAGAAGGTTAGGAAACAAGCAGTGGAGCGCCAAGAATTCATCGCAGAAGAGATCAAGAAGTTGGAAGCAGCAGGCCTTGTCAGAGGAGTGCTCCATCCTACGTGGTTGGCCAATCCTGTAGTCGTGCGCAAGGCAAACGGGAAATGGAGGCTTTGTATCGACTTTACTGATGTTAACAAAGCTTGTCCCAAAGACCCATTTCCCTTGCCGCGCATTGACCAGATTGTTGACTCCACGGCCGGATGTGACTTGCTTTCATTTCTTGACGCATACTCAGGATACCATCAGATCTTCATGGCAGAAGAGGATGAGGAGAAGACCACATTCATCACTCCATGTGGCACGTACTATTTCATACGGATGCCTTTCGGTTTAAAGAATGATGGTTCAACATTTGCAAGGGTAGTCCATGTCGCTTTTGAGCCACAAATACATAGAAATGTGGAAGCCTACATGGATGACATAGTGGTCAAGAGCAAGGACAAGGCAACTCTGATTCAAGATTTAGACGAGTGCTTTGCAAATCTGTGCAAGATCAGCCTCAAGCTCAACCCCGAGAAGTGTGTGTTTGGAGTCCCTTCCGGCAAGCTTCTCGGGTTCTTCGTGTCTCAGCGGGGAATTGAAGCCAATCCCGACAAGATCAAGGCCATTGAGCAGATTGAAGCACCAAAGCGCGTCAAGGATGTACGAAGACTTGCCGGTTGCGTGGCTGCTCTCAGCAGGTTTATCTCTAAGTCTGCTGAGCGCGCCCTGCCATTTTTCAAAATATTGAAAAAGGCAGGTCCAATGAAATGGACTCCGGAAGCGGAGGCTGCGCTGCAAGACTTGAAGAGATACCTGTCCTCCACTCCAACACTTGTCGCACCTAAGCCACAAAAGAAGTTGCTGCTGTATATAGCGTCAACCAATCAAGTGGTTAGTGCTGCATTAGTAGTGGAGAGGGAGGCAGATGATGAGCCAGCAACCACGGCAGGCGCATCCAGCGACAAGCAGGGGGCTTCCCCGACAAGCTCTGGTCCCGACAAAGATGGATCTGCGCAGGCGCGCGAGGAGATACAGAAGAGAATGGTGCAGCGCCCGGTTTACTGTGTCAGTTCCCTTCTGCAGGGGACTAGGTCAAGGTACTCTGGTGTGCAGAAATTGCTTTTCGGCCTTCTCATGGCCTCGAGAAAGCTGCGCCATTACTTCCAAGCACATGAGATCATAGTTGTCACTCGTTTTCCGCTGAAGAGGATACTGCAGAATCCAGAAGCAACAGGCAGGATTGTTGTGTGGGCACTGGAACTGTCAAGCTTTGGCCTCAAGTTTGAGAGCACTTCAACTATCCAAAGCAGAGCATTGGCAGAATTCTTAGCAGAGTGGACACCAACACCAGATGAAGAAATTCCAGAAACGAGCATCCCCGTCAAGGAAGCAAGCAAAGAGTGGCTGATGTACTTTGATGGTGCCTTCTCGCTGCAAGGCGCCGGTGCTGGCATGCTTGCTTGTTGCACCCACCGGAGAGCACCTCAAGTACGTAGTCTAGATGCACTTTCCCAAGGAGCAAGCAACAAACAATACCGCAGAGTATGAAGGTTTGCTTGCCATTCTCAGGATCACGGTAGACCTTGGGGTCAAGAAGCTCATTGTCAGGGGTGACTCGCTGCTTGTTGTCCGCCAAGTGAACAAGAGTTATCAGAGTCCGTTGATGGAAGCCTACGTTGATGAAGTGAGAAAGCTAGAAGAGCACTTTGACGGCCTACAGATGGAGCATGTTCTAAGAGCTCAGAACGACATTGCCGATGGCCTGTCGAAGTGCGCCGCACTTAAGTTACCTGTGGAACCAGGGATCTTCGTGCTCAAGCTGACTAACCGTCTGTAACGCCATCAACTGGACAGAGCAAGAAGAGGAAGTTGATTTCTGGTGACTATTTTCCGGCAGAGCTTCCCGAAGCCGCCGCCAAGAAGGTCCTCAAGATCAACACCAAGAGTGTTGAGGAGCAGTCTGCTCCGGCAAGCCCTAGGGTTTGTTCTGTTGAAGCAGAGGCTCCCGACAAGTTTTGCTCTGGCAAGCTTTCCGGGGAACGTCAAGCTCCGGCTGAGCCACAGATTCTCGCCGTAGAAGCGGATGTTCCCGCAGCAGCAGATGTGCCTTTAGTCCTTGTTGTCGAGCCACAAGCTCGAGCATGGGCACAACAGATTGTCTGTTTCCTTCAGACAGGAGAACTTCCCGAAGAGCAAGAAGAAGCGGAAAGAGTAGCCCGGCAGTCAAGTATGTACCAGTTTGTCGACAACACACTGTACAGAAGAAGACTCAACGGTGTGAAATTGAAGTGTATTCACCGGGAAGGCAGACAAAAGCTGTTGGCAGAGATACATGGAGGCATATGTGGTCACCACATTGGCGCAAGAGCACTTGCCGGCAAAGCATTCAGGCAAGGTTTCTTTTGGCCGACAGCCCTCCAGGATGCAACTGCACAAGTAACCAAGTGTGAAGCGTGCCAGCTCCATTCCAAGCAGATACACCAGCCAGCTCAAGCTCTCCAGACGATCCCTTTATCCTGGCCATTTTCGGTCTGGGGGCTCGACATCCTCGGCCCCTTTCCCCGAGCAGTCGGGGGCTTTGAGTACTTGTACGTTGCAATCGACAAGTTCACAAAGTGGCCGGAAGTGGAAGCAGTGAGGAAGGTGACAGCACAGTCAGCAGTCAAGTTCTTCAAGTCGATTGTTTGCCGCTTCGGGATCCCTAACAGGATCATCACCGACAATGGTACGCAATTCACGAGCCGCACCTTCATGCAGTACGCCCAAGATCTTGGCGCCAAGGTCTGCTTCGCTTCTGTTGCTCACCCAAGAAGTAACGGTCAAGCGGAGAGGGCAAATGCTGAAGTGTTGCGTGGGCTCAAGACCAGGACTTTCGACAGGCTGCGCAAGTGCGGAAAAAACTAGATTGAGGAGCTGACGGTGGTTCTTTGGTCGATCAGGACGACGCCAAATCGAGCCACTGGCCAGACACCTTTCGCTCTAGTCTATGGAGCAGAGGCAGTTCTCCCCACGGAACTCGTATACGGGTCACCTCGAGTGCTCGCTTATGATGAGCTTAAGCAAGAGCAGCTGCGACAATACGACGCGCTGCTCCTTGAGGAAGACCGTCTTCAGGCTGTTGTACGAGCTGCTCGCTACCAGCAAGCTTTGCGCCGCTACCATAGACGCAAAGTTAACGCCAGAAGTCTCGAGGAAGGCGACCTTGTTCTTCGGCGCGTTCATTCCGCCAAGAATTCCAACAAGTTGACGCTGAAGTGGGAAGGCCGTTACCGGGTGAAACGAGTCACTAGGCCTGGCGCTGTCCGCCTTGAGACCGAAGATGGCATTCCGGTGAGCAACTCCTGGAACATTGAGCATCTTCGTAAGTTTTACCCGTAAGGCGCGGTTGCCGGAACCTGTTCCGGCAACCACCTTTTGTATAAGTCTTGCCGCTGTTGCATGTAATCCTTTGTACAAAGCCAGGCGCAGACCCTGTGCATAAGCAAAGCTCATGTGCTCCGCACATCTTGACAATCTCATGCTTTCTATTTTTTGCGTGTGTTATCTGACACTTTGTGCAGCACCTAGCCCCGGTAAGCAATAACGAGCCGTAAGGCTCCATATCTTTATTTTCTCTTCTTTCTTTTTCTCAAGGAAAGGGAGGTTCCCTCGCCCACAAGTTTGCCGGGGGGAAAGGAGAAGATAATGGTATGGACCAGGCGTCGTTCAAGAAAGTTTCGCCTTACCGGGAAGCAAACAACAGAAAAGCTAAGTTGCCAAAGTTTGAGCAATCAGATTTTTAAATTTTTTAAGTTATCTTCCTTGAACGACCGTGCTTTGTATGGAAAACCTGTGCGCGGAGGAACCAACTCGTAGCTAGTTGCGCCCTTACTTTGTTTCGAGTCCGCTCAACAACTTAAGTGTGCTGCGACTAGTTGCGACAAGGCTTCTTGTCGGTAACGGCACCGCCAGCAGGCTGCTGACGTCCCGCACTCAGCGCTTGCGGCTAAGGTGCCTGCGCCGGCAAGTTCCCTAAAAGCGTAGGGCAAAAACATACAAAGGAAGGAATCAAGTAAAGGAAATAACATTGCAATCATTACCCAAATAGAGTTATATTACAAGGTAGCTTGTCGCGGCTCTAACAGATTGTTCTCATAACATGACCAACAGCGACAAGAAAAGAAGAAAGCGGGCAGCCTAGTCTACGCGATCGCCCTCAATCCTCTTGATCCCGCTCACCTTGTCCACAATGGGTGCGACAAGGGCCTTGAGCGCTTCCAGATCAGCATCCGGCGGCAGGGTCTTGAGGACATTGGTGAGGTTGAGGCCCGGGTTGCGGAAGGCCACCTTCACCAACACCTTTTGAAGAGCTCCCGCGCAGATCTTGCGCGACTCGTCGGCCAGCTGCTTTGGAATCTTCTCCCGGAGTAGCTGGAGGGCCGTCGCCACGCCTTTGAAGAACAAGGTGAGCTTGGCGCTGGGTTGGAGGTTCTCATTGGAGGGATACCCGAGATCCTCCATCCCCAGCTACGCCAGCTCCCTGTCAATGTTTGCGGCAGCATCCACGAGACCCTTCGTCCAGTGCTCCACATTCTCCCTAAAAGCGTTCTGGGTGGCAGCAGCACTCGCCAGCAGCGCCTCATCGGCCTTGATCTTCTTCTTCAAGGCCACCTCCTGCTCCCTGGCGCCGTCCAACGTCTTGGTCAAAGTAGTCAGCTTCAACTCAAGATCTGCGTTGGAGTCCTTGGCGGCGCCAAGTTCGTTGCCCTTCTCGGCGAGACGAACCTGCAGCTCTGACAAGGTGTAGGCGTCCTTCTCCCGCTCACGCTTGAGCGCGGCAAGCTCTTCACCGCTCGCCTTGAGATCGGCCTCCAGTCGCGCCACCTTTGTCTCCAGCTCCTTCTTGGCGGCCTCGGCAGCTGCGGCAGCATCCTCTGCTTGCTTGAGGGCTCCGCCGAATGTTTGCTCGCGCGCAGTAAGCTCCTCCTCGTGGCTGTCAAGGTTAACCTTCCGCTGCGCCAGCTCGCCCTCCTGCGCAGACAGCTTCTCAGCAGCAAGCCGCTGTTGCTCTTCGACTTCAGCCTTCTCGAGAAGGAAGGCTTTCTGCTCCTCGGGAAGTTGCGCCCGCTCCTCTGCCAGGGACCGGAGAGCTTCCTAGTTAAGACCCCGGAGCTCCTCCGCGCGCTTCTCGATGTCCGATCCCGCATTCGCGACAAGCGCGTCTCGGGATTCCAGCTTGGCCTGCCGAGCACGGTAGAGCGACACCAGCTTCCGCAGCAGCCGCTCCTCCTCAGGCTCGCCGCTGCTGCTGCTCGGCGCGTCAACCAGCGTCAGCCCAGCGGAGGCGAGCACCTCTCCATCGAAGCTTTCTCCTTCGACCGGCGCCCTGGAGCTTGACGCCCAGGGGAGGTTGATGAAGACGTTTTCGCCGGCCTTCAAGTAGACGTCTGGCTGGGGCTCTTCGGAGCCTGACGCTGCGGCAGCGGCGGAAGGGTCGGCGGTCGGCGTAGCGCCTGGCGCTCCTGCGGCCTCAGGGCCGTCAATGCGATCGCCAGACCCCTCGCCAGCTTCTGCGGCGGCAGCTTTGGGGGCCTCTTCGCCGGCGGGATCATCAGCGCCGGCTGCTTCTTCGGTGGCAGCGGCGTCGTCGGCAGCAACCTCGGTCTCCACCGGCTCCGCAACAGAAGGGTCTGACGGCCGGAAAAGGGAGAAAAGTCAAGCAAATATCCAAAAAGAAGATCAAAAGAAGAAGAACCCAAGGGAAGTTTTGAAGCGAGAGGATTACCTGCACCGGGTTCTGCAGTCGTAGTCTCCGCCGCCGGGGGGCCGCTGGTGCTGTCCTTTGCCGGAGAACTCTCCCTTGGCATGTCGGGGGCGGCCTCCGGGCTCTCCTGGTGGGGCTGCTCTGCTCCTACACAAACCAACAATCAGATGTCAGCAAAGAAAGAGTATTCATGCGCGCCTAACAGCGGAAAGCGAACCATATACTTACGCTGGGGGCTGCTCTGGAGAATAGTTGCCGGGTCCGGCAAGGCGCTCTCGGGCACACCCTCTGCTGTCTCGATGGGTTCGTCCTCGACGATAATCACCTTTGGACGCGCCGGGACCTTGGCTCTCTTCGCCGCTCTCTGGGCCAGAGTCCTAAAAAGGAATAAGTTCGGAGTAAAGCAAATGAGATACAAGACAAAATAGCAAGAATTGAAGAGCTACAAGTACAACAAAGAATCTTACTCTTCTTCTTCCTCGTCGGAGCTGAACGCGGAGAAGTCGAAGTCCGGCTCACCTCCGGCGCGAGGAGGCGGAGGAGTAGGTTCCCTTGGCCGCTTGGCGGGAACAATGGCGGTGGTCCGAGACGACCCCGCTCCGGCTGCCGCCGCAGCGTGAGAAGCGGCAGGAGCAGAAGCGGTGGTCCGGAAGGACCCCGTGATACGTCCAAAAGGTATCTATAATTTCTGCTTGCTCCATGCCTTTTTTGTGTGATATTGCTATGATATTTATGCACTTCCATACACTTTTGATCATATTTGGACTAACCTACTAATGGTTGCAAAAGTGCACAATGTTCTTGTTTTACGCTTTATTGTGTAGGAATTACTTGGAAATTGACAAAAACGCAAAAGGAGTCGTATTGGAGTAGGACTCTGACTTTCCTGAAATCTGTCTGAGAATGTTTTTTAAAGATGGTCACTTTCCGGCCCGAAGACGACGTCAAACGGAAAAAGTCTAGTTGCGAAAGTTGTGGGGAATTTCGAGGCGATGCATCTGGATATAAAATTCGTCCAAATCGGAGTCCGGACGGCCGAGTAAAGCCCGTTTTACTGAGGCCCAAAATCTGATGACGGGAATCCGAGAGTCTATATAAAGAGAGGAAACCTAGGTCACCAAGGGCCACGAATTTTCCTCCTCCCGAGCCGCCGTCTTGGAGGGGAGGACCAGCACCATTGCAGCACCATCTACAAGGAAGAAGGGGGGCCAAGGAGCCGCTGCCCCCTAGGGCCGCCGCCGCCCCGAGGGCCGCCGCCGCCCCCAAGGGCCACCGCCGCCGCCTCTGTGGCTGCCGCCGGCCGTCTCCTCCTCGCGGGGCTGCACCTCTCCATCAACACCATCATCAACCTCCTCCTCACCATGTCCATGTGTGAGTAGTCTTCTCCGGGGCCGAGGGCTCGTACGTGTAGCTATGTGGTTATCTCTCTCTCCCATGATGTGATCTTCGTTGTGATCATAGGCTATGTTAATCTAGGGTGATCCCATGATATTTCCCCTTCCTCTATGTATTGGATTGATGTACTCACTTGTCTTTATCTAGTATAATCCCCGAGACCAAGGTGACAGCGGTCTATTGGACATGGATTAGAAAAATATTTTCATGAGTGATTTCCTCTCTTGTGTGTTGGTTGAAGATTGATTATTGAAAGTATTGCTTCTATTGCTATTCCCCCTAATGATCCTTTGCAGCAATATATGGAGGACCACGAGAATGATTTGCATATGCAGGAAAGAAATGAACTAGATGAAATATTCTTGAGACAACCTGCTATCCTGAAGCACAACCTTCCGGTTGAACCTTTGGGAATTTTATCAAAACCAAAAGAAGACCTGGTGTTCGATCTTAAACCTCTTCCCGATACGCTCAAGTATGCTTATTTAGATGAAAAGAAAGTATATCCTGTTATTATCAACTCTAACCTTTCAGGATATGAAGAAGAGCGACTATTGGAAGTACTTCGTAAACACCGAGGTGCAATTGGCTATACCCTTGATGACCTTAAGGGGATTAGTCCATCTATCTGTCAACATACTATCAACCTTGAGCCCGATGCTAAACCAGTTGTTGATCATCAACGACGGTTGAACCCGAAGATGATGGATGTTGTAAGAACTGAGATTCTCAAGCTTCTAGCCGCAGGTATTATCTACCCTATAGCTGATAGTAAGTGGGTAAGCCCGGTACATTGTGTTCCTAAGAAAGGAGGTACAACTGTGGTTCCTAATGATAAGAATGAACTAATACCTCAGAGAATTATTATTGGATATAGAATGTGTATTGATTACAGGAAGCTGAACAAGGCAACTAGGAAGGATCACTACCCGTTGCCGTTCATCGACCAAATGCTTGAAAGGTTATCTAAAAATACCCACTTTTGTTACCTCGATGGTTATTCTGGCTTCTCTCAAATTCATGTTAACACTGCTGATCAAGAGAAGACCACTTTTACTTGTCCCTTTGGTACTTATGCTTACAGGCGTATGCCTTTTGGTTTATGTAATGCCCCTGCTACTTTTCAAAGGTGTATGTCTGCTATCTTTCATGGTTTCTGTGAGGAGATTGTGGAAGTCTTCATGGACGATTTCTCCGTCTATGGAACTTCCTTTGACCATTGTCTCCACAACCTTAATAATGTTTTGCAGAGATGTGAGGAGACAAATCTGGTACTCAACTGGGAGAAGTGCCACTTCATGGTTAACGAAGGAATTGTTCTTGGTCACAAGATTTCCGAAAGGGGAATTGAGGTGGACAAGGCCAAGATCGAAGCAATTGAGAGGATGCCCTATCCAAGGGACATCAAAGGTATTCGCAGTTTTCTCGGCCATGCTGGTTTCTATAGAAGATTTATTAAAGACTTTTCTAAGACTTCGAGACCCCTCACTAATCTTCTCCAGAAGGACGTTCCTTTTGTATTTGATGAAGATTGTAAGGAGGCTTTTGAAGTTCTCAAGAATGCTTTAACAACCGCTCCTATAGTACAACCACCTAACTGGAATTTACCTTTTGAGATTATGTGTGATGCTAGTGATTTTGCGGTTGGAGCTGTTTTAGGACAAAGAGTTGATAAGAAATTGAATGTTATACATTATGCTAGTAAAACTCTTGATAGTGCTCAAAAGAATTATGCTACTACTGAGAAGGAATTCTTAGCTGTAGTGTTTGCTTGTGATAAGTTTAGGCAGTATATTGTTGATTCCAAAGTTATTATTCATACTGACCATGCTGCCATTAATTACCTTATGACAAAGAAGGATGCCAAGCCAAGGCTTATCAGATGGGTACTCCTTCTTCAAGAATTTGATTTGCAGATTGTTGATAGGAAAGGAGAAGATAATCCGGTGGCGGACAATCTTTCAAGGATGGAAGATATACCGCATGACCCCATCCCAGTCAACGACAGTTTTCCAGACGAGCAACTTGTCGTTGTAAAAGTACAATCTCTTTCCGATCCTTGGTTTGCAGATTATGCTAATTTTATCGTTGCAAAGTATTTGCCTCCAGGTTTAACATTTCAGCAAAGGAAGAAGTTCTTTCATGATTTGAGGCACTACTTTTGGGATGACCCACATCTTTTCAAAGAAGGTCCAGACGGGATCGTGAGAAGATGCATACCGGAACATGAGCAGAAGGACATTCTCAGACAATGTCATGATAGTCCCTATGGAGGACATCATGTCGGTGAGAGGACCGCACATAAGGTTCTTTAATCAGGTTTTTATTGGCCTACTCTCTTTAAGGATGCTAGAAATTATGTTTTAGCCTGTGATAAATGTCAGAGAGTTGGTAACATTAGTAGAAGGAATGAGATGCCTATGAATTACTCACTAGTGATTGAACCTTTTGATTGCTAGGGTTTTGATTTTATGGGTCCTTTTCCTTCTTCGCACAAGTACACTCACATTTTAGTAGCTGTTGATTATGTGACCAAGTGGGTTGAAGCAATCCCCACTGAAAGTGCTGATCACAAGACATCTTTGAAAATGCTCAAAGATGTGATTTTTCCTAGGTTTGGTGTACCTAGGTATCTCATGACTGATGGAGGATCACACTTCACGCATGGAGCTTTTAGAAAAGCTTTAGCCAAGTACGATGTCAATCATAGAATTGCTTCACCGTACCATCCTCAAACTAGTGGGCAAGTTGAGCTTACCAATAGAGAGATCAAGTTGATCTTACAGAAGACAGTAAACAGAAATAGAAATGACTGGTCAAATAAGTTAGGAGATGCTTTGTAGGCGTATAGAACTGCTTACAAAAACCCCATGGGCATGTCCCCCTATAAGATGGTTTATGGTAAGGCTTGTCATTTGCCATTAGAATTAGAGCACAAAGCTTTCTGGGCTGTTAGAGAGCTTAATGCTGACCCAAAGTTAGCTGGAGTAAGAACTCAATACAAACCACAAAGCATGAGTAGGGTTTTACGCATCCGTGCGGCCCGAACCTGGGTAAACTGCTCGTGTGTTTCGCCTCGATCCGCTCTTCGTGTGATCTTCGCCCCCGCCGAACCGAAAGGGGCTCGGTCCGCCGGTCCCATAGGTGCTCGTGGATTCGTTCCCCGACAGAGAGGAATGGAGGAAGAGGATGGGTTAAATAGGCAGCGAAGCTAGGCAGGTGGGTGTGGATTGGTCTTAGGCAGGGTTGGTGTATTCTTGTGTTAATCATGCTTGCAACAACCCTTGTTTGCTCTTAGGAGAAACGAATCTAGCTACTTGGTCCTTCTGATGGTGAACGTTTCAAACGAGCGTAGGTAGTGGCTGCTTGCAGGATGCATAAACTACTATATATAGGAAATCTTATAAAAAAACAGCTACACGGACATATGGTCTTTGCTTTGTTTATCGAAAAATGATCTTTGCTTTGACAAAGTAACTGTGAGTCCAAAGGTGTGTACAAAATCTAATTAAAAAGTGTGTGGCCAGGTCTTAGTAGACTGATATTTAACCAAGTCTCAGCCAAGTGTCATAACATGCTTGAGAGAAAGAGAAAAAAACTGAAAAGAAAATTTTGCAGGGATCTAAATGTATGATCTCACGGATGTAGCATGGATTGATGCTTAACTAAGTCTCAGTAGACTAAAACTTAGCAAAACTGTATTAAAAAGGTTTGTTATCCGCTAATGATCTATAAGAGCTTTCACTAGAATTTTGTCGGGTGCGACGAAGCCCACATATTATTCCTTATATTAAACTTAGGCTTGCGCGTGCTCGGTCATATGGGTGGGTGCTTGTGAGCTAAATGACGAGGGATATTCCGGTTTGCACTGGTCCTAGCGCGCTGCATGCATGCAACCGTGTGAAAGATGCAGTGCCACTAGACTTAGTTTTCTCATCGGTGGAAACGATTTGTTAGAAAAATAAATACAAGGGCCACCACAAGCATGTGAACGCCACCACAAGCTTTCATCAGTCCTCCGCGCGCACATGTGAACGCCACCACAAGCATGCATGCCACCGAAAATTAGGACCAGATATGTGTGAGTGGTCAAGTCGTCGGTCACGCCAAGTCGTGTGTGTCTATATTTCATCGCCAATTTAGCTAAGTTTCAGTCGACATGCCTCCCGTCGGATCTTTCTTTGCTTCAAGATTCGTGCCACCTGGTGGTGGTGGCCGGCGGTGCGCGTAGTGGTGGTGCTTCCACTTGGCGGCAGGGCGGTCCGGTGGTGCTAGGTGGCCGGTGTCGCGACCCAGGCCCAGATCCTGGCCCGTAGGGCCCCATCTGGGTCCTAGTGGGCCGGTAACGACTCGGCCTTGATGCTCTTTATGTGGGGATGCATGGGAGCCGCTTGGACAGGGGCGGCGACCCCGACGGCGTGCCGGCTGCAGCGCGAAGGCGGGAACTTTACGGGCCTCGGAGATTTCGGTCGGGTCTGTGCGGCCACGTGCCTGGTATGTTCATGCTATTGCGTCCAGTCAGCTACCGTCGTTGACGGTGGAGGTGGGCTCCTCCCGCGTGGTGAAGGTGCTGCTGCCCTAGTCCCGGCTCCTCTTCTTTATTGTGCAGGCCATGCTTCGCGTTGCCGTGGTGAGACGGCGTGGGAAGCTTCATGACTGGGTTGGTGCAGGGTGGTGGTCGGTTTGGTGGCGAGCTCCGGAGTGCCTGAGGTGAAGGTTGGGATCGGGAGAAATCCCTGTTGGCTTGGACGACACCGACTCAGTGGCGCATGAGGGTTCCGCCGGACCTTCCTGGAGGGCGTCGGGGTTACCCTTCCTCTCTCCTCACCGCGTATCAGGGGAACCCTTGGCCGCAGCGTCGTCATCGTCGCGTCTCTTCTTGGAGGTGTTGATTGGTACCGGCGCTTCGGTGGCTCGGAGCTTGGTGGGCGATCTCCGGTGGATGCAGCGACCACGAGGCTTCTTCGTTTTTTGTCGATCCGTCATTGTCGGCATTTGTTTCTCTTGTATTTTCTTTTTTATTTATTTTGGGCGTGACTGTGCTGCTTTCGTCCTAGTACCTATCGTTGGTTGTCTCGGTTGGTTGCTTTGTGTACAAAGCAGGGACCCTTTTTCGGCAAGATTCGCGCGAGAAGTGGCTTGTCTTGTTTTGGCCTGTGTAACGCCCGTGTCCAGCCTGTTTGTTGATTTTCATTTTTTCTGTTTGGCTTCTCCATGTGTCAGGGGACATGGAGGGTTTCTAAGTGGGCTGGATAGGTTTTAGGGGCCCTTTTTTCGTTTGTTTTTATTTCTGTTTGTTTCTCCATTATCCCGATTTTTTTTCCTGCTGTTATACTGTAGACCTGAGGGGATTTGTTGGTTCCAGCAGGTTTCAGTAGGTTGGATTAAGCAGAGGTCTAAAGGGTTCTCTGATCAGGTCCAGTAGTTTGGACAAAGTAGAGATTAATAGTTTCATTTTTTCAGTACTCAAAAAGTAGTTTCGATCAGCAGAGATTAGGAGGTTTTATTTATCATTTCCCCATTCTAGCAGATGATATCCCCATGTGTGCCGTTTTTTGTGTGTGTTCTTGTTTGCCATACTTTTTTCAAGCAGAGAGAATATCCCCATGTGTGTTCCTTTCTTTTGTGTTATTTTTTGCTATTGACTTCATCGACCCCACCCTTGACTACAATGGGTGAGAGTGACCACTATCCCAATACTGGAAAGGCCAGAAATCCCGGAAGGAAGAATATATTTATGAGAAACATGACCGTGAAGCCAGAGAGGTACAACTAACTATGCTTATCCTTTTCAGTTCATTCCAATGCAAATTTAAGTTTCTTGATGTTTTAAAAATAAGTACAACTCGACATATTGCATGACCTTATTTTCTGAATTCAATGTAAGGTTTCTTTGCATGAAGTTTAAGCTTTTTGTACCAAATTGACGTTATATGCTTTTGTGCAGGACTATAGATTTGTGATATATGACTATGAAAAGCCAAATTTTGGCCCATCAGAATGAAGAAACAAATCAAAAGAGACATAGGGTGATTTGGGAGGGGATAACGAAGAGCCATATATGTTCGACTAGTCCACCTATGGTGAGATGTTCATGGAGGCTTTGGCTCATCAGAATGTAAAGAAAATCCAAAGGAGATATCCAGAGACTTGGGAAAGGTGGCCATAAAAGGGCCATGTTTCCTTGACATCCGCTACATATATACTATATATCATCAGATGTCCATTGAGCAGAATACCATGTGAAGTTTTCGAGCCCTCTCAGCAATTTCAGGTAAGAACTACAAATATCTTATTTCAATACTCCCATTTGCAAAGCGACATTGACCATGCCATACCCATCATTGATTCTTGTTCACATGTACAACTCCCAGAAGCAAAATTTATGGTGAATTTGGGGAACATATATAGGATAGAATTTCCAGTTCCTTCCAGTTTCGTCTGATTATAAACATGTTGTTAGAAATAGTTTATCTATGCATGGAGTATGTGATAATCTTCAGAAAACATCAAAACAGGGATTACATTATTTTTATAATTAGCACAAGTGGGATAGATTATTTGGATTAAAGTACTTCGGCCGATTTCATTCAAGGATACCATGAAAAATCTCTCATAATGGAATTTGCATTTTCTTACAAGGTTTACAAAACGTAATTAGAAAAAGCCGCCCGAGGCTATATTTGTTTAGACTTACTTATAATCATTTAGGAACAGAGAGAAACAAGTCATCTGCATTAGAGCAGTAAAACCAAAACAAAACATTTTACAATCATGCTTCCATTACATGTCAGATTAGAATTGGTCAACAGAAAACTGATCATACACTTTACTCTTTTAACTTACATCACTAAGTTGTACAAGTCATGCAGTTGCTGTACAAGTCATGCAGTTGCAATTTTTGGCAAGAACATGGCAGCTCTGTAAGAATGTTACAACTTAGCAAACATAGATTTTTAAGATAATACAATTGAAAAAATATTGTCACTTCAGCTAAGAAGATCCATAGCCTTCTGAAATCTGAAGCACACTTTCTTCTCTTCAGTTTCTTGATCCCCTGTTCAGCAGATAGGCAAGGGCTCACCGTTCCACTCTTTGAGGCACTCAAGCAGCGCGTCGATGTGCTGGCCCTGGTTCATGGCGACGAACACCTTGTCCACCTCTTCCCCAGGAGACCGCGTCTTCTCTCCAGTCAAGTACTCAGTCCCAAGCTCTTTGCGCACAAACCGGTAGAGTGGGTATGACCGACATTCGGTGATACGGTTCTGCTGCGCGGTTGTGCCGTTCTCCACTGAGGTCCGTGCAGCCATGACCTCCCTTGGTAGCATGACACGAAGCTCCTGCTCGAACGCGGCAAGCTTGGCAAACACCGACGTCTCCACATCGCGCTCGGCCTCACCGTTGGCCAAGGCGTGCTCGACGAGAACCGCACGCATCTTCTGCATCAGTGGGTAGTTGGAGCTGCAAGGGTCATCTGCGTACGCGAACACCGCCTCACGGTCGATTGTGAGCAGCAAGTCCTTCTCGCAGAAGCGTGCATTGTGGAGATGTCCATTGTTGTTGGTACTCAGTGTCTTCCTGGCTGCCATCTTCACACAGCCCTTGACGGCATCCTTGATATTCTCCTCAAGGTGACGGAGGTCGATGGCCTGGCACAAGGCGACCATGAATGTAGAGGACATGAGCTTGAATATGTCAATGGCCTCGGCGGTCTTCCTGGAGGAGATGAGACCGAGAGAGTTGACATCTTGGTTGTGTTGCTCAGCGTTTTGGACATGGTTGGTCACCGGGTTGCCTAAGAACTGGAGCTCGGAGCAGTATGAGGCCATGGCAATCTCAGCACCCTTGAAACCATAGTCCAAACTCGGGTTGCGCCCGCCAGAAAGGTTGGAAGGCATACCGTTGTTGTAGAAGTCGTTCACTAACTCCGAGAACTGCGCAAACATGAGCTTGCCGATCGCAGCAATGGCGAGCCTTGTGTTGTCCATGGACACACCGATAGGTGTGCCCTGGAAGTTTCCGCCGTGGATGGCCTTGCCACGGGAGACGTCGATGAGTGGGTTGTCATTGACGGAGTTGATCTCTCGCTCGATCGACTTGGTCGCAGCACGGATGACCTCAATCTGGGGGCCAAGCCACTGCGGCGATGTGTGGAGCGCATACCTATCTTGCTTTGGCTTCATCAACGGGTCAAGCTCGCCGAGCTTCTTTGCGAGAGCCATGTATGAGCTTCCTTCAAGGATGTGCTCCATGATGGCGGTGGCCTCGATCTGCCCGGGGTGGTGCTTCAGCTTGTGGGTCAAGTGGTCGGTGTTCTCCGGCATGCCGTTCATGACCTCACAGAAGACAGCCGATAGAACCTCGGCAAGGAGGCTGAGGATGTTAGCCTCGAAAAGCACCATGGACGCAAGCCCAGAGCCCACTGCGGTGCCGTTCACCATGGCCAGCCCTTCCTTGGGCTGCAGCTCAAAGAAGCCATGCTGAATGCCGGCGATCTTGAACGCCTCCTCCGCGTTAACCTTGCTGCCGTCTGGAGCAGTGGCCACGGAGTTTGCCCGACCGGTCACCAGGCCCACAATATAGGAAAGTGGAACGAGGTCGCCGGAGGCGGTGATCGTGCCCCGGAGCGGCAGGCATGGTGTAACGTTGGCGTTCAGAAGCGCAGCAACCGTCTCGAGGATCTCAAATCGGATGCCGGAGTACCCCTGTAGGAGAGTGTTGACACGGACAAGCATCGCCTCCCTTGTTGCTGCGGCAGGCAGAACATGTTCGTGGCCACCGGTGCCAAAGGCTCCGGCATTAAGGAATCTGAACAAACAAGAAGTGCACAAGAAAATAAGGCTTCCAGATCACACAAAAAATGAGTAGTACACAAAGATCAACAATGTACTTGATCACAGCATGGGCAACTGTGAAATATCTAATTCATTGGTGGTTTACTTTAACTGATTCGTACCTGATGAGCTCTCGCTGGAGAGCGCCGCCCTCCTTGGTCCTCCTGTGGGAGGTGGCACCGAAGTCGGTGGTGACACCGTAGCTGTCGGTGCCGTTGGCCATGCTGTTCATGACCCAGTCACTGCTCTCCTTGACCCGGCCACGGGCAGACTCGTCGAGCTCCACCCGGGTCTCGCTGCCGGCGGCCACAGCGGCTACCGTGGCGATGGTCAGGCTGGCGCCCTCCATGGTCACCACCGGCCTACGGTACTCCTCGACCATTCGCTTCACCGCGTCCAAATGGCTCCCGGACAGCTCCTCCGCCGCCTTCCCCCAGTTCAGGGGGTCGGCCCACGCAGGTTGCGCCACGCACAAGCCATTGCCGTTGCCGGCGACCTGCCCATTCCCAAACTCCATCGAGATTTGCAAAGAAGTAAGCTAGAAACTTGGGAGCTGTAAGTATGTGTATCGGAATGAAGCTTGATCAGGATGAGCTCTGTAAGTGGTAGACGGACTTGCGCTGAAGTGGAGCTCAAATTGCCGAGGAAAGCGAGGGAGGCTCTTCTTGGAGAGTGTCGGTGTACTAGAGTGGGGGTACCCTAGTATCCCGAACTTGTGCACGGGCAGTCGCAGCATCCCGCGGCAAGGCTTGCCGGGTGACCGCCAAGGTCCTCCGTGGTTCCTTTGGAGCCATTCAAGAACAAAGTATTCAAGCCAAGGAGACAAGGCCCCGGCAAAAGGAGCTTGCCGGGAAGGCCACTCAAGGCACAAGACCCTGGCAAGAGGAGCTTGCCGGGAAGGACAACCAATGCATCTCAAGGAACTTGCCGCGACGCGCCACGCGTCCCGGCAAGGCCCGGTGAGCGACGAGCTCCCGGACGCGATAAGACAACGACCGCGGCAAGGCGCTTGCCGCGGCAAGCTACCACTCTGTACCCGCGCTCCAGCACATCCACCAACGTGTCACTCTAGGACCTTTCCAGGCGTACGTGGCAGGAGGCTGTGCAGCCAGCGGTGCGCGGTGGCAAGCGGTGCTGACAAGATTGCCATCGTGGCGAGCGGTGGCGTCCCTGACGGTCCCTTTTGCACTATTTGGGCGACGCAGATGAGCATTTAATGCCCTTGTCCCCTGCCGTCAGAGTTAGGTATGATACACTGTAACAGGTAGTTGTACCAACCGCAACACCTTTCCATTTCTACCCTTGTCTACGTTGCCACCTGTCGGTGACCCCTTGAGCATATAAAAGGAGGCCCATGCGCAACGTAGAGGAAAAAAAGGAGGAGAACACTCTCACGCTCGGTCTCGTTAGCTGCTGGTGTGTACTGTAGCACTCAGCGCTCCCGAGCAAGAACTCAATACAAACCACAAAGCAGGAGTAGGGTTTTACGCATCCGTGCGGCCCGAACCTGGGTAAACTGCTCGTGTGCTTCGCATCGATCCGCTCTTCGTGCGATCTTCGCCCCCGCTGAACCGAAAGGGGCTCGGTGCGCCGGTCCCATAGGTGCTCGTGGATTCGTTCCCTGACATCTTTGGCGCGCCAGGTTGGGGGCGTCGAGGTTGTGTGAACCTGATCCGGCGTTCACACGAGCTAGATCTTCATCATCTTCATCGACATGCCGCCGAAGAAGAAGGCTTCGGAGGCGGCTGCTCCGTCCGCGCCGAACCCACCACCGCCGGAGCAAACGGCTGGTGGGGTAGACGCCGGCGGAAGAACGGGCGTCGACGAGGGAGCTCACGGTGCTGCCAGGTCCAAGGACAAGGCTGCACCGCCCATCGGCGGCGTAGTCGGCTCCCACAACGACCGGGCGCACTCCAAGACCTCGGCGTCCGTACATGCACCGCGCCCATCTCAGGAGGCGCGGGACCGGCAGCATCATGGTACTCACGATACCATACGTTTGCTGGACCAAGATCGAGCTGGTGGATCTCGGAGTGCTCAAGACCAGCATGCACGCCAACATGCTGGCACGAGCGAGGCACGGTCGCCTGGACGGGATACTGCTCCTTCTAACATAGTTAGAAGTCCGAGCATATCCCGATCCTCACACCGTTCGCCACCGCCACCCACCACTTCAGCAGAAGCTTTGGCGCGAGCTCAACTACTCCTGGACTACCCTCCAACGGCAGACAAGATCGACGACTAGAGGGCCACCATTCAGAGTCTCATCGGCTTCGCCAACGGCGACACTCCACGGCAGCCGAGTACATCGCAGCCGCGTCAACTCAACCAGGCACGAGCCGATGGCGACAAGACCGGTGGGGGTGCAACCATCGTGCACTCTCCGCCCCAAAAGTCAAGATCTCCGACTCGCCGGATCCACCTCGACAGCGACTCCACCGCGTCATCAGATCCACGAGCTCGTCGCGATCAGCACCAAGTTCTTCACGAACGACAGCAAGAAGACGCTCGTACTCCCATCGAGCGCTGAAGAGAAGCGCGGCGTCAATTGGACCAGCGCGCTGGGCCCTCTGTCGACATGCATGCGCCAGGGGAACCAGGCGACTTGCCGTATGCGGTAGGTTGCCCTGCGTTTACTCGTGAGCTGCGGCAAGTCTAGTGGCCCAGCAAGAAGAATTTCAAGCCAGACGTACCTGAGAAGTACGACGGCAAGTCGCATTCGTCGGAGTTCCTCGGCATCTACACCATCGCGATGCAAGCTGCCGGGGGGCGGGACGACAAGATCCTTGCCAACTACTTCCCGCTGGTACTCAAGCCCAACGTCAGGTCCTGGCTCATGCACTTGCCGGACAACTCCATATCCTCCTAGGCAGACCTATGCCATCAGTTTGTCGGCGCCTTTACAGGCGGCCACAAACCTCATGGCCAAGAGAGTGACCTTCATCTGCTCGCCCAGAAGGAAGGAGAGCCCCTGCGCAAGTACATTCAGAGATTCAGCCGTGTACAGCACAACATCCCAGATTTCCACCCTGCCGCGGTCATCAGCGCGTTCCATCAGAACGTGCGTAACCGCAGGATGCGGGAGGAGATGGCGATGTGCAAGATCAGAGACGTCAGTGAGCTGTATGCCCTGGCCGACAAGTGTGCACGTGCTGAGGAAGGGAGGAAACTCCCCGGAGAGAATACAGGAGCAGGAGGATCTGACAGCGAGGATGCTGCCCCGGCAAAGAAAAACCGGCGGCGGAACAACAGGAAGAAGAAAGGCAAAGATGTGCTAGTCATTGAGCAGTCCGGCAACGAAGGTGGCGCCAAGAAAGCCAAAGCTGGTAGCTCCGGCAAGGATATTGCCGCATGCACCAACTGCCAGGCTATGGCGGTCGCCGACAAGTAGGACGGCACCGACAAGCAGTACTGCAAGATCCACCGCACCAAGGGCCATGACCTCCAGAGCTGCAAGAAGGTCGAACAGCTTGTCGAGCAGCAAAAGGCTGAATACGAGCGACGCGACAAGGAGAAGGCCCAAGGAGGTGCTAGAGGATCCGGCAAGAAGCGCACCGGCCGGGGAGGACGCCGCGGCAAGGCCAAGCAGCGGCAAGGAGACAGACCTCCCCGCGGCCGCGACAACGATGAAGATGACGACGATGATGAAGACATGGATGATGTCGAGACCAGTGAGCAGGAGTTCCAGAAAGCCACAGAGGTCTTGTGCGTTGACGGTGGTGCTTCTCTGCATACTTCACACCGCCAACTCAAGCAGTGGGTGCGGGAAGTCAATGCGGCAGAACCACCTATCGAGTCACGCAAGCTTCTGAAATGGTCCAGCACGCCTATCATCTTTGATATTGAGGACCACCCTGATCGCACAACTGCGGTCGGGTGCTTGCCGATGTTGGTTTCACCAACTATCCGCAACCTCAAGGTCACTAAGATGCCAGTTGACGGCGGGGCCGGCTTAAACCTGATCTCCTCCGCTGTACTCCAGAAACTCCAGATCCCTGACAGCGAGCTTGAAGAGACTGGCACATTCCAAGGAATCAACCCGGGAAGGAGCAAGCCGAAGGGGAAGATCACGTTGCCGGTGACATTTGGCAGCGAGTTGAACTTCAGGACTGAGAGGGTCACTTTCGACGTTGCCGATTTTCCATTGCCTTACAATGGGATACTCGACCGTCCAGCACTCGCCAAGTTCATGGCAGCCTCTCACTACGCATACAACATGCTGAAGATGCCAGGCCCGATAAGTGTCATCTCTGTCCTTGGCGACAAGAAGGACAACTCCATTCTCCATGAAGGGATAACCCTTGTAAACTGCATCTCCTTCCAGTTGAATATGCTTCATCATGTCCTTCAGGATCTTTGGATAATCCTGGTCGCTAGTCAGGGTCATGATGGTTTCCGGGTGAAAGATCGTGGATGTCGCCTAGAGGGGGGGTGAATAGGCGCTTTAAAATAATTACGGTTTCGGCTTGAACAAATGCGGAATAAACCTAGTGGTTAATTTGTCAAGCACAAAACCTACAAAAACTAGGCTCACCTATGTGCACCAACAACTTATGCTAAGCAAGATAAACAACTAGGACATAGCAAGATATATGACAAGAAACAATATGGCTATCACAAAGTATAGTGCATAAGTAAAGGGATCGGGTAAGAGATAACCGAGGAACATGGAGACGACGATGTATCCCGAAGTTCACACCCTTGCGGATGCTAATCTCCGTTTGGAGCGGTGTGGAGGCACAATGCTCCCCAAGAAGCCACTAGGGCCATCGTAATCTCCTCACGCCCTCGCACAATGCAAGATGCCGTGATTCCACTAAGGGACCCTTGAGGGCGGTCATCAAACCCGTACAAATGGCAACCCTTGGGGGCGGTCACCGAACCCGTACACTTTGGCAACCCTTGGGGGCGGTCACCGGAACCCGTCAAATTGCTCGGGGCGATCTCCACAACCTAATTGGAGACCCTGACGCTTGCCCGGAGCTTTACACCACAATGATTGAGCTCCGAACACCAAGGTTGGGGCTATCTCCCCAACGTCACCATGAAGCTTCACCACAATGGAATATGGCTCCGAGGTGACCACAACCGTCTAGGGCGCCCAAGCACCCAAGAGGAACAAGCTCAAGGGTACCAAGCACCCAAGAGTAATAAGCTTCTCAACTTCACTTCCACGTATCACCGTGGAGAACTCAAACCGATGCACCAAATGCAATGGCAAGGGCACACGGAGTGCCCAAGTCCTTCTCTCCCAAATCCCACCAAAGCAACTAATGCTAGGGAGGGAAATGAGAGGAAGAACAAGAAGGAGAACACCAAGAACTCCAAGATCAAGATCCAAGGGGTTCCCCTCACCTAGAGGAGAAAGTGATTGGTGGAAATGTGGATCTAGATCTCCTCTCTCTTTTCCCCCAAAAACTAGCAAGAATCCATGGAGGGATTGAGAGATAGCAAGCTCTAAGAAGGTCAACAATGGGGGAAGAACACGAGCTCAAAGGATTAGGTTCATTGGGGAAGAAGACCCCCTTTTATAGGTGGGGGAAAATCCAACCGTTATGCTCACAGCCCGCACAGAGCGGTACTACCGCTCCAGGAGCGGTACTACCGCTAGGGCAGTAGAACCCCCTTGAAAAACAACAGCGAGGAGGCAAAAAGGCCAGAAAAACCATCGGAGCGGTAGTACCGCTTGACCTCACGGTACTACCGCTAGGGGTAGCGGTAGTACTGCTAAGGGTAGCGGTACTACTGCTTGCGAGCGGTACTAAAAAATTACATCCGTGCCTACCACCGCTGGACTTGTGACGAGTTTTTGGTCCCGAGCGGAAGTAGCCACGGAAGTAGCCGCGGTAGTACTGCTCCAAGTGGTAGTACCGCTCCCGAAAGCGGTAGTAAAAAATTACTTCCGCTCCTACCCGCGGTAGTACCGCTGCAGCCTTTTCAGTACACCAAAACGACAATAACTTTTGCATATGGACTCCAAATTCGATGAAACCAAGTTTGTTGGAAAGCTAGCGACAAGGGCTAACACAATCTTGATAGAAATATCAATAATAAGCAAGTTAGAAAAGGCCCATAAGAAAATGGTGAGAACCCTTCCTCAGATAAGACCGGTAAAACACCCAACACCGAAAACATCATAGAAGACACATGTGAACTCCGTTTTCGATGAACTCAAGCTTGTCATCAAGATGACCATAAGCTCTAAGACTCACAAAGAGAACCAAACAAGAACCAAGAAACATGATGCAAGGATGCAATGGTTTGAGCTCTCTACTAACGATACGATCAAGCTACCAACTTGAGAGCCCCCCTTGATAGTACGGCAAACGATCCTATAACCCGGTCTCCCAACTACCACCACGAGACCGGTAAAATAGAAATCCTATCAAGGGCAAACCTTTTCTTTGCACAAAGTCCACTTGAGCTAGATGTAGACGATCTTGACTTCCTCAAGTTGGACCACCTTTCTTGATTGTGTTGTCTCGATGAAGACTAGTAGATTGCTCCCCCATACTCAACTATGGGTGAGCCACTCTCCGGCATATCTTCACAAGTCCATTGTCACCAGAATGGATGGCAAGCTTCAAGCACTTGATCTCTTCGTGATGCTCCACTTGAAATTGCACACCGCAACCTAACCCCACAAAGAACTCTCACGAAGACCATGGGTTAGTACACAAAGCGTGATTGACAATGCTTACCATACCATGGGATTGCTTGATCCCTCTCGGTACATCTTCTACACTTTGTGTGTTGATCAACTTGATTCATTCTTTGACTTAGTCTTGATCAACCTTGAATCTTTTCAACTCTCTTCATTTGGATGATGTCTTGAAGGTAAACATGAATGATCACAAACTCTTCTTCTTCAAGACATGCTTGCGATAGGCTCAACACCCACAAGACCAATCTTTGGATAATTCCTTAATAGCATCTTGGTCATCACAAACTCTCCTTGAAACCAACAAATGAACTCCAAGAAAATCCTATGGACAAACCCTTCAAATATAACTCAAGGCAACCATTAGTCCATAGAGATTGTCATCAATTACCAAAACCAAACATGGGGGCACCGCATGTTCTTTCAATCTCCCCCATTTTGGTAATTGATGACAATCACTTTCAAGAGAGTTTATATAAGGAATTATGCATCACCATACCATGCAACAATAATGTATGCGCATGACATGCAAAAGCTTAGGAACAAAACCAAAGCAAGAAGAGCGAAGAGACAACTCTCTAAACTTCCTCACAAAACTAAACTCTCTGAAACTTCTCCCCCATTGGCATCGATTGCCAAAATGGGCGAATAGCTTAAAAGGTCAATATAAATTGTGTTCCTCCATAAATTATGTATTCCTCAAATTTGAGAGAGGAAGGCAATACATATATCCAACTGTAAATACTTGGAGGAAGACAAACTATATTGAGGCCCAAAGATTGCAAAAGAATGATATGCCACAAAGGCATAACAAAGGGAGAAAAACACGCAATCAAGCAATCAAAGGATACCAATTGAATCAAGCTATCAAAAGATACCAATTGACCCAACTAGACCAATGATCCTACATGCCAAATGAATAAAAGATATTATGATAAGAGCAAAGTAGTGTTCTATAGAAACTAGGGAAGCTCCCCATGATGTGTGCACAATTTAGTTTTGTATTTGGATACAACGAGCACAAAATAGGATTGTCGCTCCCCCAAGATCAATAGAACCTCACGACATAGCAACGGAGTGTTCTAAAGACATTAGTGAAGCTCCCCATAATTTATGCACTCCTTAGAATATTTTCATTAGGATACCAAGTGCACAAAATAGGATCATCACCCCCCCCCCCCAAGATCAATAGACACTCACACCAAGTGCAAGTGAGCATGAGGGAAACAAAGCCTAGCACTTGCAACAAACAACTGGTTGAGCAATATATAAAAGAGTCAACTTAAGAGTAGGCTCAACCAAATGATGTGTGTGAGTCATGGCAAAGCACTTGAGAAGATTAATGTATGGATGAACATTAAGCATCGGTATACTCTTGAATGAATGAGATACACGGTGCAAGGCCTATCATTCCCACACAAAACAGCAAATGGGTTCACAAGCTCACTAATAATCATATAAAGAGCCTATGCTTGTGACAACCCGTGGTGAAGATATAAATAGAGAGCGTTATCAAGACGAGGGATACCAATTAATTGGCAAAAGCCTTGTCAAGACAAGCAAGAGACAAAAATATCCTCACCACACAAGAGTGCATCTAGATGCAACAAGATAAGATCCGCACTGAAGGCAAAGGCTTTCACGGAGCCACCAAAGAAATGATACAAGAAAGACAAGGTGGTCGTGAAAGAAAGGATATCTTCTAGATATGTAATTTCTCTCAAGTGTATAAGATTCTAGGTAGATGAAAATCATGATGATATCAATCCGCAAAGAATAATGTACACTCGAAATAGTTACAAAAAGGAAGTAAAAAGATATCCACAAGGAAGTCATAATTATACCAATAAGATATTTTGCTTAAACGCAAGCACATGGCTAGATAAGGTCTTATTGTATATACATGAATTCCAACCAAGCGAACATCAAAGACATCACAACTAGAAACAAGGCATCATTGTTGGGATGCTTTGAGAAAGGAAACAAATATCACAAGAAGGAATGACTAACATGCCATGATGCAACCTACGCAAGGTTGGTGCAAGAAATGTGTGCATGAAGTAGATGATGATACTTGTTACCGAGATACCATTGGAAGGATGTAGTAGATACCATATGAAGGTAGATAGTAGTTCATTGATCATCCTAATTTGACTCCAATAAGCACATGGTGATACCACCTTCCTTTTGAATGAGCCGAGCATCCAATGCATCTCCAATTGTTCCTAGAACACCAACACAAACAAAATGGTACCCAAACTCATTGGGACCAAAGAGTTAGAAACACCAATACATAGGAAAAACTCCACAAACATATGTGCATTTATATATGAAAATGAATTTCATGCACATCTCATCCAAATTGAGACTAGGTGGAGTTTCCCTTATATATTGGGTTAAAGAAAGAAAGCATGCCAAAGAAAATACATGAAGTAAATATGCATGCTCAAGACTTTCAAGAAAGGAAACAAAATAAAAGGAAATACCAAGTGAAAATAGGATACCAAATGGAGAAATCATCACTTGGAAGATATCTATTAGAAGATACATCAAGGAATGAGATATCCATTGATACACGCAAAAGGAAAGATATCAGACTCCCAAAAGAGAGGATGGTTCCAAACAAAACAACCCATCTACAAAGTTTCATGATGGCACAAGTACCAAAAAGAAACGGCTTGCCTTCCATCAACACACACTTGATATGGATCACAAGATGAGTGTTCTATCGAAAATAGGATAGCTCCCCCACGAATTGTGCATTTAGAGAGATTTTGCATTCGAGTACAAAATGCACAGGGTGGGATCACCACTTTCACTATATCTAGAAAACACTCGACAAAAACAATAAAACACGAGATCCAGAAGTGGCATGGAAGGAAATGGGAGTTGACACAAACTTGGCAAGAGATAAGACAAATAAGACCAAAAGACAATGTAAAGATGATCAATAATTTCCACCACATAAATGATTACCAATTGTCAAAGACAAGAGGTATTTGGAAATAATTCCCGGTGATAGATAGCAATGATATCCAACATCATCTTCACACCAAACACAAGCAAAATGCAACTTGTAGAGCTAATATGCCACCTAGGAACAACATAATTTATACTATCAACTCTAGGTGACAATATCTCAAATTTACACATTTTCTAGGCTTGTAATATGCACATAGAATATTACTCCCCCATAATGTGATACCAATGAAAAACTTACCAAGATGCAAAAGAGAACCAACAAGAGATAATTAATGGAACATTTAGAATTTGACTTTCTCATGAGAAGACATACCACATAGAGACTAGATAATCTTGTAATATCAATACTAGATGGTATTCCTCATGTACACACATTTATAGGATTGTGAGGTGCACAAAGCACATCACTCCCCCAAAATGGAATGTTCCATTAATCTCTCACAAGAGCCAACTAAGATAAAAGCAAGAAGCACAAAGGGTCAATGCACGACACACACATACATGATGTGCAAACCAATATACACATACTTGATTTCTCAAGATATACAAATTGGACGCACATCATATACAAACACATGCAAGGAACAAAACCAAAACATGCAAAGGGGCAAGTAACTTTCAATGTAAACAATTTAAGCACGAGTTACCGCAAGGAGGAACATTGGATATAAGATAGAAACTTGATCATCCGAATGACTTGGCTTGAGACAATATGAATGATGAAGACCCCTTAATTCTTCATAATGTACCAAGTCTCCAATGCCCTCCAACAACGCCTATTGATCAAGTTTTAGCTTGTTGGTCCCCAACCAAGTTATGTCCTAAGAGGTTAGTCACAATAGGCTTGGCCACCCAAATGGTTCTTTTCTTTACAATACTTTGAGTACCAAAAAACTTGGCAAACACATTGCCAACATTATCCTTCCCAAGAAAATAGACATCATCAATAATAATTGGGTTGGATAAGTTACCACTAGTGCATGAAGAAGCAAGGTGACCCTTCTCACGGCATAGGTAGCAACATCTACTATTCACTTTCTTCTCATTTGATTTCTCAAAATGAGAAGCATTACCATGAGTCTTCTTGGGAAGCGGCCTTTCTCCAACTTGCGGTTGAGCACGAGATTGAACTTGTGGCCTCTTCCCTTGTTGCTTGTCACTAATGACCTTCTTCTTCAATGGGCAAGATCTAACATGATGCCCTTCAATTTAGCACTTCAAGCAAATAATCTTGGCCGAATTCTTGAGTTGTTCTTGGCCCTTCTTCTTGTTGCTCTTGGACTTCTTCTTCTTGTTGGAGTTGAATCCAAGTCCACCTTTGTCATTAGGTGATTTTTGCACACTCAAGATATTGTTGAGTGTGGACTTCCCTTCATGACACTTTTCCAAGTCTTTCTTCAAGGAAGAGACTTGGGCCATGAGCTCTTTGATTTCCTCTACATGGTTAGTATCAACACAAGTACTAGAGGAAGTATAGGCTTCATTGTTAGAGCAACAAGGCAAGGAAACCAATTCATCACAAGATGTACCAATGTTATGCATAGATGAATTACGAGGACTAGCACATGGCAATATAGCATTTTGACTAGAAGTGGTGCTAGCGACCACATGAGACTCACTAGATGTTACCTTGATGATCATAGCCTCATGAGCTATCTTTAGCACATTATGGGATACTAGAAGATCATCATGAGAGCTTGTGAGCTTTACATGACTTTCTTCCAATCTCCCATAATTGCTAGATAGCAACTCAAGTTGAGCCCTTAGCTCAGCATTCTCCTTCAAAATGGATGCTTCACTAGAAATAGAGTTAGTAGCACAAGCATCATCAATAATAGCAAGAGGAGAAGGCAACTTGGCAAGCTCTTTAGAATATGAAGCTTTAAGTTGAGCATGAGACTCGGTGAGTTTGATGAGCTCACTCTTAATGAACCTTGAGCCATTTTTGAGGTGATCAAAATCCTCAAGGAGTTTAGCATGTGCAACTTCAAGCTTCTCATTTTTAGTTTCAAAATCATTAGCCACCTCGAGAGCTCTATCACGGGATTCCTTTATTCTAGATAGTTATAGAGCAAAAGTCTCCTCAAGAGATTCCTTGGTGGTTTGTTCAAGTTCAAGAGCTTGCGAGAGGTCGGCGATCTCATTAGCGTAATCACGCTCATGACCTTCCATTTTCTCAATGGTGACCTCATGCTCCTCTAGATGAGATTCCAACTCATCAATATATTTCTTGCCCTCGATGGCAATAGACATGATTTCCATAAAGTTGGAACGAGCTAATTTATTCTTAAGAAGAGCTTTAAAAATCATTTCCCCCTTTATTTTTAAGGAGGCAACATTATCATTCTCTTCATCATTTTCTACATCATCATCATTGTCATCATCACTATCATCACAAGATATATTGGGGCTCAAAGTGGGAGATACCTTTGAAGCCTTAGCCATAAGGCAAAACGCAATAGATGATGATGTAGGATCCCTTGAAGCACCATTCAAGACTACATCTTGTTCCATGGGGTGTTGGGTTTCCTCTACATTGTTAGCACAACAATTCGAGGAAATAGATGCATTTTTATCATGGCAACAAGACATAGCAAGCATATCATCATGAGTTTTAGTCAAGCAATTTCTACATGATATGCAAGGAATATCAATACAAGCATGTGAAACATGTAGGGTGCTCGAAGTGTTAAAGTCCAAAGAAGATGCATTGCAATAAGATAGTGATGAAGGATCATCCACAATAAGCATACTATCATCATTGCAATGACCAACACTACTCACCATATCATTACCTTGTGGCAAACCACATGTAGGTGAAGTAGAAGAAGTTGAGAAGACAACACGGCCGGAGGTGGAGGGAGAACAATCATTCCTACATTTCTTGGACACACCATATTTATCTTGAAGCTTTGTCCACAACTCATGAGCATCCCGGAACGGCATGAGTTGAAATATAACTACATTGCTCAAAGCATCAAAAAGCACATTAGAAGCTTGAGCATTGAGATAAGAGTTTTTCTCATCCTCTAAAGATAATGTTTGTGCATCCTTTGGAGGAGAAAAACCCATATCTACAATTCGCTCTAAATTTGGGTCCATGACCCTAAAGAGATTAAGCATGCGAATTACCCAAACATCAAAATTTGTGCCATCGAAACTAAGAGTGTCAGAGAATCCTAAACCCGTAGTCGACATCCTTACTCTCTAGGCGGTTAAGCCTTATGAAGAGAAACCTGGCTCTGATACCAATTGAAAGATCGTGGATGTCGCCTAGAGGGGGGTGAATAGGCGCTTTAAAATAATTACGGTTTCGGCTTGAACAAATGCGGAATAAACCTAGCGGTTAATTTGTCAAGCACAAAACGTACAACAACTAGGCTCACCTATGTGCACCAACAACTTATGCTAAGCAAGATAAACAACTAGGAGATAGCAAGATATATGACAAGAAACAATATGGCTATCATAAAGTATAGTGCATAAGTAAAGGGCTCGGGTAAGAGATAACCGAGGAACACGGAGACGACGATGTATCCCGAAGTTCACACCCTTGCGGATGCTAATCTCCGTTTGGAGCGGTGTGGAGGCACAATGCTCCCCAAGAAGCCACAAGGGACACCGTGATCTCCTCACGCCCTCGCACAATGCAAGATGCCGTGATTCCACTAAGGGACCCTTGAGGGCGGTCATCGAACCCGTACAAATGGCAACCCTTGGGGGCGGTCACCGAACCCGTACACTTTGGCAACCCTTGGGGGCGGTCACCGGAACCCGTCAAATTGCTTGGGGCGATCTCCACAACCTAATTGGAGACCCTGACGCTTGCCCGGAGCTTTACACCACAATGATTGAGCTCCGAACACCAAGGTTGGGGCTATCTCCCCAACGACACCACGAAGCTTCACCACAATGGAATATGGCTCCGAGGTGACCACAACCGTCTAGGGCGCCCAAGCACCCAAGAGGAACAAGCTCAAGGGTACCAAGCACCCAAGAGTAATAAGCTTCTCAACTTCACTTCCACGTATCACCGTGGAGAACTCAAACCGATGCACCAAATGCAATGGCAAGGGCACACGGAGTGCCCAAGTCCTTCTCTCCCAAATCCCACCAAAGCAACTAATGCTAGGTAGGGAAATGAGAGGAAGAACAAGAAGGAGAACACCAAGAACTCCAAGATCAAGATCCAAGGGGTTCCCCTCACCTAGAGGAGAAAGTGATTGGTGGAAATGTGGATCTAGATCTCCTCTCTCTTTTCCCCCAAAAACTAGCAAGAATCCATGGAGGGATTGAGAGATAGCAAGCTCTAAGAAGGTCAACAATGGGGGAAGAACACGAGCTCGAAGGATTAGGTTCATTGGGGAAGAAGACCCCCTTTTATAGGTGGGGGAAAATCCAACCGTTATGCTCACAGCCCGCACAGAGCGGTACTACCGCTCCAGGAGCGGTACTACCGCTAGGGCAGTAGAACCCCTTTGAAAAACAACAGCGAGGAGGCAAAAAGGCCAGAAAAACCGTCGGAGCGGTAGTACCGCTTGACCTCACGGTACTACCGCTAGGGGTAGCGGTAGTACTACTAAGGGTAGCGGTACTACTGCTTGCGAGCGGTACTAAAAAATTACATCCGTGCCTACCACCGCTGGACTTGTGATGAGTTTTTGGTCCCGAGCGGAAGTAGCCACGGAAGTAGCCGCGGTAGTACAGCTCCAAGCGGTAGTACCGCTCCCGAAAGCGGTAGTACCGCTCCCGAAAGCGGTAGTAAAAAAGTACTTCCGTTCCTACCCGCGGTAGTACCGCTGCAGCCTTTTCAGTACACCAAAACGACAATAACTTTTGCATACGGACTCCGAATTCGATGAAACCAAGTTTGTTGGAAAGCTAGCGACAAGGGCTAACACAATCTTGATAGAAATATCAATAATAAGAAAGTTAGGAACGGCCCATAAGAAAATGGTGAGAACCCTTCCTCAGATAAAACCGGTAAAACACCCAACACCGAAAACATCATAGAAGACACATGTGAACTCTGTTTTCGATGAACTCAAGCTTGTCATCAAGATGACCATAAGCTCTAAGACTCACAAAGAGAACCAAACAAGAACCAAGAAACATGATGCAAGGATGCAATGGTTTGAGCTCTCTACTAACGATACGATCAAGCTACCAACTTGAGAGCCCCCCTTGATAGTACGGCAAACGATCCTATAACCCGGTCTCCCAACTACCACCACGAGACCGGTAAAATAGAAATACTATCAAGGGCAAACCTTTGCTTTGAACAAAGTCCACTTGAGCTAGATGTAGACGATCTTGACTTCCTCAAGTTGGACCACCTTTCTTGATTGCGTTGTCTCGATGAAGACTAGTAGATTGCTCCCCCATACTCAACTATGGGTGAGCCACTCTCCGACATATCTTCACAAGTCCATTTTCACCACAATGGATGGCAAGCTTCAAGCACTTGATCTCTTCGTGATGCTCCACTTGAACTTGCACACCGCAACCTAACCCCACAAAAAACTCTCACGAAGACCATGGGTTAGTACACAAAGCGTGATTGACAATGCTTACCATACCATGGGATTGCTTGATCCCTCTCGGTACATCTTCTACACTTTGTGTGTTGATCAACTTGATTCATCCTTTGACTTAGTCTTGATCAACCTTGAATCTTTCCAACTCTCTTCATTTGGATGATGTCTTGAAGGTAAACATGAATGATCACAAACTCTTCTTCTTCAAGACATGCTTGCGATAGGCTCAACTCCCACAAGACCAATCTTTGGATAATTCCTTAATAGCATCTTGGTCATCACAAACTCTCCTTGAAACCAACAAATGAACTCCAAGAAAAGCCTATGGACAAACCCTTCAAATATAACTCAAGGCAACCATTAGTCCATAGAGATTGTCATCAATTACCAAAACCAAACATGGGGGCACCGCATGTTCTTTCACCGGGCCTTTGAGAAAAGACTCGTAAAGGGTTGTCATCTGTAGGTATAAGTCAAAAGGGGTTCTTAGGACAACATACGGACATCCTTGTGTAAAATGGGGTCTTTTGTCCGAGAAAGGTTTGGGGTCAACTACTCCAAGGGTTCTAGGTTTTGGGACTGGGTGAGATAGCAAGAGAGGTGTAACACCCCCTTGTATTAATCACTGTGACATAATGTTAATCATGCCATGTCATGTCCATTTGCAATGCTAAGCACAGTGGTTAAACAAAGCAACTCAAATTTGCCCCTGAAAATTCAATTCAAATTCAAATGCAAAATGAAGTTGCTCCAAAAATTTTGGAAAAATGTTCATCTTACTGGCAATATTCCAAGATAAATGTTGATGAGGAAAACAACAACACCATCAACTTGTATTGGGCCAGAGCATTTAAAACAATGCCAAAACAGTATTTAAAATGCCCAAAACATTTTTGAAAATTTCAAAAATGTTCAAGTGTTGCCCAAACCATTTTCTAAAAGTGCAGAATAATCCAAAGTAATTATGTGGCCAAGTTTCACATTTTTGCTAAATGTTATTGCTGCTCAAAATATTGCAAACCTTTCTGTTAAAAATTAAACAGAAAACAAAATAGAAAAGGCCCTATGCAGTGCCTGTGCACTGGTCCTAAGTGCACAGTGCCTAAGGCCCGGCCGGCCCAGCCCACCTCTCCTCCCTGTTCTACCTGCTCCCCGCCGCCGTGTCGACCGCGCCCTGGACCGCGCGCGCTCGTCGCCGCGGCCGTCGACACCTGCCGCCACAGGGCCGGCGAGGGGATAAGGCCGCGCCGAGCCGTTCCCCCTGGCCATCCTCATCCATTCCCCCCTCTCCCCCGAGCTCGCCGCTCTCTCCCTCGCTCCTCTTCCCCCTCAGATCCGGCCACCGAGCGCCCACGTCGCCGTTCGACAGTCGCTGCCGCAGCCACCGGCGTCCACCGTCGCCGTCACCTTGTCCATCGCACGCGCGGTGGTCGACTACTCCTTCCCCGAGCCAGAGCCGGAGCAGGAAGCTACGGGGACGGCCGAACCACACCGCCCCTTTTGCTTCGGCCGCCGGCGCTTCTCCGACGAACCCCGCCGTTCTGCTGCTACTAAACCCCCAAGGGCCACCGTGTGTGCCGCTCGGTGAGCTCCTGCGCCTCCTGTTCCTCTCCGTTAGCTTCCACGCACGCCGTAGCTGTCTCCTCCCCACGCGCCCAAACGCTGCGCCGCGGAACTCGCCGTCGGCGAGTCTCCGGTGACCTTATGGTCACGGGCGCATGCCCTTTTGCTTCGCCGTGTCGCGTAGGTGCTTCCCAGCGTTTCATTTGGCCCGTTAGCCCGCCGCAACGTCGACTCCGTCGAGCACCCGAAGCCGCCGCCGCCTTGGCTCATCGCCGGCGCCGTTTCCGACCACCACAGCCCACGGGACTGCCGCGGTTGGATGCGGCTTAGCTTGCTCGTTCGAACGCGCCGCTCCGCGCGCCAAACGGTGGCCGGAGCGCGAATTTCGACCACCTCCCGAGCACGCCGCCGCGTTTTCGTGCTCGCCGGCGTTTAAACGCCGGCCGGCCGGCGTGGCTGACCTGGGGCCACCCCCAGGGTCGCTGCCAGTGGCCCCCACGGGCCCCAGTTGACCAGTTGACTTGGTCAACTGGCTGACTGGGCGTCCTGACCCACTGACACGCGGGCCCCACCGCACAGATATTTAATTAAAACGTTTTTATAAATAAAAGTTAATTAGTTAACTGTTAAGTCACTGACATATGGGGCCCACACCCCCTAATTAACCTAATTAGTTAGTTTAATCCACTGTTAAAAGAACAGAGACTGACATGTGGGTCCCACTGGACCCACAGGTCAGGTTTGACCTGGTCAGCCGTTGGCTGACGTCATGCTGATGCAATAATTCTTTTCTGTAATTTAAAATAATTCCAGAAAATCATTTAAACTTCGAAAATTCATAACTTTTAAACCGTAGCTCGGATCGAAAAACTTTCTATATGAAAGTTGCTCAGAACGACGAGACGATTCTAACCGTGCTATCTGTTTCCGTGTCGGGACCCTCTACGGAGGTGAACCCGCAACTTTTAGCCTGTTTCCGGTAGATGAATAGTGCACATACAACCGTAAATAATTCCAGTTAATTCTTAAAAATAACTAATATGACTTAGACATGTTCTTAGGCAACCATGCACTGCACGTTAGCTTAGCACGCTCTGTGTTGCATATGTTTTGTGTATTTATCTGTTTCTCCCCCCTCTTCTCTCTCGGTAGAGCCCGGCGCTGACGCAGATCCCGAGACCGACGCCGTCCCGGTGATTGGTTCCCCCTCCGACGACCTTGCTTTTGCCACCGAGCAACCAGGCAAGCAACCCCCCCCCTTTGATCATTCCGATATCGCCTATGTCTATTCTCTCTTATTCTTGCATTAGAATTGCTGCTACTGCTACTGCTCCTATTACTGTTGCATAGCCTGTTTTTGCTAAACTGTTGATACCTGTCTTTATTCATAAACTGCTTAGTATAGGTTGGGTAGCACTACTGTGGTCCCGCTTTCTCGTAGTTGCCTCGCATAGTACCCTTGCCTCGATCAAGCGATCGAGCCCCTTCCCCTGACCTTCTTCACATCACCGCACACCCCCTAATATGCTCGACTCCACAGAGTTAACATCAGGTGACGAGGGTGATACCTCCGAACTCACTTCCGATGTTGCCCCTGTAGTATAGCTAGCTCGTTGTGGGTTACCGAGGGTGATTCCTCTTCCCACTTCCGACTTAGCTTTGTCGTGCATCCGCTATGGTGATTACCGCCGAGGGTGATTCCTCCGGTATCACCTTAACGGGACTTGTCGTTTAGGAGTCCAACGAGGGTGATTCCTCGGATTCCTCATCGGCATAAAAACCACACGGATGCCCTGGATTACCATACCGTGTTTAAAGACGTATCGATCCCCGAGGCCGGACGTCGCCAGGAACAAAGGCGTGCGGCCAGAGGTATCGTGCGTCTGATGACACTTTGAAGTTACTACTACACATGTTGGATGGAGGCGGGTTGACCCAGAGGGGTACCCGCGAGTGCCTTTGAGGCGTGAGCTGTGGAGTCGGGTGACCAGTGAGGGTACCCGCGAGATAACTACGAGGCGTGGCCGGTCATTCCAGTCCTCGTCACAAGTCCTCGAGACGGGACGACGGGGCCAACAGTATCGTAGGCTCTGCTCGTTACCGCGCGCTCCCAATACACTAAGCGATTTGGATATTTGATCCGAGGGGCCTCCGGGTCCGATAGCACTAACCACCACGTGGGTGTGAGTGGGTGCTCTGCGTCGTATACATCAGCCGGAGTCGTCACGACGTCAGCGATTGAGCGGTCCGTTCGGATTGGACTTAGGATGCAACTGCGCTTGTATAAGGGGTTGCTAGGTCTGCTACCGAACGGCCACGTAACGTGCAGGAGCGTCCGGGGCGATGGCCAAGACCCCTGGGGGCATAGGTTAGTCCGACGTGCTTGATCCTCTCTGGCGGTATCCGGTCGGGTTGCGTCGTATTGTTTAGCCGAGGGCGGGCACGACCTGATGGTGTGTCCGGCCGGAGTTAAGCGAGTGCGGTGGGTAACTTGGTGCACCCCTGCAGGGAAGAAACAATCTATCGATAGCCTGTCCTACGGTAACGGACACTCGGAGTTGTATCCACTTCGGTACAACTAGAACTGGTGACTTGAGATATGAGGTTGATATGACTATAAACCCTTTACATTATGATGTACTACTCTGCTCCCTTCTAATTGCTGCAAGACCTTGAAGATGCTAGTCTTCGTCAGGACTAGGCTTTTCCCCTCTCTACTCTGGCTTGCTGCAGTCTAGTCCACCCACATAAAGCCTCCTTTGAAAATAATGCATTGCTAGTATAGATCTGATGTAAGTCTTGCTGAGTACTTTGGATGAGTACTCACGGTTGCTTTGCTTCCTCTTTTGTCCGACCCGCATGATAAATCAGACGATGGAGCCATGGTGCCTGCAGCCCCTGTTGACGACTACTACTACCAGCCCGAGGCTGGCTACTACTACTACCCGGCCGGCGAGTACTTCTACGAGGAGCCGGCGGACGACGACCAGGAGTAGGATCAGAGGTCCCAGGCAGGAGGCCTGCGCCTTTTCGATCGTAGCTTTTCTTTTGCCCCGCCTCGTATGAGGCCTATCTGAACTTATGTACTATGTCTGTACCCAGACATCTAATGCTTCCGCTGACTATGTGTGTTACACTTGTTATGTATTCGAGCCCTCGAGGCCCCTGGCTTGTAATATATGACTTGTATGTATTTATTTATGTTTTAGAGTTGTGTTGTGATTCCTTCACGTGAGTCCTTAGGCTTGATCGTGTGCAATTGCGTGTATGGTTAGTGCACGGTCGGGCCGGGGTCGTCACAGGTTGGTATCAGAGCCGACTGCCTGTAGGAACCCCTTTCCAACTCCTTGGTCGAAGTCGAGTCTAGAGGTCCAAAGTGTTTTACTAACTTGGCTGTGTGGCTTATGGCCCCACGTCGCCAATTGGGTGGTGTAGCTTCTTTTATTCCTCGTCTATACTCTGGGACTCTTCTCTCTCGTCTATTCGGGTTAAGTTTTACTAACTCCATTAGGTTCTCGTTTTCACATCTACCCGGAGAGCTGGATATCAGTGTGGTTTCTCACCATTGACCAGAATAGTCTGATAATCATTCCTTTCCATTTGTTTGTTTAACCTTTCTTATCAAGTCCTGATGATAATTGACTTGACAAGTCTGATTCTTCTTCTTTCAGATGAATCCTCTGTTTCCACCTCGCCCGGAGACTCAGCTTGTGCTTCGCACATGGGCTCGAGATGCCCCTGGGTTTCCGGCCATTCTAGTCGCTCTCCTGACCAGACTGGGCTACCGCTGGTACCCCGAGTACATGGTCTACGAGGAGTATCGCGAGTTCAACCAGGAGCAGTATTATGCTGTTGTTCGTATCTATGACCGGCAGGATGACTCAGACACTGAGCTGTACCGCTTTCGCGGTAGTGGCGTGACGGTTGCGATGGCAGTCCATGATGCTGCCTACGCTGCTGTCGCACGCCTCCGAGGAGAGCACAGGGATAGCTTGGATGCTTCTGAGTTTCGGTATATTCCGTATGCACCTGCTGGAGATGAGACTGGATACTACTCAGCTGTCTGTGCCCCGTACGAGAGTCGACGTTATGACCCGCAGGTTCTGATTCAGCACACTCAGGCGCTGGATCGAACTGCTCGGGCACTGGCGGTTGAGTTGTCCATCACTCGGACAGTTCTCTACCAGACGTTGACGCAGTTGGTACCGGCTGTCCAAGCAGGGACACTTCCTCAGTCTATCCTTTGCCCGCGCAGGATCAACACACCTCCAGGTGTCGAGTGGCCTGCGGTTGGAGGTCACACGCCAGTTCGTGGACCTCTGATTCCCGACCGATACCGGGTTCTGCATCAGAGTGCACATGGAGCTCAGGATCCTTCGGCGAACGAGATCCGCTGTCCGCACTTGCAGTTACCCCGTTTCAGTTCCCTTCTCCGACGTTGATGTAGCCTTTGCTATGTCTCGTTGTGTACTTCCTTACCGCGGTCTGCGCGCTGCCTACTATGTCTAGTTTTTGATTTTGCGCCGTTGTGCTGCCCGTTTGTAACCGACGCTATGTACGAACCCGTATGTCATGATGTGTACGATGTTGTATTAATGCACTTCCCTTATGTCGTGCATATTTACTACATTGTTGAATTCATGCAACGTGTATCCTTGTCGCTAAACCACCCCTGTTGGAATTATCAGGATGGCTGGTAACAATGATCCCCCTGCACCTCCGCCTCCGCCTCCCCCGCCTGACTATATGGCTGCCGTAATGCAAACCATGGACATGCAGCGTCAGGTGCTGCAGGGTATGCTCAACCAGATACCCCAGGTCAACGCCAATGCTCAGCATCAGCCAGCCGCTATCACTCTGCAAGAATTTCTGCGACTCAGTCCAACGATATTTCGCAGTGCCGCCAACCCCTTGGATGCCGATGATTGGCTGCGTGATATCTTCTTTGAGCTGGATTCTGCCGCCGTGTCCCCTGACAACTATGTCAAGTTCGCGACATATTTCCTGAAGGGTCCGGCGGCCCAGTGGTGGGACACACACCGGAACACAGTGCCTGCTGGAACTGTCATCACCTGGGCAGACTTCAAGACTGCCTTCCGCGCTCGGTACATCCCTGAGGGTGTTATCGACCGTAAGCGTACGGAGTTTCGCAACCTGATTCAGGGCAACAAGTCAGTTGATGCTTATCAGCGGGAGTTCCTGGAACTGTCCCGCTATGCTGAGGAGGATATCGCTACTGACGCAAGACGCCAAGAGAAGTTCAGGCGCGGACTTCATCATGATATTCTGCTTGCTCTAGTGGCACTGGACTTTCCGGACTTCGCCACTTTAGTGAACAAGGCCATTCAGGTTGAAACTGGACTCAAGCTACACAAGGACGCTCTTAAGCGCTCTCGCGAGTCGGGCTCATCTTCGGGCTCGTCTTCTCAGAAGCGCCGCATATGGATTCCTCAGAGCATGTATCGTCCAAACGCTCCAGTGTACAGGCCTTCTTATGCTGCACCTCGTCTGCCTCCTCCACCGCCAATGCAGTACAGGCCTGCTGTCCCAGCACCTCGAGCACCTGCGATTCGTCCAGAGAGTGGACTCTGCTTCAAGTGTGGCCGTCCGGGTCACCGTGCCAGAGACTGTCCGCAGGCTCAGGGTCAGTTGGCTCTTCCATCTGCTGGCCGTGGCAGTGGACGTGGAGTTCCTCCGCAGCGCAACAATAATGTCAGGCCTTCGAATGCTCGTGGTGGTCAGCTTCACCACGTCAATCTGAGTGAAGACCCAGAGCAGCCAGCCACAGTGATGGGTACACTTCTTGTCAACTCAGTATTTGCTAATGTTTTGTTTGATACCGGTGCATCTGATTCTTTCATATCAGAACCATTTGCATTTAAACATGGCTTTAAACAAGATAAACTACATCACTCGGTATCCGTACAAACCTCCGCGGGTCGGTGCAAATCTACCTTATTCTGTCCGGAGGTGGTAGTGGAGATAGAAGAAATGAAGTTTCAGGTACACCCCATTGTCCTGAAATCCTGCGGCATCGACCTTATCCTAGGAATGGATTGGTTGGAGGCTCACGAGGCCCAAATTGATTGTGCCACCAAGACTGTACGTCTTCGGCACCCCTCGAATCAACTCGTGAATTGCCGCGCTCGTATATCCCATAATGCCGAAGCTCAAATCTATGCCTTAAATGCATTGAATGCTTCACCACTTGAAGGGCTCGAAAGCATACCAGTTGTATGTGAATTCCCGGATGTCTTCCCAGAAGAACTTCCAGGAATACCCCCTGCTCGAGCCGTCGAATTTGTTATTGACTTGAAGCCGGGTACTACTCCTATTGCGAAGCGTCCTTACAAGATGCCACCGCATGAGCTCCTAGAGCTTAAGGAGGAAATCGACAAGTCACTCAAGAAGGGCTTCATCCGTCCTAGTTCCTCTGCCTGGGGAGCACCGTCTCTTTTCGTCAAGAAGAAAGATGGTACGAATAGGCTGGTACAAGATTACCGACCTATCAACCAGGCAACCATCCAGAACAAATATCCGCTTCCTCGGATCAATGACTTATATGATCAACTGGCTGGATCATCGGTGTTTTCTAAACTCGACTTGAGGTTGGGTTATCACCAGATCCGTGTTCGCGAAGAGGATATTCCAAAGACTGCATTTGTTACTCGCTATGGCTCTTATGAGTACACCGTCATGTCTTTTGGACTGACTAATGCTCCAGCTACCTTCTCCCGCCTGATGAATTACATATTCATGGATTACCTCGACAAGTTCGTCGTAGTATATCTGGATGATATTCTGGTATTCTCAAAGAACAAGGAAGAACACGCCGAACATCTTCGCCTTGTTTTGGAGAAGCTGCGAGAGCATCAGCTTTATGCTAAGTTTTCCAAATGCGAGTTCTGGCTTTCTGAAGTAACCTACCTTGGACATGTGATTTCCAAGGATGGCATTGCCGTTAATCCGGAACGGGTTCAGGCTATTCTTGACTGGACTCCTCCGAAGAATGTCAAGCAAGTGAGAAGTTTTCTCGGCCTTGCAAGCTATTGTCGTCGCTTCGTCGAGAACTTTTCCAAGATTGCCAAGCCCCTGACTAATCTGCTTCACAAAGGCGTTAAGTTTGAGTGGACAGATAAATGCCAGGAAAGCTTTCAAGCTCTTAAGGACAAGCTCGTTTCTGCACCAGTGCTTGCTCCTCCAGATTCTCGCAAAGACTTCGTGATATATTGTGACGCCTCTCGTCAAGGCTTAGGCTGTGTCCTAATGCAAGAACGAAGAGTAGTTGCTTATGCATCACGTCAACTACGTCCACATGAAGAGAATTATCCAGTGCATGATCTTGAACTTGCTGCAGTGATCTTTGCATTGAAACTATGGCGACATTACCTTCTCGGTAACCGGTGTGAGATTTATACTGATCATCAAAGTTTGAAGTATTTATTCACTCAGCCGGATCTTAATCTCCGCCAACAGCGATGGTTGGAAACTATTTCTGAATACGACTGCGGTATTTCTTATACCCCTGGCAAGGCTAATGTGATGGCCGATGCCTTGAGTCGCAAGTCATACAGCACTAACCTCAAGGTTAGGCGAGCTCAGCCTCGTCTTTATGAGGAGTTACGCAAGCTGAATCTGCATATCGTTCCACATGGTTCGCTTAATGACCTTGTGATACAGCCGGATCTTGAGAAGGCTGTCAAGGTGGCGCAAACCAAAGATGCTTTCGTTGATGTTATAAAACAGGAACTGCATCTTCCGAAATACAGGGATTTCTCAATATCCGAAGATGGAACCTTGTATTTCCGAGGCCGCATTGTGGTAACTCGTTTCGACCTAATGACTGACAAGGTCATGAAGGAGGCACATGATACACCGCTGTCTATTCATCCTGGTAGTACTAAGATGTATCGTGATCTCCGCCAAAGGTACTGGTGGCCTAATATGAAGCGGGATATTGCTCGATATGTTGCTGAATGCGATGTCTGTCGTCGCGTGAAGGCAGAACATCAGAAGCCTGCTGGACTTCTGCAACCTCTTCCTATTCCGCTGTGGAAATGGGATAAGGTGCAGATGGATTTCATTACTGGATTTCCTAAGTCCCAGAAGGGTAACGATGCCATTCTTGTCGTCGTCGATCAACTCTCAAAGGTTGCACACTTCCTGCCAGTCAAGGAGACTATCACTGCTAGCCAGTTAGCAGAATTGTATATCTCCCGAATTGTATCCCTCCACGGTATTCCGAAGGAGATCAGTTCGGACCGTGGCACCCTGTTCACTTCCAAGTTCTGGGAAAGTTTTCAAGAAGCTTTGGGAACTCATATCCACTGGAGTTCAGCTTATCACCCCCAGTCCCAAGGTCAAGTTGAACGAGTCAATCAAGTGCTTGAAGATATGCTACGAGCCTGTGTTATATCATTCGGTAAGAAATGGGAAGAATCCCTTCCATATGCCGAGTTCTCGTATAACAACAGCTATCAAGCAAGCTTAAAGATGGCTCCCTTTGAAGTTCTGTACGGACGTAAGTGTCGAACCCCTCTGAACTGGTCAGAAACTGGGGAACGACAAGTTATTGGTCCGGACATTATTCAACACGCCGAAGAGCAAGTCCGTATCGTGCGTGAAAATCTCAAGGCGGCTCAAGACCGTCAGAAGAGCAATTATGATCGCAAGCGATGGGGTCTGACTTATCAACCAGGTGATCAAGTTTATCTTCGTGTCACCCCTATGAAGGGCACACACCGTTTCGGCGTCAAGGGCAAGCTAGCTCCACGCTACATTGGCCCCTTTCCCGTGGTTGCTAGACGTGGATTCGTGGCTTACAAATTGCAATTGCCTCCGCAATTCTCGCATATCCACGATGTGTTCCATGTGTCGCAACTTCGTCGATCCTTCAAGGAGTCCCCGCATCGTGCTGTGGATCACGAGATGCTCGAGCTTCAAGACGATCTGTCTTATAAGGAGCATCCGATCCGTATCCTCGATCAAACTGAACGTCGGACCCGCCAGAAGACAACCAAGTTCCTGAAAGTGCAGTGGTCAAATCATACTGAAGATGAAGCCACTTGGGAACGCGAGGAAAATCTTCGGGCGGAATACCCCGACCTCTTTCCTTCTACCTCCTGAATTCTCGGGACGAGAATTTCTTTTAGAGGAGGAGAATTTGTAACACCCCCTTGTATTAATCACTGTGACATAATGTTAATCATGCCATGTCATGTCCATTTGCAATGCTAAGCACAGTGGTTAAACAAAGCAACTCAAATTTGCCCCTGAAAATTCAATACAAATTCAAATGCAAAATGAAGTTGCTCCAAATTTTTTGGAAAAATGTTCATCTTACTGGCAATATTCCAAGATAAATGTTGATGAGGAAAACAACAACACCATCAACTTGTATTGGGCCAGAGCATTTAAAACAATGCCAAAACAGTATTTAAAATGCCCAAAACATTTTTGAAAATTTCAAAAATGTTCAAGTGTTGCCCAAACCATTTTCTAAAAGTGCAGAATAATCCAAAGTAATTATGTGGCCAAGTTTCACATTTTTGCTAAATGTTATTGCTGCTCAAAATATTGCAAACCTTTCTGTTAAAAATTAAACAGAAAACAAAATAGAAAAGGCCCTATGCAGTGCCTGTGCACTGGTCCTAAGTGCACAGTGCCTAAGGCCCGGCCGGCCCAGCCCACCTCTCCTCCCTGTTCTACCTGCTCCCCGCCGCCGTGTCGACCGCGCCCTGGACCGCGCGCGCTCGTCGCCGCGGCCGTCGACACCTGCCGCCACAGGGCCGGCGAGGGGATAAGGCCGCGCCGAGCCGTTCCCCCTGGCCATCCTCATCCATTCCCCCCTCTCCCCCGAGCTCGCCGCTCTCTCCCTCGCTCCTCTTCCCCCTCAGATCCGGCCACCGAGCGCCCACGTCGCCGTTCGACAGTCGCTGCCGCAGCCACCGGCGTCCACCGTCGCCGTCACCTTGTCCATCGCACGCGCGGTGGTCGACTACTCCTTCCCCGAGCCAGAGCCGGAGCAGGAAGCTACGGGGACGGCCGAACCACACCGCCCCTTTTGCTTCGGCCGCCGGCGCTTCTCCGACGAACCCCGCCGTTCTGCTGCTACTAAACCCCCAAGGGCCACCGTGTGTGCCGCTCGGTGAGCTCCTGCGCCTCCTGTTCCTCTCCGTTAGCTTCCACGCACGCCGTAGCTGTCTCCTCCCCACGCGCCCGAAAGCTGCGCCGCGGAACTCGCCGTCGGCGAGTCTCCGGTGACCTTATGGTCACGGGCGCATGCCCTTTTGCTTCGTCGTGTCGCGTAGGTGCTTCCCAGCGTTTCATTTGGCCCGTTAGCCCGCCGCAACGTCGACTTCGTCGAGCACCCGAAGCCGCCGGCGCCGTTTCCGACAACCACAGCCCACGGGACTGCCGCGGTTGGATGCGGCTTAGCTTGCTCGTTCGAACGCGCCGCTCCGCGCGCCAAACGGTGGCCGGAGCGCGAATTCCGACCACCTCCCGAGCACGCCGCCGCGTTTTCGTGCTCGCCGGCGTTTAAACGCCGGCCGGCCGGCGTGGCTGACCTGGGGCCACCCCCAAGGTCGCTGCTAGTGGCCCCCACGGGCCCCAGTTGACCAGTTGACTTGGTCAACTGGCTGACTGGGCGTCCTGACCCACTGACACGCGGGCCCCACCGCACAGATATTTAATTAAAACGTTTTTATAAATAAAAGTTAATTAGTTAACTGTTAAGTCACTGACATATGGGGCCCACACCCCCTAATTAACCTAATTAGTTAGTTTAATCCACTGTTAAAAGAACAGAGACTGACATGTGGGTCCCACTGGACCCACAGGTCAGGTTTGACCTGGTCAGCCGTTGGCTGACGTCATGCTGATGCAATAATTCTTTTCTGTAATTTAAAATAATTCCAGAAAATCATTTAAACTTCGAAAATTCATAACTTTTAAACCGTAGCTCGGATCGAAAAACTTTCTATATGAAAGTTGCTCAGAACGACGAGACGATTCTAACCGTGCTATCTGTTTCCGTGTCGGGACCCTCTACGGAGGTGAACCCGCAACTTTTAGCCTGTTTCCGGTAGATGAATAGTGCACATACAACCGTAAATAATTCCAGTTAATTCTTAAAAATAACTAATATGACTTAGACATGTTCTTAGGCAACCCTGCACTGCACGTTAGCTTAGCACGCTCTGTGTTGCATATGTTTTGTGTATTTATCTGTTTCTCCCCCCTCTTCTCTCTCGGTAGAGCCCGGCGCTGACGCAGATCCCGAGACCGACGCCGTCCCGGTGATTGGTTCCCCCTCCGACGACCTTGCTTTTGCCACCGAGCAACCAGGCAAGCAACCCCCCCCCTTTGATCATTCCGATATCGCCTATGTCTATTCTCTCTTATTCTTGCATTAGAATTGCTGCTACTGCTACTGCTCCTATTACTGTTGCATAGCCTGTTTTTGCTAAACTATTGATACCTGTCTTTATTCATAAACTGCTTAGTATAGGTTGGGTAGCACTACTGTGGTCCCGCTTTCTCGTAGTTGCCTCGCATAGTACCCTTGCCTCGATCAAGCGATCGAGCCCCTTCCCCTGACCTTCTTCACATCACCGCACACCCCCTAATATGCTCGACTCCACAGAGTTAACATCAGGTGACGAGGGTGATACCTCCGAACTCACTTCCGATGTTGCCCCTGTAGTATAGCTAGCTCGTTGTGGGTTACCGAGGGTGATTCCTCTTCCCACTTCCGACTTAGCTTTGTCGTGCATCCGCTATGGTGATTACCGCCGAGGGTGATTCCTCCGGTATCACCTTAACGGGACTTGTCGTTTAGGAGTCCAACGAGGGTGATTCCTCGAATTCCTCATCGGCATAAAAACCACACGGATGCCCTGGATTACCATACCGTGTTTAAAGACGTATCGATCCCCGAGGCCGGACGTCGCCAGGAACAAAGGCGTGCGGCCAGAGGTATCGTGCGTCTGATGACACTTTGAAGTTACTACTACACATGTTGGATGGAGGCGGGTTGACCCAGAGGGGTACCCGCGAGTGCCTTTGAGGCGTGAGCTGTGGAGTCGGGTGACCAGTGAGGGTACCCGCGAGATAACTACGAGGCGTGGCCGGTCATTCCAGTCCTCGTCACAAGTCCTCGAGACGGGACGACGGGGCCAACAGTATCGTAGGCTCTGCTCGTTACCGCGCGCTCCCAATACACTAAGCGATTTGGATATTTGATCCGAGGGGCCTCCGGGTCCGATAGCACTAACCACCACGTGGGTGTGAGTGGGTGCTCTGCGTCGTATACATCAGCCGGAGTCGTCACGACGTCAGCGATTGAGCGGCCCGTTCGGATTGGACTTAGGATGCAACTGCGCTTGTATAAGGGGTTGCTAGGTCTGCTACCGAACGGCCACGTAACGTGCAGGAGCGTCCGGGGCGATGGCCAAGACCCCTGGGGGCATAGGTTAGTCCGACGTGCTTGATCCTCTCTGGCGGTATCCGGTCGGGTTGCGTCGTATTGTTTAGCCGAGGGCGGGCACGACCTGATGGTGTGTCCGGCCGGAGTTAAGCGAGCGTGGTGGGTAACTTGGTGCACCCCTGCAGGGAAGAAACAATCTATCGATAGCCTGTCCTACGGTAACGGACACTCGGAGTTGTATCCACTTCGGTACAACTAGAACTGGTGACTTGAGATATGAGGTTGATATGACTATAAACCCTTTACATTATGATGTACTACTCTGCTCCCTTCTAATTGCTGCAAGACCTTGAAGATGCTAGTCTTCGTCAGGACTAGGCTTTTCCCCTCTCTACTCTGGCTTGCTGCAGTCTAGTCCACCCACATAAAGCCTCCTTTGAAAATAATGCATTGCTAGTATAGATCTGATGTAAGTCTTGCTGAGTACTTTGGATGAGTACTCACGGTTGCTTTGCTTCCTCTTTTGTCCGACCCGCATGATAAATCAGACGACGGAGCCATGGTGCCTGCAGCCCCTGTTGACGACTACTACTACCAGCCCGAGGCTGGCTACTACTACTACCCGGCCGGCGAGTACTTCTACGAGGAGCCGGCGGACGACGACCAGGAGTAGGATCGGAGGTCCCAGGCAGGAGGCCTGCGCCTTTTCGATCGTAGCTTTTCTTTTGCCCCGCCTCGTATGAGGCCTATCTGAACTTATGTACTATGTCTGTACCCAGACATCTAATGCTTCCGCTGACTATGTGTGTTACACTTGTTATGTATTCGAGCCCTCGAGGCCCCTGGCTTGTAATATATGACTTGTATGTATTTATTTATGTTTTAGAGTTGTGTTGTGATTCCTTCACGTGAGTCCTTAGGCTTGATCGTGTGCAATTGCGTGTATGGTTAGTGCACGGTCGGGCCGGGGTCGTCACAAGAGGCACTCACAATCATCCAACAACTCATAACTATGAGATTCCAAACATCTCAACTTCCATTGCTTCACGAACTACTACAATGTTATTTCCATACTCAACTCAACATTGTAATAAAGGGTATTCCATATTCATCTACATGCTTCATTCCAATATGAAAATCTCAACTACTGAGATCAATCTTCCTCCGGTCTAGAACTTCTCTTAGTAAAATGCTTTACTTCCTTGTAGTGTAGACTAATGGCATAATACCAATCTAAGGACTTCATGGCGACTGTCCTGGTTCACTGGGTTCTTCGCTTCCTGGTTGGGCATTTGATAGCATAATGACCTAAATCCTTGCACCTATAACATGTGATGTCACTCAGGTCCTTTTCCGCAGAAGTTGGATTCTTCTGGGGACACATGCTCTTCCTCTTACTTGACTTCTTCGTTCCTATCAATACTTCTATCTTCTGTGGATCAAACTCCACTTCTTCTGTCGGGAAGTCTCCCAGATACTCTTGACTTTCCCTCGTGCATTGCTGTGAAAGATGTCCTTTCTCTCCACATGAGTAGCAAGCACGGGAATAATATCTTTCTAGTCCTTCTCCATCAGGGTCGTCAATATCTTTCTCCATTGCGGATTCCCTTAGGGTTTCCTCGAGAGCTTCTTCCATAGCTTCTTTCTTCTGTTGGATTGTTCGTTGCACCATGGGGTATATGTGACATTGAGCAGGGTAGTGGGTAGTCCCTTCACACAAGAAACAAGTAATCTGCCTAGTTGGGCATTCTATAGCTAGGTGACTTCCTTCACAATTAGGGCATTCATCCTAATGTTCCTCCTGGGTGTGTCCTATTTCTCCACAAATCCTACAGGCACAAAGTTTCTTCTTCGGGTTGTCACCACGCTCTCGGTTGAGACGGGATCCTAACAGGGTCTTCTTGAATTCCTTCCAATTTTCTGCTCTATTACATCCTTGTATGGCTTGATGCATCTTCCACCATGTTGCAACACTTTTTGTAAAGTACTGAAGAGCGTATTGAACATCATACTTCCTTTCAACTAAATTCTCTCTGAAGTGATCATCCATGTTTTGTATCCATAACTCTGCCTTCGGCTGGGTCATTGGTCCAGAGACTTCAAGTCTATCTTCAGTCATCCTCTATTGGGTCCAAGGGTTTTGGGATGAGATACAGAAGAGATAGAGAGGGACACTCAATACAAGCAAAAGTTTTGAAAAGACGGGTTTTGCTTTGTGGCCGTCAGAAAAACATCAAACAAATGACGGCTCACAATCGTCGCATCTAACGTAAGTACATAATAGGGGTTGGTCTTCTAAAGGTCATCATCTCCTCAAAGTCGTCAACTCTTCAAACCTTCGGAGTATCCATTGTTGTAGCTTCAACACTTCCAATGTATGGTAAAATCCTCTTTACTCCGAAGTAGTCCAAATGGCAAAAGGTATTGTCTAACTATTTAAGGTCAAAGAGAAGTTTGTCAAAGCTCAGAAAGGAAGAGAGATAAGAATCTTTTTGAAAAAGGATAGTTTTAAAGAAATCCTTTCCTATGGTCTGGCCAATTTCTAGGGTCACGTCCTACAGTCAACATGTGCTCTGATACCATCTTGTAGCGACCACGATCCGGATGGACCGAAGTCTCTGTGTTCTGTGTCATCCCTGGATCGGTATGCTGACACACACAGTACAAACAGGATTTATAACAGAGGTAAATCACATGTATTAAGTAACGTAAATACTATTACCTCAAATCGATCATAGCGGAAGCAACAAAGGTCGTGGATTCCCATCAACACCAACGGCAAAGTTGAGTGTAGAAATCGTAACCCCTAACGTATCACTTACTCGTCGTAAGATAATCCTGCAACATAAAACGTTCCAGCCCGAAAACGGGTCAGTACATTGAATGTACTGGCAAATTCACACTATAATGATAATGATGAATAAAGCCTACAACTACATGCATATTTGGCTGGTGGAGGCTGTAAGGTTAAAAGTTTTTATGTAAAGCCAAGTTTTCCCTACTTCAAAGGAATGCATTTTAATTAACTATCATGGTAGTTGAAAAAATTGTTGAGAAGATAGACATCCTCTCAACCCCAATTAAAAGTAATCATTAAACCCAACAAAATTAAATTAAAGTAACGTGTTGAGATGCACATGATAATCCAAATACCAGATACTCAAGATGTCCATAACCGGGGACACGGCTAATCATGATCAGTTCGTACACTCTACAGAGGTTTGTGCACTTTCCCCACAAGACTCGATCGCCTCCGTTTGGTTTCTCGCACTACATGGTGTTTGAGAAACGGATGACCGAGACACAGTCTTTCCGAAGAGGTCCCCTTAACCAGATAGATAGGCCGGTACACCTACAAAACCCAACTACATCTGCTAGCCCATCATGGAAAGGTTTCCCACAACTTACTCAACTATGCCAGAGCCCATATTGGCATGTGGCTGCACACGGAACTTTCTAGCATGAAAAATCTCATGATCCCTTTGAGCCTGGGTGGCGGTCCAAAAGAAAAACAGGCAATCCTGGAATACCCAGGTGCCTCAATCCATCCAGATGTGTATTAAAGTTGCCACCTTAAATTGAACTATTAATTAACAACTCACATCTGTCATGGATTTCACTCAAACCCAAACCACGTCTACGAGCATAGCATGTCCTAACAGCAAACGTAGAAGTAACTCCCAGGGTTTGAATGTAATGCAGGTAATAGGTACTACCTCAAACTACTTCCCAATCCCACAAGTTAATTGATCCTACTCATGCAATGTGTGAGGGGTTTTGACTAATGCAATGAAAACTGGGTAATTGGAAAGCATGATCAAAGTGTTACTTGCCTGCAAAGTTGATGAAGATGATTCGCACTCAAAACTCTGGATAGATCTACTCGTCACACTCCGGTCAATCTATCGTAAGCAAGCAATAGTAACCACACATAAGCAATCACTCAGAAAGATCAGACAGAGTGAATAAACACTTTGGAAAACTTCGAAAACACACGAATGACTCTTGAAACACAAAACAATTTCCAACAGTACCAAAATTATGTGAATTTGGCCTTATCGGAAAGTTTAGGTCAAGAGCTTCGATTTGCAAAAAGAATCAACTCAAACGGAGCTACGAAACTCAAGTTATGATCAAAACAAGTTTGAATTTAAAAATAGTTGAATTCAAATTTTAAAATTTCAAAAATATGTTTGAGTTGTATTACTGGAAAGAGGGCTTCGTAACGAAGACGTGGGCGTTGGTTTCATTGAATTTGGACTAACCGGTAAAAAGTTATGGCCGAAAGAAGATTAGGGGCTAATCTGTAAAATTAACAATTACACACAAGTCCCTGGGCGAAATTTAAAAGAAAAAGAAAAAGCTAAAGAGCGAACGCTCGCTATTAGGGCTTAACCAGTGAACGTTCACTGTATAACTAAACCCTAAAAAAATAAAACCGATCTAAAAAGAAAACCTAATTAAAACAGAAAACCGAAGCGGTTTTTATACCTCAGCGGTTTTTCCGCGGTTTTGGATCGAACCGGGCGGTTCGTCGGTTCGGTCGGTGGGGTCGGACCCGGAGTGGATCGGGCTCAGACCCGGCCGGCGGTGAACTCCGGCGAGGCTGGCGGCGGTGGCGGTGGCGTTGCGGTGAGGCGCGGTGCGGCGCGGTGGTGGGAGCTGCGAGGCAGTGCGGTGGCGAGGCAGCAGCGGTACGCGGCGGCGGCGGCGAAATCGCGGCGGCGGCGGCGGGATTTGCGGCAGTGGCGGCGGCGCGATGCGAGGGCGGCGGCGGTGGCGAGAAACGGGGCGGCGGCGTTGGCATTTATAGGACGAGGGGGTCGGAGCTTGCGTGGGGAAGGGGGCAAGGGGAGAGAGTCCGGCGGCGACACGGGAGTCCGGCGGCGGCGGGGCGTACGGGAGTCGAACTCCCCGTCGGGAGCTCGGGGACGAGCGGCTGGGCCGGCTGGGCTGGGCCTGGCTCGGGTGCTGGGCCGGCCTAGTTCGGCGAGGATAAATTTATTTAAAAAAAATAACAAATTTCCAGAGAAACAAAAATAAATAAAAATATTATATAGGCATATAATATATCAAAATTTGCAGAACAATAAGTCCTACAAGGTGAACATTTTTCTACTGCCAAATAAAATGTCCACAAAATCAAATAAATGAAAAGGTCCTACTGTTGCAATAAAAACCAAATAAAAATCATTTTTAAAATACCAAAATACTTCAAATTTATTTCTCTCCAATTTTCTGCTGTAGGGAATCATGTTACCCTATTTTCCATGTAATTTATTTTTGGAGAAAAATAATTTGAATAAAACCCAAATAACTCAATATTTGAAATTCAGTTGCAGAAACTTTCAGAAAACTTCCAACTCATATTTTCTGTAATTTGAAGAAGTCATTTTATCTTCTCTCGGAAAAATCATTGAGTTGCTGAAAGTCTCTGAATTGAAAATATTTCGATGATGAATTTCAAAATCCTTCCAAACCCTTTATCATTTAAAATAAATGGAAGAAGTCATATTATCTTCACTCTAGGGTTTTGTGTTTGAAAAAATTTGAATTCCCTCGGAGATCCAAAAGCAAAGTGAAAGTTTTGGGAAAGTCATTTTATTCCCTCTCATTTAACTTTCAAAAGTTTCAAATTCACTCAATTTCACTCAGCACAATCAGCAAGCAATCAATTCTATCTATTTATTATAACATTCCAAAATTTAGAATTTTGGGATGTTACAATTGCCAACTAGACAATCTTGATGATATGCCATAAAATTAAATGAAGATAGGGTTGAAATCATATCATGATACGGTATGATAATAAATGATATGCTACTATGTGCCATGCTTGTCAATAAATAAATCAGTATATGATATTATGCATTAGGAAGGTAGTATTATACTCCACTAGTATCATATGCATGATACTAATATATGATACTCCCAATTACAACCAGCCTAAAAAGAGGAAATGAGGTTTCTATGCAAAAACAACGGCATTAGTTTAATAGTTAGTGGAGTTAGCTTTCAACAAATCGATCGCTGGTTTCCTTGTCGCGTGCACTTTCTATCACTCCTTTTTTGAGTTTCGAAACAGAGAAAAAATGTAGCTGGGCCGAGCCCAGCTAACGCGGCTGTAGGAGCCACTTTGCGGAAAAAGTAATAACCAGCGCCTGCAGTGCCAAATAGGGATTGCCATCACGCCGGTTAGACCGATTGCCAATTGGTGGTTGACCAGGCCGTTACCTATTGAAAAAACAGGAATTTTAAAAAAATTGATGATTTTGTTTCAAACATGAATTTTCAAAAATGACATAAATTTCCAAAAGCAAGGTTCAAGAATTCAACAAAAAAAGTTCATGAATCAGGGAAAAAGATCATGAATTCAACAAAAAGAGCTCATAAAATTTGAAACAAAGTTGATGGATTAGAAAAAAGTTTGAGAATTGGAAAAGGTTTGTCAATTCAAAAAAATACGAATTTCGAAAAACCAATGAATTTGATAAAAGTTTGCCAATTTGCAAAAATTCAGTTTTTTTAAAAAACAAATCATGAATTTGAAATGTTTGGTAGCCTCAAAAAATTTATATGAATTGGAAAAAAGTTCGCAAACTAGAAAAAAGTCATGAATTTTAAGAAATGTTGATGAACTTGAAAACAATGTTCACGAACTCGAAAAAAGTTTATATTTTTAGAAATGTTGATGAGCTCGAAAGAAGTTCCTGAATTTAGGAAAAAATATTGGCTTCTAATTTTTTTTTGGGGAAAAATGAGCAAAGTTCTCAAAGTTTAGAAAATGTTCACGAATTGAAGAAATGTTACAGAACTTGAAGAACTTTGTGAATATGAAAAAAAATTGCGGCTTCAAAAATGTTCACGAAATTGAAAAAGTTCGCGAGCTTGAAATTTTTTCACGAATTTCAATAAAATTTCATGAATTGAGCGAAGTTCATTAACTTGATTGTTTTCCATTATTTTGAAAAAGTTCTTCAATTTAGAAAAAGTTCGCGAATTAGAATTTTTTTTGTGATTTAAGATAAAGAAGAAGTAAAGGGAGTGGAAAAGGGAAAATGGAAAAATAAAAGGAGAAAGAAAAAATATTAAAAAAACTAAAATAAAAACCAGCCGAATAATAGAAAAGTAGAAAAGAAACACCGATGGAGAGGCACATAGAAGTTTCCTAATAAAATATATATTCCGTTCCAAAGAGCTTGTCTTAGATTTATCTAGATATGAATATATCCAACACTAAGATATGTCTAGATACATTCATATCTAAATAAATTTAAGATGAGCTTTTTTTGGATGAAGGAAGTAGAAAATGCAAACTGCACTCGCGAAAACCTGTCTCTCTGTGTCGATGCGAAGGAAAAAACGTTAATCAGCCGAGTCCACGAGCGAGGCTCCGTCCGCCTACTTATGACAGATTGTTATGGGCCGTTCTACTACTAATGGGTTCTGTATAGATGTTTATTTGTGGATTCCAGGCAGCTCACTCTGCAGAATTGTTTCATTTTTTACGGGAATTTTTCGTAGCATCCCAGCTCATGCCCTATGTACGTTCTACTTGAATTTTACTCCACCTAGTAATTATTTAAACTGCGAGAAAGAGGAAAAAACTCACGAAAAATGGAGGCTCCACATGCCATCCTCCATCTGCTGCGAGATCCTAACAAAAATGCAAATCACTAATTATGTGTTAGAACATGTTGATGTTGTTAGGATCATAATGATTTTCACTCCACCACCTACCTTTGATTGGGACTGAGAAGAATCATGGTCATTAATATTGTCTTTTATTAAAGATAGTTCTGTGCACTCCTTGAGGAAGAGGTCGTGGGTGTGGCCGTTTATTTAGTAGAAAAAAAGGCTTTCGAGATACATGTCTAAATGTGTTTTATATGTTGCTCTACTTCTCCACAAACGTGATCTATTTTCCTATTTTTACACCAACAACATTACACATATTTTCTTTGTCTCAACGTGCTATGAATAAAGCAAAGTTAAACAGACAAAATCAATATTATGGTATGAATTGAATTGTACATGTCCGTGCAGGAAGTTTTTAGCCCACTTCCTCCGAGATGTTGTTGAGAGGATACAGATGAATAGAATCAGCCCATGGCGTGCCAACAGTGGTGTTGCTGGCCGGCCTGATGCACTGCCACACGGCGCTGTTGCACTTGAACCCGGAACCGAACCCGATCATCCACACTCGGTCGCCCTTCCGCATCTGTCTCTTGGCCTCAATGTATGCAATTTCGTACCACAATGAACTGCTGGATGTGTTACCGAACCGGTGAAGCGTCATCCGTGATGCCTCGACATCCCTATCTGATAAGCCTAAGCTATTTTGCACCGCCTCGATCACTGCCCGCCCACCGGAATGGATGCAAAAGTGTTGCAAGGCCGTTCGGAAGTCAGGGACATATAGCTTGACCTTCCTTCTCAGCACCTTCCTTGCAATGAACGCGATCGCAAAGAGCAGCTTCTCCGAGGGCGGGAGGACGAGGGACCCTATTGCCGTGATGTTGGCCTTGAGAGCTTCGCCGGCAACTGACACAAGGTCCTTGGACAGGTATACCCCTGTTTCTCCCTCATCGTCCTCTTTCATGGAAATGCATAGATAAGCTTTGTCGTGTGCGGCCGTGAGCGTTCGCACAATGTGCATGAGCCGGAATCGGGCCATGGACTTGGACGTCGACAGCAGCACCGCGGCCGCACCCATGCGAAACAGGGCGTACGGCAACATCATCCCCCGGTTCTTCCCGGTATAGTTGATGATAGTGGTGCCCTCCGTGGACACCATCAGGGCGCGCGCGCCCTGCGGTGCCGCCTGCAGCAGGTTTCTCGTGACCTCTAGCGAAATAACCCCGGCACTGCACCCCATTCCTGATATGTGCACGCTTCGAATATCAGCTCTGAGCTTGTACTTGTTCATGACGATGTCAGCCAAGCTCGGGGTCGGGTTGAAGACACTGCAGTTGGTGACCAGTATGTCGATAGCTCCAGGACTTATGCCGGTCTTGGCGAACAAGTCATCGATGGCTGCAAAGATGACCTGCTCCGCCTCGTCACGGCCATCACTTAAGCAACATCGCGGCGGCATATAGTGGAATGAAGGATGGAGGTAGGTCTGGTCACCGAGGCCCGAGCGCTTGAGCATGCGGGTCATGAAGTCGACACCTCCATCATCGAGGTAAGGCGAGAAGCGAACGTTCTCGATGGAGGAGCCTATGGAGACACGACAATTAGATTTAGGCCGGCAGCAAGCGTAGTCAACGAGGTACACGCTACGAGGGTGCCTCATGAGGTAGAGGGTGGCCAAGGCAAACGGGAGGAAGATGGCCATCAAAAGGTGAACCTGCCGGAAACCATGGAGCCAGGAGAGGATCTCCTCGGGTCCGAGCTGTGCGGCTTTACGGAGGACCATGATGGCTGTCACCGGTGCAGCGACGAATACAAAGAAATTGTTTACGACGAGGCGGAACAATGGTTTGAGGTGCTTGTTGAGAGGGGTGGTGAAGCCATGTGGCATGCTGTGCTTTTGTGTTGTACGTGATGAAGTGTCCAAACCTATATTAGGAGATTTTATAAAGGGCCGGACCGCCTCGTTGGTAAATATCACATCCTGTCGTCTTCTCTACACGTGATTTCGAGGATACAAACTTGACTTATTTGCTAATTCTCATGTTTTGAAACTTAGAGAACACATGATAATGTGTCTTGGATGAGCTCTTGACGTGTATCGGATATTAATTCCTCTCTCCTAACAAGCCACGTTATTGTTTGTTAATTTATTGGTGGTTGGTGGCATTATGAGTGAGAGTGATTGATACACTGCACATTTCGTTGGCCAAGAGAAAGGAGGGAGAGTTTTTATGCTCTTGGGTGGAAAGACAAAAGAGTCCTTCTCAAGTACTACTACAAGACCGTTGATGGCGCGGAAACAACATGCCGTTCCATTTTGACAAAAATAATCCAAATATTGGACCAAATCTGGAGGTATATATAAAATTGAATTAGATGCCTCCAATGGATGAGAATTATTCGTTGTAAAGAGTACAACATTTCATAATGAGCAGTGCTTCAGGGACACATGTTAAGAGCCAGCCATCACTTTGGTTTGATGGAGTTATAGCCATCGATCACAGCTTCCTCTAAACACCGTCCACCGAACTGTCCTGTGCATAGTGATTTCGTTTCATAAAATTATACAAGGATGAGGATTATGCTCTCTTGGTGTATCCATATTCAATATGACAGTATACTCCTGCAAGAGTCGGTACGTATGTGCGCGTCCGCTTATGTATAAAAGCTGGGAATAAAACCACGTGTGCACCGATTCATGTAATCGTAAAATTTAGTTATCCATGAGCACCAACAATTTGGACTTTGTAGAGACCCGAATGTTTGTCGTTTTTGGTCCGCATTTTCTTTATTTTTATTCCATCTAAGTACCTAATCATGTGGAGATTAAGAGAATCTCTAACCCGTCTAATAAACCACGGTACTGCAAAATTCGTTTACGGGATACTGTAAATCAATTCTGCGGTACCACGCGCGGCACGGCAGAACAAATCATGTAACACGAACTGCTTAAACATAGTACTTCCTGTCAATATACTTTGCCGTTAAGACAGAGTTCATCACAAACTTGACACATACGAGAACCTAAATCTAACTACTCATCACCATCCTTCTTCACGTGGAGATGGTACTCCATCAAGGAGTGGGAGAGAAAGAAGGCATAGTCGTACTCCACCTTCTCCACCTCCAGCCACGCCGTGGCACCTTCTTCTCCGGTGGCGGATGCCTTCTTCACCTCAAAGAACACGTGTTCTGCCTCCCGAAGGCGGTTGGTGATCGACCAAAGATCTTGTGGAGGCAGTCGAAGTTCTGCCATGCCTGCTGGCCACCGTTGCGGGAGAGCGTGCCGCGCTCCAGCGTATCCACTTTGCGCCACTTCTCCCCCGACGGGCGGAGGGAGGAGCTCTCAGCCTCGTCGCCATGGCGGAGCTAGGACGGCGGCGAACCGCCACGGCCCCCTCGCCCACCCCTCCCGTGTCCAGCGCTTGACCTCGGATTTGGTGTGGTGTGCCTGTGCGTGCGACAAAGTGCGGCGGGAGGCAGATGGATTTCTCGCCGGAGGGAACGATTTGTGATGGAGGGGGAAAGGGGAAATGCCGATTGCCAAACCTACAACGTGGCCGCTCTCGTATATATAGCGGACACACAGGCGGTTTGTGGGCCGCCCATAATTTTTTTACGGGCCAAGGCATTTTTACGGTATCTGGTCGGGCTGATTTTTTCACGCATAATGTAAAGAGCAATGCTACACGTACAAACAATTTACAGGCTTTTACAGGGTGGGTTAACCTTGATTGGTCAATAGGTGAGCGGGGCGGCCCACCCCCCTTAAAATCAGGGGGGGAGAGGTTTGTGATTGGTTGTTAGATGGAAAGAGCGTGTAAAAGCTTGTAAATCTTTGTATGTCTAGCATTTTTGTAATGTAAATCTGTAGGAATTTAACGGCCGACGAGCTTATCTGAGACACATAATTTGACACCTGAAAACAGATCTCAGGTCGGGTGAACTTGAATGCGGAGTATATAGGCCATGTGTTAGCTCAACGAAATCAAGATATCTTCCTCTCTCCTGTTTTTTTTTTCATGTTTAGCTATATCCTCCATGACAAGCAAGTTTTTTTGGAGGGATCTGTAATGTCCAAGTTAATTCATTATTCCTACTGCTGTTAAAATGAATTTACATTTAAAACATTAAAACAAGATCGTTCTTTGTATAATAAAGTTATTAATATTACAGTGGCATGTATTTCTATTTTACAACCATCTTCAAACAATGTGCAATGTAACATGCATACGAAGAAGAAAATTGCATGGCAAGGCGTGCCTTTGCTTCTAGTGGTATGCATGTATGTGCAAATTGGAAGCTTCACGATTGAGATTAAAGATCTTGGCAACGTTTTCTTATCCTATTGTATTTAATTGATAGATGGTAATCTATATTATTATTTCTGAATGGGGCTCAGCCCCTCTCTATTATAATAAGACATAAGAGGAATACAACAGTATGAATAAGATTCAAGAAAGGGAAAAGGGAAGAGCTAGTTCAATGCACCGACGAGAAAATCACCACGTGTGATTGCAAGCGAAACACACGCTATGGAACGAAAACCTAATAGAATAACAACCTAAACCTAATAAGTTTCAACACATAGCATAACTAGAACCACTCAGCACGTAGGCTGGCACACCACAAAAGCACATCAACTCTAAACCACAACAAACCCCAACAAGCAGCTAAATATCACATCATCCAGATGAAGTTGTCGCCCTCCATGTACTGAAGGGCAGGTACTCATCAGTGTAGTCATACTAGTCTTCAATCTCGGCACCTTGGGTCATCACCACTCCAGTCAAATCCTTCTGTAGACCTGCCCAAGGATAACAAGGATGCAGAAGGAGCAAACACCGATTCAAAAGGAGTTTTTAGGGCCATTTAAACCCAAAGGTAGTTCCGTTACGGCAATTCCAAAATCGCTCAGCAAACAACACCAAGCCCGACTGTATAAATGTTTCATACCCAAATAGAAATGCGTGCATCAATTAGAAATATTGCCACGGATTACAAGGACACAACTCAGTTTCTAACCCAACCCCCACCATTCCCGG
>LR738709.1:26063190-26105332 GCA_902687465.1 Secale cereale
CGGGGGGGGGGGGGTGTATCTGGAGCACCGATGCTTGTGGTGCTACTAGTGCACCGAAGTCACGATGCATAATTTTTTTCTTTCAAAAATTCAAAAAAACTTATTAGCACATTCGCACAACATAAATGTAGCTTGTCATAAAATTTCAAGACAAAATTCGAAATATGGCTAAGAAAACAAAATTGAAATTCAGCACTAAATAGTACATAACGTGAGTTGGGCTTTAGATTTGGCCCATTATCACACTGATGCCAAATTTGTCATTTTTGCATCTCAAGAAATATTTTAAATTGTGATACGAAATTTTGTGACAACATACATTGATGTTTTGTCAACGTGCCAGATTTTTTAAATTTATTGAGATGTTCTACGGCATCCGGTGCACCCTATACATTCCCTCGTACCCAGACCACCCTCACACGGGGGGCATATTAAGAATAGGTGTGGAGAAGTGTATAGCTCATTACAAAAGGAATATTTCATTGGGTGCTTTTTTGATAATTTAAATTTATGTTACAAATTACCATGATTCAACTTTTTCTACCTTTTACTCATAATGTGTGCCCCTATGGTCAAGTCAATACAAATTCACTAAATTTACAAAGCCCTCACTCGACATGCTGGCGCATGTCACCATCGTCAATGGGAGACCCTCGTCTGTCCAACATGGGCTCCTCTTTTTGCAAAGCACGGACTTTGTGCTAGTGATAAACATATGACAATAAATCTCGGTGTTCTTGCCCTCACACTAGTGCAGAATCGAGCTTTAGTCTCGGTTCGTAAGGACCTTTAGAGCATCTCCAGCCGCGCCCCCAAGAAGGCCCCCCAAACGTTTTTTCGTCCGCCGGCGCCAAAAAATCGGTCCAGTCGCGCCTCCAAGAGCCCAGTTTTCGCCGGCTCGGGCCGAAATTGGCGCCGGCGGACTGATACGTCCAAAACGTATCTATAATTTCTGCTTGCTCCATGACACTTTTGGGTGATATTGCTATGATATTCATACACTTCCATACACTTTTGATCATATTTGGACTAACTTACTAATCCAGTGCACCCCAGTGCCAGTTTCTGTTTTCGGCTGTTTTTGTATTTCAGGTTTTCACGTTTCGAGAACTGCCCAGAAAAATTATATAAAAAATCAGCGAACCGAAAACAACACTGCGTCCGAAGGGCAGCCTGGGGGGCCACAGGGGCTCCAGGCGCCCTGTGGGCGCCCCCTCCCCCCTGGGCCGCGCAGGGGGGGCGCCTGGGCCCCCCGAGGCTCCCCCTGTGCCCTACTTCGGCATATATTTAATGGGTTCCCCGTAACCCTCAGAACAGGACTTCTTTTCGCGATCCCATCTCTGTTCCGCCGCCGCCGCCGCTTCCAAGATCAGGAGCACCAGGAGAACTCTTCCCGGCACCCTGCCGGAGGGGAGGATCACCACCGGGAGCTTCTCCACCACCATGGACGCCTCCCGGATGACTCGTGAGTAGTCTCCCTTGGACCATGAGTCCATGACCAGTAGCTATGTGATGTTCTCCTCCCGTTCTTGTGCTTCACTAATTAGTCCTCGTGAGCTGCCCTACATGATCGAGGCACCTATGTAATCCTTATGCTGTTGCTATGTTGAGTTTGCTGGGATCCGATGGATTATGAGATTATGTTCAGATTGATCTTGAGTAATATATTTGATTCACCTCTTTTATATTTTAGTTCATAAGTAATTCTTGCATGTTCTCCGTTGTTATTTATTGCTTTGGCCAAGTAATAAGTAGTGACTCCAAGAGGGAACGTTATGCTCGATTGTGGGTTCATGCCCCTCGATGACTAGCTTGAGTGACAGAAACATGAGTCTAGGGGATGTGCTGTTGCCACAAGGGGGAAAACAACGGTGCTTGTGCCCGCGGGTGCAAGGATTGTTTACTTTACGCAAAGTTCTTTTAATGCAGTTGTCTGTTGCATTGAGTTTACACTATGGGTGGGACTCGCAACTTAATACCAGCGAGATGTTCTGGATAGATATCTCAAGGTGGATGATTAGTAGTAGATATTGATGGATTTCGGTCTACTTACTTTGGCGTACCGCCCATGCTTTGAACCTCAACCTTTCTTGCAATGTAGTCAGCATTGGTTTGCGTTCGTGGTCCTGTCAATTGCCCAGCTGTAATTTGTTTACCTCACATAGCTATTTTATCGTTTTTTGGGAGAGAGACATCACTAGTGAACATCATGAGACTCCGGTCCATATTACCATCATTGATCACATCCACTATTTACTTTTCGCTATTTTATTTACTATTGCAAAACACTATCTATCATATTGCTTTTAACCCTTTGTGAACTACAAGGCCGGAGAGATTGACAACCTCTCTGTACTTGTTGGGAGCAAAGTTATTTGTATCTGTGTGCAGGTCCACGTTGACTGCTAATTGCGCCGTTAGCAGTTGACACCTACTTGTTGAACCTAGGAGTCTCTGGGGATTCGATCCTTGGCATCTTTGCTAGGGGAAAACACTTCTACTTACTGCATCTTACACCTTCCACTTGGGGTAACCAACGAGGGGTTCGAGGCCCATCAAGGAGTATTTTCTGGCGCCGTTGCCGGGGACTCCACTCTTCAGGATAGGGGAGTTGCATGCTATCTTTTACCTTTGCTTTTTAGTCTTGTTAGTTTACCTTTCATTTTTGCTTTAGTACCTTTTTTATCAAAAATCACAAAAATAGTTATCTTGCTTGCTTGCTACTATGGGTTCTACCAAAAACACTAAATGGAAGGAGTGCACCCCTACTTCCATTGCCCCACTTATCTCTGACGGGGTTTACAAAAAAGATAAACCTTGTGATTACACTAGTTATGACGGAGAGTTATGCCCATGGCATGGTCTTCCAGGAAAAAAGTATGAGCCTCAGTTTAAAATTGCTCCTAAGCTTCCCGAAACTTGGGAAGATGTTCAAACTCTTATAATAGAGAACGAATTAAACAAAGAGGATGAAACTACAATTCTGCCCACTAATGATAAAATTGATTTTGATAATTGTAGTATTTCAGAAGTTGTTGCCTTTCTACAAGGAATGGCTAAGGATCCCAACACTAGCACGCTTAATCTTGCCTTCACAGAGCATATCACTAATGCTCTTATCAAAGCTAGGGAGGAGAAACTTAGAGTAGAAGCCTCCATACCTAGAAAGCTAGGAGATGGTTGGGATTCTATGATTAAAATTAAGATAAACAACTTCTCATGCTATGCTTTATGTGATATTGTAGCTAGTACTTCCATTATGCCCAAAAGACTATATGATATGCTTAAATTGAAATCTTTTAATTCTTGTTCTTTTGGTGATGCTCTCGTTGATTCTTCCATAAAGAAACCTTTGGGGAGGATCGACGATGTTCTTATTGTTGTCAATGATAATTATGTGCCCGTTGATTTTACTGTTATGGATATTGAATGTGATCCTTCATGTCCAATTATTTTGGGACGTCCCTTTTTGCGCACCGTTGGTGCTGTCATTGACATGAAAGAGGGTAATATAAAATTTCAGTTTCCTCTCAAGAAAGGGATGGAACACTTCCCTCGTAAGAAGGTCAAGTTACCTTTTGAGTCCGTTGTACGGGCTAGCTATTCTTTTACTCTTGATAAAACTTGATCTATGCATTATGCCTAGCTTAAAGGCATAAAAGAAAGCGCTTTTGGGAGGCAGCCCACATGAATAAATTTTTTGCTTTTGTTGTGTCTTGATGTTGTTTACTGCTGTAGCATCATCATTGTATCTTTGCTTTTCATATTTGTGCCAAGTATAGCCTCTGATTGCTAGAAAGTTCAAAAGTTGTGAGGTGCTGTCCAGGAAACAGATTCTGTCCTTGGATAGAAAAATTCGTATAAAATCACCAGATCATCTTTTTGGTCTGAATTTTTTCTACAGCGTTCTCTATATAATTGTCTTTCGTGCGTCAGTTCTGAGTTTTTTGATTTGAGTTGCAGAAGTATCCCGAACAGGTCAATTACTGCCTGCCGTTCTGTTTTTCACAGATTCTGTCCTGTTTTGCCTTACCTTCACTTTGCAAATTGAGAACTTGATTTTTCTTTGCAAAAACCTTTTGGCAATCTTGAGAAACAGTAGAACTTCAAGAATATCCTTATTTCCAGCAAGGTATAATTATTTTATTAAGGGTACTAACCTCGCTAATCAGATTATGATGAGTTGTGTATGAAGGGAGTTTTCAAGTGTGCGAGGGAAGATGATAAAAAGATTCAGGAGTGTCAAGCGCTCAAGCTTGGGGATGCCCCCGTGCACCCCCAAGAAATATTCAAGGAGACTCAAGCGTCTAATCTTGGGGATGCCCCCGTGCATCCCCTTCTCCATCAACATTATCAGTTCGTCTTTCGTTTCGCTATATTTTTATCACTTCATATGTTATGTGGTACGCTTGGAGCGTCTTGCTTTTAGTTTTTATTTTTAGTTTTTCATAACGAGTCGGAACCCAGCATTCCTTTATGTGGGAGAGAAACACGCTCCACCTCTACCTAGAACAATACATAGAATTTTCATGTCTATCTATGCTGTGTGTGTTCTTTGTCTTTTAATAGCTACTATCATGCTCTGCTCTTAGTATTCATGCTTATCTTTTCAAGAGCTTTTATTTAGTTGGTTGCTTGAAATCTCTTTAATTACCATGCTCACCTTATTAAGAGAGTTTGCTTCCGTTGCATGGGTTAATGTGTCTATGATAAAGATGCTACTTTCATGATGGTGCTTAGTAGTTCAGGTTTTCTTTTGGTTAATCTCAAATAGCTGGGGGGTTCCCAATGTGTTATTGGAGTATCAACTTGGTTTGTTTGCCTATGATGTGGTATGGTTTAGTAATATCTTCCTTCGAGAATTTATTTTGATTGACTTGGCGTATGCTCACGCATATTCAAGACTGTAAAGAAAGTCTGTCAAGCCTTGATGATCTTTTGTTTCTGAGTAGCGATATAACTACCATGCCTGATTCAATATTGCTTTGTCGCTCTGCATGATTATGACCGTCATTGCTCTCTTAGTTGGTCGCTCCCAGTCTTTTTGCTAACCTCCACCTGTACTAAGCAAACTAACCATGCAATACATAGCTCATGGGAAAGTAGCCTAAAAACTATTGTGGTAAATAATATGTTGCCTATGTATCTTATTTCTTATGAGTTGCTTGCTGAGCGGTAACCATGTTTCTGGGGACGCCATCAACTGTCACACTTTTGTTGAATATCATGTGAGTTGCTATGCATGTTCGCCTTGTCTGAAGTAAGGGTGATTTACCGTGGGTTGAATTAATATGCATATTGTTAGAGAAGAACATTGGGCCGCCAACCAAAGCCATGCATCATGGTGGAAGTTTTAGCTTGGACCTTAATCCTCAATCTCTCATGAGAATATGCTTATGCATTACAGAGGAGTCCATCATCTATTTTCTATGTTGTCCCGGTATGGATGTCCTCAAGTTGAGATCTATCAAAAATGAGAAATCAAATGCGATCTATCTCCTTGGACCTTTGTACAGGTGGCATAGAGGTACCCCTTTGTGACACTTGGTTAAAACATATGCAATGCAATGATAACCCATGGGGATCCGAGCTAATTAGGACAAGGAGCGAGCACTATTGGTATTCGATGCATGAGGCTTGCAACTTATAGGATGTTTTATGCATGACACATATGAAGTACTACTACCGTTGACACAATTGCTTCCATGTTTTAAAATAAAAAGCTTTAGCACTTAACCTCTCTTTTACCTTCATGTTGAAGCACCAACTACTGAGAGCATGATTGTCATTCTGAGTGTAATGTGCATTGTCCCAAAGTAGCATTGTCTTTTGCATGATTGTGATATCGTTTATTCTGAAATAATTGTATCTAGTCATCACTTAAACCTTGAAGGTGCCCTTGCATTTATGTTTTGCATCACTAAAGGGGGCAAGCTAGATATCACTTTATCATATTTGCACGTCATGTTCATTGCAAATCTTTTTGATGTTTCAGTTTCATATTGTAAAACTTTTAGTCATTTGTGATTTTCTCTTGAGACAACTTAATTACTATAGAATCATTGTCTCAGTAAGCTTTTGTCATATGACTATGAGAAAGTCCTATATGGTTAATAGCATGTCACCACAGAAATTATTCTTGTTATCATTTACCTACTCGAGGACGAGCAGGAATTAAGCTTGGGGATGTTGATACGTCCAAAACGTATCTATAATTTCTGTTTGCTCCATGCCACTTTTGGGTGATATTGCTATGATATTCATACACTTCCATACACTTTTGATCATATTTGGACTAACTTACTAATCCAGTGCACCCCAGTGCCAGTTTCTGTTTTCGGCTGTTTTTGTATTTCAGGTTTTCATGTTTCGAGAACTGCCCAGAAAAATCCAGAAAAATTATATAAAAAATCAGCGAACCGAAAACAACACTGCGTCCGAAGGGCAGCGTGGGGGGCCACAGGGGCTCCAGGCGCCTTGTGGGCGCCCCCCCCTGGGCCGCGCCGGGGGGGCGCCTGGGCCCCCCGAGGCTCCCCCGGTGCCCTACTTCGGCATATATTTAAAGGGTTCCCCGTAACCCTCAGAACAGGACTTCTTTTCGCGATCTCATCTCTGTTCCGCCGCCGCCGCCGCTTCCAAGATCGGGAGCACCAGGAGAACTCTTCCCGGCACCCTGCCGGAGGGGAGGATCACCACCGGGAGCTTCTCCACCACCATGGATGCCTCCCGGATGACTTGTGAGTAGTCTCCCTTGGACCATGAGTCCATGACCAGTAGCTATGTGATGTTCTCCTCCCGTTCTTGTGCTTCACTAATTAGTCCTCGTGAGCTGCCCTACATGATCGAGACACCTATGTAATCCTTATGTTGTTGCTATGTTGAGTTTGCTGGGATCCGATGGATTATGAGATTATGTTCAGCTTGATCTTGAGTAATATATTTGATTCACCTCTTTTATATTTTAGTTCATAAGTAATTCTTGCATGTTCTCCGTTGTTATTTATTGCTTTGGCCGAGTAATAGGTAGTGACTCCAAGAGGGAACGTTATGCTCGATTGTGGGTTCATGCCCCTCGATGACTAGCTTGAGTGACAGAAACATGAGTCTAGGGGATGTGCTGTTGCCACAAGGGGGAAACAATGGTGCTTGTGCCCGCGGGTGCAAGGATTGTTTACTTTACGCAAAGTTCTTTTAATGCAGTTGTCTGTTGCATTGAGTTTACACTATGGGTGGGACTCGCAACTTAATACCAGCGAGATGTTCTGGATAGATATCTCAAGGTGGATGATTAGTAGTAGATATTGATGGATTTCGGTCTACTTACTTTGGCGTACCGCCCATGCTTTGAACCTCAACCTTTCTTGCAATGTAGTCAACATTGGTTTGCGTTCGTGGTCCTGTCAATTGCCCAGCTGTAATTTGTTTACCTCACATAGCTGTTTTATCGTCTTTTGGGAGAGAGACATCACTAGTGAACATCATGAGACTCCGGTCCATATTACCATCATTGATCACATCCACTATTTACTTTTCGCTATTTTATTTACTATTGCAAAACACTATCTATCATTACTATCATATTGCTTTTAACCCTTTGTGAACTACAAGGCCGGAGAGATTGACAACCTCTCTGTACTCGTTGGGAGCAAAGTTATTTGTATCTGTGTGCAGGTCCACGTTGATTGCTAATTGCGCCGTTAGCAGTTGACACCTACTTGTTGAACCTAGGAGTCTCTGGGGATTCGATCATTGGCATCTTTGCTAGGGGAAAACACTTCTACTTACTGCATCTTACACCTTCCACTTGGGGTAACCAACGAGGGGTTCGAGGCCCATCACGGACCCAACCCGAACCCGGCGCGTTGGGGGTCGCTCGGGGGCGCCGGGCGATTCGTTTTTGGCGCGAAGAGCCGCGGGCCCGTCGCGTCAGCGACTCGACTCTCTTCTCGCCGCTTCGTCGTCCTCATCGCCTCGTTTCCCACGGCAAATCAATGCCAAAGTTGCGCGCGCTGCCGCGCCGGTCAGCCTTCATTGATGCCTCACGGGCGGCGCAGTGAAGGCTGGGCGACGCGTCCCTTGGCTGTCACGCAATCACGCCACGCGTAACGCGCCGGCCAAGCCTACCACGCGGCGCCTCCGCCTATAAAAGCCGACCGCCAGCGCACCGGAGAGACTCGCACCGATCATCCACCGACGACGCGCTCATTTCTCCCCCTTTCCTCCTCTCGCCGTCCCCAGTTGAGAAGCATGGCCGAGCGTTTCCCAGGCGACGGCGCGGCGGCGAACGGATTCGGGCGCCGTCATCTGCACGAGGACGAGGATCGCCTCCTTTTCGAGGTCGAGTACCCTGTCCCGCCGGACATGCGGGTGCCCGGGGCGTGGAGGATCAGCGCCGGCTGTGTGCCGGTGCCCCCGATACCCACCGGCGCGGCGCGGAGTGCGGAGATCGCACGTATCCGCTCGTCCCTGCCGCGTGCGGCGAGGGAGAGGCCACGGTACGTCCCTGGCAGCCCAATCTGGGAGCCCTACTTCCGCCGCCGGCACGACGAGCAGCTCGAGGCCACCAACGGCGTCGTGCCCTCCAGCAGGTTAAACGCTGATGGCCGGCGCCGGTGGTGGGGCGTGCCCGGGCGCACGTTGGAGTCCGTCCTCGAGTACATCAAGGGCGGCAACACGCCGCGCCTCGAGTACCCCGCTCCCCCGTCCTTCTCACGCCGCCGGGGAAGCTCCTGGACGTCGAGGCGCATGGAGACCGGGGTGTCCTCCTCCTCGTCCGGCGGCTCTCCCTGCCTCCACCTCCGCCCCGTCAAGCCAGATCCCCAGGACACGCCTGTCAGCGCGCGTACCCGCAGCTCTGGCGCCCTCGTCGAGCCCAAGGCGGAGTCCGGCCTCCCCCCGAAGTACGAGGAGATAGCCCGGCGCGGCTTCTCTGACGAGGACGCCATGCGGTGGTCGCGCGACGACTACCTGCGCGAGGAGATGGTCCAGCAGTGCCGGGCCCTGGAGGAGATCGCCGCCCGCAAACGTGGGCGCGAGGACGAGAACGGTGTCGTCATCCTCGATAGCGACGACGACGACGCCCCCGGACCGTCCAACCCACCGCGCCAACCGGGGGAGGGATGCAACAGGGACGACGGAGGCGGGGGCGGGGACGACGACGACGACGACGGCGGCGGTGACTACACGCGGTTCTACAGCCTCCTCGGCATGTAGAACCGCGTGGGCGGGCGGCGAGGCGGGCGCCGTGGGAGACGGCGGGGGTAGCCCGAGGTAGGTTTTTCTTTTTTTGTAAAATATGTTTAAATTTGAACGAACTCGCCCGTGTTTGCGTTGTGTTTGCGCCGAATTTGAACATTTTAAAAACCCGTGGGGGGCCGCGACTGGGGGGGCATCACGCCCCCAGTGCGTGGTTTAGCGCCGGTGCGCCCCCAGGGGGCGATTTTTAGCCCCTCCTGGGGGGCCAACGGCTGGAGATGCCCTTAGTCCCGGTTCTGCAACCGGCACTAAAGGGTGGGGACTAAAGGTCCCCCCTAGTCCCGGTTCAACACGAATCGGGACCAAAGGCCCACCACGTGGCACGAGCCCGCGCTAGGGGCTGGGGGACATTTAGTCCCAGTTGATAACACCAACCGGGACTAAAGGAATTTTTTTGAATTTTTTTATTTTGAAAAAAACGAGTTTTTTTTTATTTCCAAATTTCTGAACTATATGACAATTTAATCTCTAATCACCCCTCATCACTGCTCAAGTCTAGAGCACTCATTATTTCAAATCATCTAACTTCCCAGCTGGTCACCCATCTTCTCACTACTCCAGCCTGAGCACACTTAATATTTTAGTTCTATTCACCCTAGTTTCCAGGAGCACTTGTTGTTTTCCTCACAATAGTAAGCTGTCAATCCTATTAACCCTTAGGAGTTTAGCTTGAGCATGAAGTCACAAGTTTCACCGTTTGAGTTTGAAACTATTATTATAAAAAACCAATAATTATTTATTAACACTAATATTTCTTAAATAAGTAGTTTGACCAAAATTCAAAAAAACTTAAATTTGAAGATAAATTTTTTCCTTTCAGAATTTGAGGATTATAAAATTTGCAAAACGGCCTACGGCGGTCGAAATCGGAATCGGCTTTTTGTGTTGAACATCTCCATATATTATACGTTTTTTTTCGGCATCGTGTGCAAAAATTATAGTCGTTTTATTTTTTCATAACACTTTTTTGCAAAACATGTCGTAATTTGTGTTTTCGAATTTCCCTAACTAATAGATGTAGTGACTTAACTACATCTAGAAGGATTTTAATTTTTGAAGTTTTTATCATTTTCTTTTGTTTTTTTAATTGAAAAGGCGATATGGGGGTAGAGTTTGAAAATTGCAGAACCCCTTTAGTCCGGGTTGGAGCCACCAACGGGACTAAAATGTTAGACCCCTTTAGTCCCGGTTGATGGTTCCAACCCGGACTAAAGGTCTGACCTATAGTCCGGTTTGTGTCACAAATCAGAGACTAAAGGGGTTCGTGGGGCCCTGGCCTGACGCCAGCCTGCCACCACCCCTTTAGTTCCGGTTTGTGACACAAACCGGGACTATATGTACACCACAAACCGGGACTAATGATGTCGTAATCGAACCGGGACTAATGGTCACATTAGTACCGGGCCGTAATCGAACCGGGACTAATGAGGTAAACGTAAGTTCGTTTTTCTACTAGTGTCACTACTCTACTCATGACAATTAAATAGTGTGGTGACTAGAAAGACAAAAACACAAGGAGTATACTGAAAAGAAAACGGATCAGCTGATCCAAACTTAACAATGGAACAAAAAAAACTAATGAGCTGAAACATTCTACAACTAGATAGACAAATTAATTCAGTTTCCTTGCCTGCCCTTTGTTATTTCAGGATGCGAGGGTGTTGCCTCATACGCCCTTGATGTAAAGGAATGTAGTCTTTCTCTTCGCTTAGTCGTCATCGACCTCTAGCTTGTATTTGACCATGCCCTTGGTTATCATTTGTTGTGTAGTCTTCTGTAAATAAAGTATCTCCTAGTCAACACACTCCTCGAACAGGGCCATGCATCTCGGCCAACATGTCGTACACGCTCGCCTAGAGCATCGGGTCTTTCCTGATGACGATCTCGGACACCTCAATATCGATGGTGTCCATCTTGTAGTACAGAGGACGTAGTTCACGTCGTGCTATGCCACATGATGTAAAATCTTCTTCTTGATCTCCGCCGTAGACTATGCTGGGTTTCTGCCCGGCTCACCACTGTTAACGATGATCATACCCATCGGCACGTTCTTTTGAACTAGTGGATCCTCCAGCTCTTCCTCCTCGAAAGAACATGAGCTTGCCATTGTGATCTAGATGAGAAATCACGCACATACGCCTCTCTCTTATATACCTCCATACACACGAGCGAACTAGCAAGTGCTTGTTATAGATACACATCCAACAGGGCCATGTCGGCCAACATGTCGTACACCCCTCCCAAGCATCACATAACAAATAGACCAACCATGTATGGTTTTCTTCTCAACGGTATTGGGAACCTTCTAGAAGTTTTCGCCAGTTTTTTTGGGCGGTTTTTCCTAGCACTGGATTTGCCCTGTTTTCTAGTTTTTTTCCCTTTTCCCTATTTTTTCCTTTTTGAAATTTGTGAAATTTTCAAAAATAATAATCAAATTCATGAACTTTTCTGAAATTCATGAATTTTATTCAAATTTTGCAAAGTCTTTCAAATTTATGACCTCCTTTAAGGTTTGTGAAGTTTATTCAAATTCATGAACCTAATTTTTTTCAAATTTGGATTTTTATTTTTTGAATTCTTTTCAAATCCGCAAATTTCTTCAAAAAGTCAGTATTCAATGGTTAGTGATCAATGGTTAATGATTAGCAGTCCAACAACCAATGGTCAAGTGGTCTCATGGCCACGACCCATCTAGCCCACCCACTAACACTATCTCTCTAACAAGCAACATATGCGCTGTACAACGGTTTCTATTTTTATTTTCAAAGTAAACATATCAAAAAATTTAAAAAAATGTTCTTTTCAAAAAGTTGTTCACATTTCTAAGAAAAATGTTTGAAATTCATTTTTTTCCGAGTCACCATGGAATTGAATGTTTTGTTGGGTTTAGACAATATAAACTTGTGTATATGCATAAAAAATTATATATACGTGGTGCAATGTTTATATATTATTTTCCACACATAACAATATTAAACTCATCTAAATAGGACAGAAGAGCAACATGCATGTCACCAAATAAATTAGTACCAACGACAATTTCAACATATATAATTTCCATGTCTCTAACAAATAGGAAAAGTGCATAGATCATGTCTCTTACATATAGCGCAAACATAGTTCATACCAACCACCACACATGGTAGCAAACATCAAGGCAAGGTCAAGAGCCATGGCTTCCTTAAGTTCTGGGGGAGCGCCATGAATGATTCAAACATGCGCTCATTGGCGGTCAACTTCCCATAAGCTCGCAGCATATCAGAATCCTCCAAACCTTCAACTTTTTGTAGTGCCTGAAGAATTTCAGTTGCAGGAGTCGCCTTTGGCATAGGAAGTGGCTCAGTTGCCTTCAAAGCTTCATCAAACGATGCTCGCATCTGTCCCATCATGCACAATATAGCATCACCAGTTCGTTGCCTCTTTTGAGGCACCTCGGGAGATGCTTCAACAACCGGAGTATTTTGTTCTTGTGCACATTCAGCCCCCGTCCTAGCACCTCCACCATTCGCATGGTCTTTTGAATATATAGTCTCAATAGCACTCCAGTTATGCACTACCTTGGTCCTATAGGCACGTGCATCCTTGTTAGCCTGTAGAATAGACACAAATATTAGAGATGATAGTGAAGGTTCAAAAGTAACCACAAAATAAAATTTAGAATTAAATACCTCCACATAACGAGTCCACACTTCGGCACTGTCAACCGTAACCTTGTTGGTTTCCCAGTCCCATCCAAAACCACTCTGAGCAAGCATCTTGCTAATGATCTCATAATGCTTATCAAATGTTTTGATTCTTCCAACAATGTTGTCCTTGGTGATGTCAACATCACATGTGTCTTTGACATGCTTAATGCAAGCAGTGTACACATGTGGCTTCCAACCATTCTGAGCACGATCATCAATGTTGTGATGCTCAACAAGGATGGCCAACAATGCCTCGTCCATCTCATTAGTCCATGTAAGGTAAGTCCTAGTTTTCTTCTTTATTGGTTCAGCCATGCTTCTACAATTAAGTACAGGTTAGCAAGTAAGGTATAAAAATAGCAAGTAAGGTATAAAAATAGTTTCAACATAGCACGCAAGGTACAAAATATCACACAACCATCATCCATGTAGCACAAAAGAAGGCACCATCTGCTGGCTATCTACTCGATCACTACTTAATGTACTAAATCTCTTCCTCTCCATGTGCCACAAGATACCCAGCATACATATCAACAGCAAATTGTTGCCTAAAATTGAACCATTCATCAGTTTGTTGGACACTTCTAATTAAAGTAGCAGCATCTGCAGGTTCAGGGGCCGTAGCTGCTAGTTCAGCGTCGACTTCCTGCAAGAGCACATCATCCCTCACATGTTGCCGATCCCTTGCATAGTTGTGTAACACACAACACGCATTAATAAGTCGAATCTGCAATTATTTATTTCATAGTTAGAATTACTTGTTTCATATTTAATAATGTCAACACATTATGGACACATATTACCTGGTCCTCTATGTCAAAGTACGAACAAGCACGCAAAATAGCCCATTTTTTCTTCAACAGTCCAAAAGTCCTCTCCACAACATTTGTTGTGTAGTCTTCTATAAATAAAGTATCTCCTAGTCAACACACTCCTCGAACAGGGCCATGCATCTCGGCCAACATGTCGTACACGCTCGCCTAGAGCATCGGGTCTTTCCTGATGACGATCTCGGACACCTCAATATCGATGGTGTCCATCTTGTAGTACAGAGGACGTAGTTCACGTCGTGCTGTGCCACATGATGTAAAATCTTCTTCTTGATCTCCGCCGTAGACTATGCTGGGTTTCTGCCCGGCTCACCACTGTTAACGATGATCATACCCATCGGCACGTTCTTTTGAACTAGTGGATCCTCCAGCTCTTCCTCCTCGAAAGAACATGAGCTTGCCATTGTGATCTAGATGAGAAATCACGCACATACGCCTCTCTCTTATATACCTCCATACACACGAGCGAACTAGCAAGTGCTTGTTATAGATACACATCCAACAGGGCCATGTCGGCCAACATGTCGTACACCCCTCCCAAGCATCACATAACAAATAGACCAACCATGTATGGTTTTCTTCTCAACGGTATTGGGAACCTTCTAGAAGTTTTCGCCAGTTTTTTTGGGCGGTTTTTCCTAGCACTGGATTTGCCCTGTTTTCTAGTTTTTTTCCCTTTTCCCTATTTTTTCCTTGTTGAAATTTGTGAAATTTTCAAAAAAAAAATCAAATTCATGAACTTTTCTGAAATTCATGAATTTTATTCAAATTTTGCAAAGTCTTTCAAATTTATGACCTCCTTTAAGGTTTGTGAAGTTTATTCAAATTCATGAACCTAATTTTTTTCAAATTTGGATTTTTATTTTTTGAATTCTTTTCAAATCCGCAAATTTCTTCAAAAAGTCAGTATTCAATGGTTAGTGATCAATGGTTAATGATTAGCAGTCCAACAACCAATGGTCAAGTGGTCTCATGGCCACGACCCATCTAGCCCACCCACTAACACTATCTCTCTAACAAGCAACATATGCGCTGTACAACGGTTTCTATTTTTATTTTCAAAGTAAACATATCAAAAATTTAAAAAAATGTTCTTTTCAAAAAGTTGTTCACATTTCTAAGAAAAATGTTTGAAATTCATTTTTTTCCGAGTCTTAAATCATGTTCATGATTTCAACTTTTTTAGAATCCATGAATATTTTTCGAAACTTTGAAGTTTTTCGTATTCAACAACATTTTGTATATTTGCAAACATTGTTTGACTTCACGAATTTTTTGTATGTGTTGACATATTTGGAATTGTCAAACACCTTTTGGAATACAAATATTTTATGAGTTTGTGAGCATTGTTTTGACTCTAAGTGATTTTTTGTTGAATTCATTACCTTCTTGGAATTCATGAACATATTTTCAATTCAAAAACTTCTTTCGAAATTCCTGAACTGTTTTCAAACTCTAAATAATTCATGTTTTTTAAACTGTTCACGAATTCAAAATAATATTGGTGATTTCAAACAATATTTGTAAACTGGATAAATATTTGCAATTAAATGTTCATGAATTAAAAAATGTTCTTGATTAAAAAAATACTGTTTACAAAAATGTTGGTAGATTCGTGAATATATTTGTGATTATGTCAAAATGTTGGCGAAATATATTTATTTTTCACGAATTTAAAAAATCTTCATGAACTAAAATTTTATCTCCATGATTTTAAAAAATGTTCTCAAATTTTAAAAAAGATTTATATCTATCAAAACATATTCAAGTATTTTATATTTTTTATTAATTTGTTTTCCATGAATTTGATAAAACGGTCATTATTCTCAAAAGACAATGTAGAATTTGAATATAGATTCGCTGCTGTATAAAACATTTATGTGTTTGAAAAAATGTCTGTGGATATGATGCAAACCTGTGCCTCATGTGGATGCAAAACAAAAGTGTTTGTTTTTCTTTTTCGAGAGGTACAGCTGTGTCGCTTCCGAAAGCAAATTTGTGCCTCTCACCCTTATTTGCAGGAAAAATATTCTTTCCCTCCAAAACTTAGGGAAACGAGACGAAAACTGAAAAACTAGAGAGAAAACTCATCTAAATCCCAAAAATGTGTATGAAACAAAATGAAGTAAAATCATGAGGGAGCACCGTTAATGCGACTACTGGCAACGGTTCGGAGTACCCAAGTGGGGCGCTCTTAGCCCACCAAAGTGACCGTTGCGAAGATCCCGCAAGGGGTACGCCTTGATTAGTTGCTCCTCCGAATCCGGAAATCCCTATTTGACGTGATGTTCGCGTTGGCCGGCCCACTTATGCGTTTCAACGTCCCTATTGTTTCTTCTGGTTTTGAGAATGTTCTAGAAGGTTTCTGAACCGGTTTATTTTCTCATTCTTTTTTCACTTTCCTTTTTCCTTTTCCTTTTTTTTCTTTTCTCTCCTTAGTTCCCTTTTATGTTTAATTTCTTTCTTATTTCCATTATTTTTTAAATTTAATTTCATTTTAGCTATTCCTTTTTATTTTTTATTTTATTTCTTAAAAATGTTCAATTTTTTAAAAAATCTTTGTGATTTAAAGTTTTGTTCATAAATCCAGAAAAGTTCATTATTTTACATAAATGTTAATATTTTTCAATAAATTTTTGGAATGTTTTGGTTCAAAATGTTCAAAAAATGTTCCCATTATCTGAAAATGTTCAAATGTAGAAAATCGTATTTCGAAATTGTTCGCAACTGTCCATTGTTTCAGGAGTTCAATAAATGTTCATGTTACAAAAAATGCTTGCAAATTCAAACAATGTTTGTTTTTTCCCAAAAAATCAGAGTGTTTTCTTTGAATTGCACACAAATTAAAAAATTTATTTACCAAATTTTCAAAATATTCTTGTTTCCATTTTACAGGAGTATGAAAAAATTGTTCATGTTTCAAAAACTATTCACAAATTTGAAAACACGTTCTTGTTTTCCAATTTCGTTTTTGTTTAAAATAATTTGTTATTAATGTTATTAAAAAATATACATAAATTCAAAAAATATTCCTGTTTTCAATTTTTTTAATTGTTCATGTTTCATTTTTTAAGAGTTATTAAATTGTTCTCAGTTTTCAAAAAATGTTCGTGTTTGTAAAAAAAAATCATCAAATTGAAAAAAGTTCATCAGAATTTGAAAACAATGTTCGTCAAAATGTTAAAAAGTTAGTTAATTTTTAAAAAAATTAACCGATTTTGAAAAAAAATTCATTGAAGTTGGAAAAAAGTTCATCAAATTTGAAAAAAACTTTGCGGATTTAAGGAAATAGTTCTCGAATTAGAAAAAAATATGTCATCCATTTGTAAACATTTCATGCACTTAAGAAAAAAAGAAAGATGAAAAAAAGAAAGGAAGAAACACAGAAAACAAAGAGGAACCTCATGTGTGTATTAAAGTAGGAAAGGAGGTATGTATGCATGCACCAGCCGCTGGCTGGCGTAGTTGTTCGTGGAGTTAGCTCTTGAGTAAAAAGGGTAGTTGGGCCAAGCACAGCTAACGTGGCAGCAGGAGTCGATTTGCAAAAACAGTAATAACCGGCTCATGTGGCATTGCTCGAGATTTAGGGATAGAAGGGAAAGGCCGACCAGTCATGGTGCTTGGGCTAGCCCTTACTAACAAGTGTTTTTTGTGGGGAAATGAGGGCTTTATTCAAACGAAAGTGCTCCAGCACTGTCAGCCATGAGACTGGTGATCAGTAAGCTCGGAGGATTGTTCATCCAACACTCTGTCACCTCCGACGTGCAAGCATGTTTTACACATAGATGGGCGGGGATATTGGCATGTCTATTTACATGACGAATAGTAAAAAAGGAAAAGGAAGCAGCTAATCCCTCAATATCAAGTAACACAGGCGCTATCAACGAGCGTGAAGAACAACGCGAGTTCCAAAGATTGACGACCTCCAAGCTGTCGGTCTCCATGTCCACCTACACAAAGCCACATAGCTGAGCAAACACCACATCCTCACGGAGAGCAAAGGCCTCCGCAACAAGTGGATCCATAGTGCCTTGGACGTTTACACCAAGCACTCAAGAAAGCATTAGAAGATCTGGCGACACCTCCCAGTCTGCACATCCTTGCCTCCATGGAAACCCCAGCATCGGTATTAATCTTTATACAGTCATCTTCAGGAGGTCTCCAACCATGGCCCGGAAGGATCCTTGCATGATGCTGGGGTAGTTCTAGCAGTGACAAGGTCTCTCTGGTCATCTTCATAGAGCAAAAAGGATCCAAGCTTGCCTTATCATGTATAATATTATTCCTGGACGTCCAAATCGCCCACATGACAGTGATAATTTTTGCTTGATCCACATCATCAAACCTAGGGTCACATAAAATATCCCTTGACCAAGTTTCTGTATGGAGCTCTCGAAGCATGATAGATAAAACTTCCCGCGTCTCCTTCCAGAATAGCTTAGCATTAGTGCATTTAATCAACACATGATACATGTCCTCGTCTGCATCAAGGCAGACTTTGCACCATGCCAAATCAGCTATGTGTCTATGTTTCAAAGTGCACTCAGTAGGAAGAATTCCCCTTAGCACTCGCCACCAAAACACTCGCACCTTTGGCACAACTTTTAGCTTCCAAAGTCTTGTCCACAACTGTTTTTGTTTCTCTGAAGATTCCGTGACCATCCCTTCCCTTAGAGCAGAATGCTCGTTCAAAGTCATGAGAGAACGGTACGCTGATTTCACAGTGTAGATACCCGACTTTTCTGCTGTCCATGCCCACGAATCATCCCCTCCTCCAGCCCTCAACGGGATATTGAGAATAGCACCAGCTTCGGGGGCTATGAAATGGTGTCTCACCATATCAACATTCCACAGACCTCGGTCTCCGTCGATGAACTCAGACACACCAGTAATATTATGGTTACCGATGTGAGTAGTCGGCCGCAAGGAGATTAGGCCGCCGGGACCCAATTATCATGCCAAATGGACACCGAAGTGCCATCTCCAATTCACTTTACTAGGCCGGCTCCCAGTGCTTGTTTTCCCGCGCATATCGCTCGCCAGGTGCCCGAGGTGCACTTTGGGGCAGTTGCCGCCATGAAGTCAGTTTGCTGGAAATACTTCCCCTTAAGGACGCGAGCACAGTGAGAATCCGGGTTCGTAATCAGGTTCCAACCATGCTTTCCGAGCAACGCTATATTAAACAGTTCCACGTGACGAAAACCCATCCCTCCAGCAACCTTGGGTTCAGCAAGTGAAGGCCAATCAATCCAGTGTAGCGATCTGCGATCGATTGAGCTACTCCACCAATATCTAGCCATTAATGAAGAAAATCTTTTGCAGACCTTCTTAGTAAGCTTGAAGCAACTCATGGAGTGTGTTGGTATTGCTGGGGCCACAACCTTCAACCTGACCTCTCTACTGGCACATGAAATGAGTCATTCCGTTCCTCCTTGTAGTTTGCTTCTAATCCTCTCTCTGAGATATTCAAATGTTCCACTAGTGATACGACCAACGGCAGTCGGGAGTCCCAGATAGCGTTCATTGAAAGCTTCAACCGAGATGCTCAAGACTGCCTTCAACATCTGGCACACCGGTTCAGCCGTGTTAGGACTGAAGTAGACTGAGCTCTTGTCTCTATTAACACACTGACCGGAACAATCACCATAGATTTTTAGCACCTCATTCAACCTGAGTGCACTAGATGCCTTTGCATTCATAAAAATGAGGCTATCGTCCGTAAAGAGTAGGTGGTTTACCCAAGGCGATTGATAGCTAACTCGAATGCCTCTGTCAATATTGACACCTCCATAAAAATTCAGCAAAGAAGTGAACCCTTCTGCACACAGAAGGAACAAATACGGTGAAATGGGGTCCCCTTGACGAAAACCTCTCGAGGGTGTAAAATATGGCAGCGACTCCCCATTCACATGCACAGTAAATCTGACAGAAGTGACACACTTCATAATCAAATGTGACAAACTGTGAGTTGAAACCCAACCTCAACATGATAGCTTCCAGATAATGCCATTCTACTCGGTAATATTCTTTCATCATGTCGAGTTTAACTGCACAAGCACTGTTCTTCCCTTTTTTCCTTCTTCTCATTGCATGGACACTTTCATACATAATGAGCACATTGTCTATAATTAGGCGCACAGGAACAAACGCGCTTTGCTCTTCGCTTATGATCTCACCCATAAAATCCCTCATCCTATTGGTAATGCATTTTGAGGTAATATTGTACAACATAGAACATAAGGATATGTGACGATACTGAGAAATTCGATGCGGGTGTCGTACCTTTTGTATCAAGGTGATAGATGTGTCATTCATCCCCTCGGGTAGAACTCCCCCATTCAAAAAATCCAAAACAGCCGGAACTATATCATCTTTCAGCAGAGACCAATGTCTCTGAAAAAACCCCGCCGTGAACCCATCCACCCCGGTGCTTTTGACGGAGCCATCTGGAATAGCGTCGTCCTGACTTCCTCGGCCGTGTAAGGCATATCCAGCCGGTCATTCATTTGTTCAGTCACCCTGGGAGGAACATGATTGAGAAGATCATCCATCGGCCGAAAACATTGAGTGGTGTATAAAGCTTGGTAAAACTCTTGGACTTCTGCATGATTCTCCTCACGCGTTTCACATGTACGCCCGTCTGCCCTTTCCAGCAATTCGATCTTGTTCACACGTTGCCGCTGGGCAGCTTGGGTGTGGAAGTAGCCCGTATTCTGATCTCCTTCTCGGATATACGTTACTCTAGACCGTTGTTGCATCCAGATCTCCTCTTGTCGGAGTGCCTCTCGAAGTTGCTTGACAATACTCCTTTCCTCATCGCTCGGGCCCTGTCCAACTGAATGAGCACGAATGCGATCGAGTTTCTCACGTAGTTTGCGAACCTTCCGGGATAGACACCAAAATTCTTTTGCCCCCCAAGCAGCAAGCTTAGTTTGCATGTCATGTAGAGCATCAGCCACACCCGCTAAGCCTCTCTATTCAGCACCTTTTTGCCACTCGTTCAGCACAAGCTGGTCATACTCAGAGTGTGTTTGCCATACATCCTCGTAACGGAACTGCCGAGCAGTCCGGTGCCGCGGTTCCCTCAAATTCTCACGTAGGTCGACCAACACCAAGCAATGGTCAGACTCTGCTGTGCTAATATGACGAACAATAGTGTGTGGGAACAGTTGGGTGAGTTGGGGGTTACCAAAAACCCCTATCAAGCCTGGCTTTAACATTAGATTCACCGCCCAGCCCATTAGCCCAAGTATACTCTGCTCCATTCTAGCCTAGGTGAAGGAGCGAGCAATCATCAACTGCTTCTCTAAACACCCTCATCTGCCATTCTGGTCGAGCTGCACAGGAGAAATGTTAAGAAGCAAACATGGTTTCATTGAAGTCGCCAACACAAAGCCACGCTTCATGCTTAACCGCAAATAAAGTGCGAAGAAACCTCCATCTATGATGCCTATCCTCAGCGCGCGGTGCACCATAGAAACCCGTGACTCTCCACTCCATAGAGTTTCAAGTATTTTTCCTAACCAACACATCAATGTGGCTCGAGCTAAAGTTCTTCAACTCAACTTCAACTTCAGCTGACCAAAACATGCCAATTCCCCCACTTAAACCCTTGTTATTCACCGCAAAACAACCTGTAAAACCAAGTTGATTCTTCAAACTTTCTACCCGATTTGCCGAAATCTTCGTCTCCATCACAAAGAGTAGACTGGGGCCTTCCTGCTTCACTATGTTGCGAAGCTCATGAACTGCCGCTGGGTTCCCAAGCCCCCGGCAGTTCCAACTCAAGCAACTCATTGTCGCTGGCAGGGCCGCGCCGCAGCCGCTGCCGAAGAATCCAAGTTGCTCGGAGTGGTTTTTTTCTTCTTGTGTTCCCGTCCAGCATCAGTTCCCTTGTCCTCGTCCATCACAGCCTCGCCGCTAGGGGTACCCCTTTCATCAACGTTATTGTCATCAGTGTGAGGACACTTCATAAGTAGTGGCATCTCCACTCTCCTATAAATCTGCTTTCGACCTTGAGGTCCCCCTTTCCGCTTGTTCTGACTATGGTTCACTTTTAGTGGGGATGCCTCAGTCCCTCCATTAGCTGCAGAGCTCGACTGTCTAGTTTCAGCTTTTTTGCTTTGGGAACCTGACTGCTCCCTTGTTGTCGAGCCCTCGCCGACCCATTCCACTTCCTGTCCTCTGGAGCCCGTAGTCCCCTTCCAAAAGGGAGATCGCCATTAGTATCCCGAGTTCCAGGAGATGGGCTGTACAAATCCGAGTGACCCAATCTGCCACACGAAAAACAGAAGTGCGACACGTTCTCATAAAGGATGTCGTACAGATCAGTGCACTTTCTCCTCTTTGACTCTATCAGTATCCATCTCCTCAAGGGCTTATGCACATCAGCAGTAACCCTAGCCCTGAGAAAACCAGCCATGTGATCAAACTGGACTACCGTAGCATTCTTGTCAATCTGACCCGCTATTGAAATGCTCCACTTATCATCAGAAATATTAAAGGGAAGATTCAGGACTCTTGCACATAACTGCAGATTGTCAAACCTCAATTCAGAAGGTCGCATACACTCCTCGAAATCCGAGAGGATCACAACATTCTTACTGACATGCCATGGTGAGCCTTCACACACGCGATCGCGATCTCTTTTTGTAGCAAAATCTGTGACAAAAGTGTTTTCCCCAACAGATCTGAGGGCCAGCCCTTTTGGGTTGCCCCATGCCGGCCGAAGAGTGTTGGAGATTGTTTGGATGTGGAAAACTTTACGATGGACCTTACCCGCTAGTATCCACTTCTCCTGTTCTCCCTCTTCAAGATCGTCCAGGACCAGAGGCGTTGCTTCCTCGTCGGTGATGCCAAGTTTCCCCAACGCCTCTGCCAGCTTTGCCCTAGCCGCCCTCGACGACAAGGGCGTCTTCCCCTTTTCCGGATCAGTCGACGTCGCCATCTTCTGCCCAACCACAGTCGCGCCCCGTCAAGGGATCGACGTGCGCCGCCGCGAGTCCACCCTAACCCTAGTCGCCTTTCGCAAGGCTCCAGGTTTTTCGGAAAAAAAGGTCCACCAATTCTTTTAACCGGTGCCTCTCAGAGGTGGAGCACTCTTGTACTACACGATACTCTAGTACTAACAAGTTGAAAGGGCTACATTCCCAGATAAGCCTTTCTGAAAGGGCTACATTCCCATATTGAAAGCCTTCTTGGCTCTGACGCCGCTCCAGCAAAATAAAAATATAAAAGAAAATAAAAAAAAGACCCCTAAAAAAATAAAAATAGTGAGAGAGAAAGAAATACCAGCGCGGCCGGTCACTGCTACAGGGAACGGCGATGCTGGCCGGCGCTGGTAGAGGGGACTCCACTTTACGTGCGTGGATGGCCCGAAGCAGACCATCGAATCCCCGCCACTGCTGGCACCAACCAGTGTCAGCTCGAGGTGAGCACGCTGGTTCTTACCCTAACTCTACTAGTCTTCTCGATTTATCAATCTGAAACTTATTGATTACCATCATCGACCCCTGAACAAGTGCAGACTTTGGCCTTGAACAATTCTCAGCTTTTGTTCCACTATGTGGATGTGGTGGTCTTGTGTCTAATATCTTTGCCTAGTCGCAAGTCGTCACACTTTGGGGATAGTACTGTACAGAGGGCAGTTGGGAATTGAACAACCAAATATTTTGCAACTCGTACACAAACTTATGTTACTTATGATACTGAATACACTATAGGCGATTCTCATGTAGACGGGTCTAACTGAAGTTTAACACATTGATATACATAATTTTTATTTTAAAGAGAGGTTATATTTACATAAACAATGTTGTAATTACGAACCTTACAAAATCAAAGGGGAAACAAAACTACTCTTGGCACATCTGCTACAAGAGCCGCTTCCTCGTCTATTCTAGCATAGTTTACAAGCTGGTGGGCAGCTCGATTGCTCTTTCCTACGATCTTACACATGCAGCCGGCATTCCGGGAAAATCTCCATCACTCCCTGGTCATAATGGGGTGGAACTTAGGAGTAACATCACATATTTCAATACAACGTTGCTTATGTGGCACATATTTAATGAAGAGTGAGGTGCTTGTGGTAACTAGCTAAGTTACAGGAACATCACACACTTCAAAGAAACAATGAGTCTATAAGCTAATAAATGCATCGTTGCATGACACTACCTACATGTTCCTACCCACTGTGGAGGTAGTAACATAGTCTAGATAAGTGTGTCTGTTACTACCTTATGTTCCTGCCCATTGTGACCAGCCTTAGCCCGTTCTCTGAATACTTTAACAGCACCTCCTTGACAGCCGTGCAGTCTGTTTCAGAGCAAGTACAATAAGGTGATGTAGGCGGGCTGTAAGACATTAAATATTATATTTTTGCTTACTTGGAAGAGAGAGAAGAGGTGAGAGAAGAGAAGCGGGCTACTAGTTAACAGCCGGCTGCAGCACGTGCTCCTAGGTATTTTGTGAGAGAGTGGGGTGGGCCATGTATCAACAAAGTAGTACATATTTACATCTAGCTATTGTATTTGTTGGCTATAAGCTTGGCTATATGTGACATGGCAACATCATATAGCCAGCAGCTGGCTATATTATTAACCATGCTCTCAGCCACACATAACCACACACAGCTGGCAATGCTTTCCCTTTTCAATTAATCAATGCAAGTTTTAAAAACAAGTACTACCTCCATCGGGGTTTATTAGGCCCCTTCGTATTTTGGGCCAGACTTTGACTATCTATAGAGTACTAAAATATAAAGTATATGCTATGAAAAATTATACTGTTAGATTTGTATTTGTAAGAGCTTTCCGAGAATATAATTTTGTGGCATATAATTTACATTTTGTTAGTTAAATTTTGAAGTCAAACTTTAGACCAAAATAAGAGGGGGCCTAATAAACCCGGACGGAGGGAGTACAACTTAACAGATTATAGACCTTATTTTCTTAATTCAATGTAAGAATTCCTTTGCATGACATTTAAGCTCCGTACCAAATTGACGTTATATGCTTTTGTGCTGGATTATAGGTTTGTGATATATGACTATGAAAAGCCAACCTTTAGCTCAATGAAGAGACATACCAGAACTACGACAAGCCCACCTATGGTGAGGTGTTCATGGAGCCTTTGGCTCATCAGAATGTAGAGAATATCCAAAGGAGACATCCAGAGACTTGGGAAAGGGGACCAAGCAAGAGCTATATTTCTTTGGTATTCCGGCATATCGTCATATGTCCATGGAGCAAAATATCATGGAAACTCTCCGAACCCTTTCTCAGCAATTTGAGGTAAGAACTACAAATATCATGGATACACACATTTTCTTAAAATGTCGCAAACGTTTTGTTTGAAACACGCAAAGATTTTTCTAATTGTAGCATTCCTTTTTTTGAATACATGACACTTTTTTGAATCACTAAATTTTCTACATTGTAGAATTGTTTCGTCCAGTTTGATAGCATTTTAGATCCGTCCAGTTTCGCCTGATTATAAACACGTTTGTAGAAATAGTTATCTATGCATGTAGTATGTGACGAGTTCTTTTTCTGTACCCCGGAATTAATGTAGACCGTCTATTTTCGCTGATCCAATGGCTAGTATAACTGGGTACTCTTTCGGTTGCCCTGCGGAGTACTGACTAAAAAAGTCATGGAGTACCTTGATCTAAGGGGCAAAATCGTAATCAATCAACCATATCATTATATCTCGCTAAGTTATTTTGGTTTCTTGTTTGCTAGGGCATTGACGGCCAGGGAGTTCTTCATTTATCCGCAAATTTAATAATCATCCGGTGACATCAGTTGCCATGCTACCACTTTCCGATCATCTAGATTATATCAGCTATTTTTTGCTGTGATAAAATCCAAAGGCGTGGACGAATCATACTGTCCTCAACTAGGGCAGTGTTGGGGTGATGGCGATCTCGAGCGGACGGCGACGAGAAGAAGCGATCCGCACCGGGGACGGCGAGGGTAGGCTGGTACGATCGCTGTACGGAAAGTTTCTAGGGTGGGGTGGGGTGCGGGGAGGGGAAGGGGAGCGATCATTGGGACAAGGGCATGGCGGCGTGCAGCAGAAAATTTAGCGGGATGAGGCGCCGCGGCCATCCGATCGGGATGCACAGAGCAACCGGTCCTCTGTTTTTTCTTCGGCATGGTAACCACGATCGGGGAAGTTTTTAGCCTCAGTCAAAAATGACAAAGTTGCCCCTCACCATGGACGGTTAGATCTATTCGGTACTCCGGGGTATGTTTTCAGAGTACCAGGGTACTGTAAAAAAGGTCGTATGTGACAATCTTGAGGAAACATCAAAAGAGGGACTACATTATTTTTCTAATTAGCGTAAGCGGGGTAGATTATTTAGATTTATCGTACCTTGGCCGGTTTCATTTAAGGATACCGTGAAAGATCTCTTATAATAGAATTTGCATTTACAAGGTTGACAAAACGTGAAGAGAAAAAGGCACCCGAGGCTATATCCATTTAGACTTACTTATGACCATTCAGGAACAGAGAGATAAGTGATCTGCATCAGAGCAGTAAAACCGAACCAAAACACTTCAAAATCCGGCTTCCATTACATGTCAGACTGGAATTGGTCAACAGAAAATTGAAAAAGAACAAGAATTCATAGAAGGCAAATCATCATATTGATATAACTAGCAACTACAGAGATACCACAAAGCAGTGAGTTTGTAGGCATCATGTCCTCTGTCCTCACACCGCATGGCAATGGCATACTAACGGTAGATGTTTGGCAAATTTGACTATTTTGACCTGTTGTGGCAACAAATTCACAAAATGAACCGCTCGCGAAACTATTTCACTCCCGTAACCCTTTTGTGCAGCGCCCGCCACGACGGTGCTGCACCCTTCTGTGCAGCGCCTGCAACAGAGGCGTTGCACGCCTGTCCACCGTGGCAGCCCCTGGCCCGCACCCGGCCGTGCAACGCCTCCCACTCAGGCGCTGCACATTGTAATGTGCAGCGCCCCCGAGCCAGGCGCTGCACAGGCAGTTATCCCATCGCCGCACGCACGCCCAATCCCCACCCCTCCCATTAACCCTTGCGGCTGCTGCATCTTCTCCTCCCCCCTCCTCAATTCCAATCTCAAAAACTCTCAGATCTGAAGCTTTTGTCCGTGGATTTCTTCCCCCTTCGATCCTACAAGGTACACTCCTCCGATCCCCTTCTTTCTATCCATACATTTTCTCTTTTTTGCAAGATTTGTGTAATTCTTTTTAGATTAGATTAGAATATTGCATATGTGGGATTTGTGATTTGTAGATGATGATGTTAGATGGTATTTGATGGTATTAGATTATGTTAGTGTAGTTAGTATTCAAGTAGTGTTAGTTTAGTTAGATGAGTTAGATGAATTTAGGAGAGGGGGAGGATGATGTTAGTGTAGTTAGTAACTTAGTAGGCTTAGTTAGTATGTTAGTGTAGTTAGATGAGTTAGATGAATTTAGGAGAGGGGGAGGATGATGTTAGTGTAGTTAGTATGTATTGAAAATAGACTATGTTAGATGGTATTAGATGTTATGTTAGATGAGTTAGGATATTATTTTAGATTAGTTAGTTGTTATTTTAGATGGAAACCTACATTATGTTAGATGGTATTAGATGTTATGTTAGATGAGTTAGGATGATATTTTAGATGAGTTAGATGTTATTTTAGATGGAAACCCACATTATGTTGGAAACTCTTCTATGTTGAACCTACATCGTGTTGAATACATTTTTTCAAATTTTTTCAAATTGTTAGGCTGATGGAGTGGCTTCTCGATGATCACTGGGACAAACAACACCGTTCTTACGCTATGTCCGTGGATCAACGGGTAATAATGAAATTTACCGTTGTTAATTATTCCGTTAATTTTCAAACACATACCCCATATTTAATGATTTATTTGTCTTGCTTGTAGGAACTTGCACCTCTGAAGCTTAGGGCTCACAGAGTGAACCTTGGGTGGATGCGCTATGATGAGCGCTACACACCTTATGTTAGGGAGGCAGGACTTCTCCCTTTCATTCAGCTGGTGAGCCGATCGACGCCACCCAACAATGCTGCGGCACTCACCGCGCTCATTGATCACTGGAGGCCTGAGACGCACAGTTTCCATCTGCGGACCGGGGAGATGACGGTGACGCTTCAGGATATAGCTATGATCACCGGTCTTCCTGTCGATGGCGTTCCTTTATGTATGAGCACTGATTCAGATGGGTGGCGCCAGCAGATGGAAGCCCTTATCGGCATGGTTCCTCCAGAGCCTCAGGAACCAGCAGATGAAGGCAAGAAGAAGGAAAGAGTCGCAGCCGGTGCCCCTTACACCTGGATTACCACGCACTTTGGTACTTGCCCTTTGGAGGCTGATGAGGACACGGTGAGGACACATGCTCGTGTCTACATGTGGTATGTTATATCCAGGACTTTGTTTGCTGATGGCACAGGCAAGAATGCTCCATGGATGTGGTTGAAGGCGTTGACCGTCTTCAATAGCAATTGGAGTTGGGGTTCGGCGACACTGGCTTACTTGTATAGACAGGTATGAAGTTGTTCATATTTCATCTCATTGGTACATGCTGAATGCGATCTTTCTTTTAATACGATCATGTTCTTTTTTATGTGCAGTTGGACGAAGCCAGTTGCAGACTATCTGGAGGTATCGGTGGATGTTTGCTCGCTCTTTCCGTATGGAGCTGGGAGCGTTTGCCGGTTGGACGACCGAAGACCGTGAAGTACGAGCCTTGGGATGATAAACAGGACCCACTACGGCGCCCCACTTGGGCTTACAAGTGGGATGTGTTAAATGAGATGACGGATGATCCATCGGTCATGTACAAGCTCTACAGGAGCGAGATGGACGCCATCACGGCTGAGCAGGTTAGTCGATATTGCATAAGTTTTTATCATGCTTATATCTTAACTAGATATCAATTTTGCATTGTATCCCCTTTTGCAGGTTGTATGGGAACCGTATGGCAGTGGAGACAGTTTTGGGAACCCTATGGAGTTCGAGCTCAATCAGATGTGCACTAGGGATAGGGAACTCTGGCATATGCGGTGTCCACTCATATGCAACTGGGCGGTCGAGGTTCACCTGCCACATCGGGTGTACCGCCAGTTTGGTTTGTTCCAGGCATTCCCGCCGGAATGGCAGGACACGGATCAAGTGCTACACGCGTAAGATATAACTAACATTTAGCACCTAGATGTTTGTCGGCCTCATCGTTGGTTCTAATAGTATGTTTATAACTTTCAGGTTGGATAGGAAAAAGCAGCGCAAGATCAAGGACTGGGCCAAGCATCATAGGAAGTTTGTTGTGGAGTGGCAGTATGCTGTTGATCAAGCTAGGCGCAACAAAGGAGCCCCTCTTCGTCAGCACTGCCCGTTGGCGTTCAACAACTATCTCACATGGTTCCTTGCAAGAACCCGTGTGGAGGTATGCAAGCCTGCCTATGCTGAGGATATTTTGGATGATCCCACCGTATTCGATGAGATAGCCCGGCACGAGTACAACTCATTAATTCGTAAAGGAAGCTCAGTGATCCCTTCAGGCCCAATGATGAACTTTGTGGTATTTGCCCTTTACTCTTTTCCATTCACACTATTTACATCTTCGCTGGCCTAACACGTTTATACCATTTGTGTTCATAGCGTTCCCAGATCAAGAAAGCAGCCGATGAGACCGATAGTATACTGGAAACAACCCCGGCTGGCAAAGACGATGGGGAAGGTCCCCTTCGAGCATTCCTTAAGGTTCACATCTCCTTCAAACTAGCACTTAACATGTGTTTGCACGTTTCTTCTCTCATTCACTTGTTCATGTTGCAACGCCAGGGCCAAAAGTTAAGGCGGCTATCTAATCTTTTCGGTTGTCGTGACCCCGAGTACGTATCACCAGAACGTTCTGGGTCGGCGACACCATCAGATCCCATTTCTGGCGATGGTAATCCTTTGGATGATGAGGATGTTGGTGTGGTCACCCAAGAGGTATGGCATTGCTAACTACATGCTCACGGTACGGTTGTTGTTGCAATGCTAACTACATGCTCACACACGGTGTTTCCTTAACTTTTGTGTTTGAATAGGCTCCTGACGATATGGTCTTGGGGAAGTACAAGCCTCGTTCTGCAATCAAGTTAAAACCTAGGAGGGAATACAAGAAATACACACCCGATGACTTTACCCAGAAAGGCAAAAGGGCGGTCGAAACCTCGCGGATGGCGGCTTTGGATGACTACTTGGATGACGATGAGGATGAGGAGGCGGAGCCGCAGCCGGAGCGGGTTCCTCTTCCTAGGAAGGTCAAGAAGACATGTGTGAAGAACCGAGGTGGAGCAAGCAAGCGCGGAAGGAACTAGTCATATTTCTATATGTGTCTCTTTTTGTAATGTCGAACGCTATGTCGGACTAGTGTCTCTATTCCTATATGTGTTGAACTTGTCATATTTATATATGTGTTGAACTAGTCTCTATATCTATATGTGTTGAACTTGTCCTATTTCTATATGTCTTGAATTAGTCTCTATTTCTTGTTGTGTCCAACTTGTCCTATTTATATATGTCTTGAACTAGTCTCTATATCTATATGTGTTGAACTTGTCCTATTCCTATTTCTATATGTCTTGTCCTATTCCTATATGTCTTGAACTAGTCTCTTTCTATATTTGTTCTACTATTAATCACATGTGCAACGCCTGCAACAGAGGCGCTGCACTGTACAGTGCAACGCCTGCCTGCAAGGCGCTGCACTGTATAGTGCAACGCCTCTGTAGCAGGCGCTGCACATGCCCGTATCTAACAGCAGAACAACAGAAGCTTCTGTTGTTCTCAGCGCCTCTGTGGCAGGCGTTGCACATGCCTGTATCTATCCAGAGAACAACAGAAGCTTCTGTTGTGATACAGGCATGTGCAGCGCCTGCCACAGAGGCGCTGCACTGTATAGTGCAACGCCTCTGAGGCAGGCGCTGCACTGTACTAATTTTTTTTTGCAAACTTAGAGAAGAAGACATAGTTGTTCACCACACATACTACTTCACCACCTAATCTAGAAGGAGACATAGTTGTTAACAACCAAACTTAGTAGTTCACGATACAACCAAATACAGAAGGAGACATAGTTGTTAACAACCAAACTTAGTAGTTCACGATACAACCAAATACAGAAGGAGACATAGTTGCTCACAACCAAACTTAGTACTTCACGATACAACCAAATACAGAAGGAGACATAGTATGGCACATAAGGTGTTCACAAACGCATATAAAGTTCACGACATAGCTCTATTGCGTAGAGCAAGGCCCCTTTCCCTTCTTCTTCTTCCTCTCTTCTTCCTCTTCTTCCTCCCTTTTCCTTATGAGACGAGCCTCCTTAACCACCCTCTCCATGAACATCTGATTCTCCCTCTTTTTTTTTGCAGCTTCAAATGCCCAAAGCTTCTCACATTTCTCTTCAAAATCCTTCTGACGCTTCTTCGCTGCCTCCTCACATCTCCTAACCAAAGCTTGCTCCCTAGCTCGCATCGCCTCACTCGCTCTCTGTTTTTCCTCCCGCTTCTTCTCAAGCTCCTCTTCCTTCTTCTTCTTTAGCTTGGCTGCATCCTCCTCTCGAAGCTTCTTCGCAGCCTTCTCCCACCACCCCGCCATATCATCTTCGCCATCCTCCTTCATTGTTGGTTTGTTGGGTTGGGAAGCCGCCATACCTACAATGAGTGAAACATAATGGTAAGTAAGGACAAATTAAAGCCAATGTAAAACAAGAACATATGAAAAAGAAAACATATGAGAAAGATAACATATGAAAAAGTAAACATATAGAAAAGTAAACATACGGAAATGGTCCATCGAGGTATCCAACCATTCCTCTAAAACGAACTTGCCCTTGTCCTTCACCACGACCACGAGCTCTACCACCACCACGGCCTCTTGTAAGTCCAAGTTGCCGACCTCTTTGTTGTCTAGATCCTCTTTGGCTACCACTTGGTTGGCTTGGCACTTGTTGGCACCCACTTGGTTGGGTTGGCACTTGTTGGCTACCACTTGGTTGCATTGGCACTTGTTGGCTAGCACTTGGTTGCCTTCGCACTTGTTGCCTAGGTCTTGGTTGGCTTGGCACTTGTTGGCTACCACTTGTTTGGGTCCCTTGTGTACCTCCTTGTTGACTTGTGCTTGCATCATTTTTCTTGGACCTTTTCCTTGGTTTGGGACATTTTCTTTGGTTGTGGCCTTGACCGTTGCACCGCCCACAACGTGAGCTTTCACGAGGCTCTTGGAATTGGTCGTTGCCCGCTTCGCGCCGGCCACCATGGCCCCATCCGTCCATGTCGCCTCTAAGACGCTTTGTCTTACGTCTACCCCGTTTAACAACCTTCAACTCCAGATCCGGCCATAGTTGAACTCCATGGTACTCCGGCCATTGTGATTGGTCCAAGTAAGGGTGAAAGCGGGGAGCCCATGTTTTCTTGACCGTCATGATTGAGAACTCCGACTCCCGCACGGTGCGTGGGTGGTTGATGTTCACATTCCGAACGCGACCGGCGGTATACAAGTGTGAGCAAGGGAGATGAAGCAACAATGGCCTTCCGCAAGTGCAATCACATTGTGTCAACGACACCTTGAAAGCCTGACCTCCGTGTTGCCGGCCATCGTTTGTGGTTCCTCCTGGCTCTTTCACTTCGTACTTCCACTCCTCATTGTCATATAATATAGCTTCTTCTGAGTCCGCCTTCCGTGATTGAAATACCAACCATTCATCAACCTTGGGTGGGAACTTGTACTTGTACTTGCGCGGGTTCTCACCCGCTATCTGTGCATCAGTTTCCATCGAGTACTTTAAAAAGTACGCATTCATCTTGTCAAATGTGTATTGAACTATTGCCGTCACGGGTAATCCACGTGCACCTTTGAGCACCCTATTGAAGCATTCGGCCATATTGCTTGTCATTTGACCGTATCTACGGCCATCTTCATCAAAAGCACGTGCCCATTTGTTCCGGTATTGAATGTGCTTATTCAGAAAGTCTTGACCCCCGGGATCAAGTTTTTTGTGTGCGAGCAATTTGTTGTACAAATAGGCGAAGCGCTTGTCGGAGAAAGCGAGACAACAATCTTGAAGATCATCGGCCAACTCCTTAAGGCCACATGCCCTATAGAAGTTCGAACAAAAGTGCCTCATGCACCATCGATGGTGCAACGGTGCATGACCGGGAATGTCAATCTCCACCGCGTTAAGAATTCCTTGATGCCGATCCGATATGACACATATTTCCCTTTGGGCGGGTAACACCTTTGTCCTTAGGAGACGCAAAAACCACTCCCAATTGTCGTTGTTCTCCACCTCAACCAAAGCAAATGCCAATGGCAAAACCCGATTGTTGGCATCACTTGCTATCGCAACCAACAAGGTGCCCTTGTATTGTCCGGTCAAGAACGTGCCATCAATGGCGATGACCGGCCTACAGTGTTCGAAAGCCCTCAAACATTGCTCGAACGCCCAAAATGCACGGCCAAATACTCGGACTTTCCTTCCTTCATGAACGGTTGTTTGGTGCCCATGAGGCTCGACAACATGAACCATGCCTGGGTTTGTTGTGGCCATGGCTAACAACAACCTAGGGATTCGGTTGTATGCTTCCTCCCAAGTACCATACATCATCTTGAATGCGGCTTGCTTCGCCTTCCATGCCTTGCCGTACTTCACCTTGTAATGAAATATGGCTTTCACAAGATCAATGACATGTTGGACGCTCATTGTTGGAAGTGTGGATATTGAGTTGGACAACCTGTAAGCAATGAACTCGGACGTGAGTTGTTTGTGGCCTTCAGACACGATCTTGCCATCCACCCTTTTGCCTTGGCACATGTGAGTTGGCACACAACTCACTACATGCCAAGTTGGACCACCTTTCCATGGTCTTGCACGCACAATCCATGGACATTTTTCATCTTCACTTGCACATGCAACCGTGTAGCGCACATTGATGTCCGAGTGCACCACCTTGTGTGGACGATAATGCGTAACCGAGTAGTTGTCCAGCCACATCTTCATTTCCAACAAGGTTTCGAACTTAGACCCTTTAGCCATCCGGTTGTCGTCACCCATATCACGGTGAGAGCTTGGCCTAACACCGAGTGATACACATCGGCCACCATCTACCACGGCTTCATCCGCGAGACTAACATCCTTGAACAATTTAGTCCGATGATCCCGACAGAATACCTTCTCAAAAGCTTCGGCCTCCTTCACCGTGAACCCCTCCGCATCAACTTCTTCATCGGGACCATCGTCATCCGAGTCCGATGCATATGCACGGGAAAAAGGTATGGATTGGTCCATTGTCTCTTGCAAATGATATTTGTCGAGATCACCCACATTGTTGGCATGGAGATCAACTTCATTGTCATCGTCCGCATAATCATAATTGTCCTCTTCCTCTTGCAAAGCTTCATCTTGGTTGTTTGTAAACGGACTCAATGTTTGACGCACTTCTTGGGTCAAAAGAGGTTCATCAATTTCATCTCGCATCAAGGGTGGTGGCCTACTATGAACCAAAGGAGGTTCATCAATTGCATCTCGCTTAAAGGGTGGAGGGCTACTATGAACCAAAGGGGAAGGTTCCCGGTTCAAGTCCAAATGCAAACTTGAATCAACCTTCTTCGTTGCAAATAACTCAAGAGCCTTGTCAAGTGATTCGGCCACCGTTTCTTTGTATGCAACCCAACGTTGCTCCGAGTTGACGCGCATTGTCTTCCAACGGACATGCATTCCATAGCCTACATTATGCCTTCCCTCCAACTCAACGATATCACTAAGGTCCATCCAATTCATTTCTTTCCTAACTTGTTGCAAGAGCTCCGCATAGCTAGGACTACTATCAAACACAATGTCAAGCTCATCCGGGTCCGGTTCAATATTTCCTTTCAAAAATGCGTCTTTGTCCCCATGATGAACATACACACATGTTCTTCCCATCCCTATAAGCATTCCAAAAACACAAGGTAACATTGCTTTCATGAGTACTAAATGCAAAGATTACCAAATAATGGAAACCATAATATATATATCAAACAACCCCCTAACCATAACCCTAACCCTAACCATAACCCTAACCATAACCCTAACCATAACAACAAAATAAGAACACCCATAAGAACACACATAGAGCACCCCAAATCACTAAATCTCACTTCTCCATTCAAATCACTATATCCAAGCAAAACTAGCAACATTTGAGCAATTTGATAACATTTCTTGGATCAAAACAAGGGGATCGGAGGTGATTACCTTTAGGGAGGGCTTGACTCCGAAATCCACGGACAAATTCTTCAAATAAGCAAGATTTGAGAGAGGATTTGAGAGGGGAAGAGAGTGGGAGTGGGGCCTAAGCTCGGGTGGGGGAGTGGGAGAGAGTGTGGGTGGGGGAGTGGGGGTCCAGCGCGGCTGGTGGATAACTGCCTGTGCAGCGCCTGGCTCGGGGGCGCTGCACATTACAATGTGCAGCGCCTGAGTGGGAGGCGTTGCACGGCCGGGTGCGGGCCAGGGGTTGCCACGGTGGACAGGCGTGCAACGCCTCTGTTGCAGGCGCTGCACAGAAGGGTGCAGCGCCGTCGTGGCGGGCGCTGCACAAAAGGGTTACGGGAGTGAAATAGTTTCGCTGGCAGTTCATTTTGTGAATTTGTTGCCACAACAGGTCAAAATAGTCAAATTTGCCTAGATGTTTTGCACTGTTGGTGTTGTCTCCATCAGACCACTATTCTAAAAAGGGTCTGTCTATGTTACATCTAGATGTGAGATATTATCTCACGTCTAACTTCCTCACCCTTAAAATTCATAGGAAACTTAAAAAAAAAAATCAAGCGTAAGTGTACCCTTCTAAAAAAAGACCAGTATATTTATCATACGCAGTACCCTTCTAACTTACATCAGAGGTTGTACAAGTTATGCAGTTGCAATTTTTGGCAACAAAATGGCAGCTCTGTAAGAATGTTCCAGCTTACAAAACATCAATTTTTAAGAAAATACAATTGGAAAAATATTATCATTTATCAGCTAAAAAGTTCCAAGGCCTTCTGCACATTGTCTTCTTTTCAGGCTCTTGATCCTCTGTTCAGCAGATAGGCAAGGGCTCACCGTTCCACTCTTTGAGGCACTCCAGCAGCGCGTCGATATGCTTACCCTGGTTCATGGCGACAAACACCTTGTCCACCTCTTCCCCAGGAGACCGTGTCTTCTCCCCAGTCAAGTACTCAGTCCCAAGCTCCTTGCGCACGAACCTGTAGAGCGGGTATGACCGGCATTCGGTGATACGGTTCTGCTGCGTGGCGGTGCCGTTCTCCACGGATGTCCGGGCAGCCTCAACCTCCTTTGGTAGCACAGCACGGAGCTCCTGCTCGAACGCGGCAAGCTTGGCAAAGACGGATGTCTCCACGTCGCGCTCAGCCTCACCATTGGCCAAGGCATGATCCACGAGAACCGCACGCATCTTCTGCATCAGTGGGTAGTTGGCGCTGCAAGGGTCGTCTGCATACGCAAACACCGCCTCACGGTCAATCGTGAGCAGCAGGTCCTTCTCGCAGAATCGCGCGTTGTGGAGGTGCCCATTGTTGGTGGTGCTCAATGTCTTCCTGGCCGTCATCTTCACGCAGCTCTTGACGGCATCCTTTACATTCTCCTCGAGATGGCGGAGGTCGATGGCCTGGCACAAGGCGACCATGAATGTGGAGGACATGAGCTTGAGTATGTCAATGGCCTCGGCGGTCTTCCTGGAGGAGATGAGACCGAGGGAGTTGACATCTTGATTGTGTTGCTCGGCGCTCTGGACATGGTTGGTCACCGGGTTGCCTAAGAACTGGAGCTCGGAGCAGTATGAGGCCATAGCAATCTCTGCTCCCTTGAAGCCGTAGTCCAAACTCGGGTTGCGCCCGCCGGAGAGGTTGGAAGGCAAACCGTTGTTGTAGAGGTCGTTCACCAACTCCGAGAACTGAGCAAACATGAGCTTGCCGATCGCAGCAATGGCAAGCCTGGTGTTGTCCATGGATACACCGATAGGCGTACCCTGGAAGTTGCCACCATGGATGGCCTTGCCACGGGAGACGTCAATGAGTGGGTTGTCATTGACAGAGTTGATCTCACGCTCGATGGACTTGGTGGCAGCGCGTATCACCTCTATCTGGGGCCCAAGCCATTGCGGCGATGTTCGGAGTGCGTACCTATCTTGCTTTGGCTTCATCAACGGGTCAAGCTCGCCGAGCTTCTTTGCGAGTGCCATGTAGGAGCTTCCTTCAAGGATGTGCTCCATGATGGCTGCAGCCTCGATCTGCCCGGGGTGGTGCTTTAGCTTGTGTGTCAAATGGTCGGTGTACTCTGGCTTGCCGTTCATGACCTCGCAGAAGACGGCCGATAGAACCTCGGCAAGGAGGCTGAGGATGTTAGCCTCGAAAAGCACCATGGACGCAAGCCCAGAGCCCACTGCCGTGCCGTTCACCATGGCAAGCCCTTCCTTGGGCTGCAGCTCAAAGAAGCCATGGTGGATGCCGGCGATCTTGAACGCCTCCGCCGCGTTAACCTTGCTACCATCCGGAGCAGTGGCCACGGAGTTTGCCCGACCAGTCACCAGGCCTGCGATATAGGAAAGAGGGACGAGATCGCCGGAGGCGGTGATCGTGCCCCGGAGCGGCAAGCATGGTGTCACGTTGGCGTTGAGAAGCGCAGCAACCGTCTCGAGGATATCGAAACGGATGCCAGAGTATCCCTGGAGCAGAGTGTTGACACGGACGAGCATGGCCGCCCTTGTCGCCGCGGCAGGCAGAACATGTTCATGGCCACCATTGCCGAACGCTCCGGCATTAAGGAATCTAAACAGACAAGAAGTGCACGAAACAATAAGGTTCTAGATCACAGAAAAACAAGGAGTATAGACGATGAACAACTGAAATATCTAATTTGTTGATGGTTTAGTGTAAACGATTCATACCTGATGAGCTCCCTCTGCAGAGCGCCGCCCTCCTTTGTCCTCCGGTGAGAAGTAGCGCCGAAGCCAGTGGTGACGCCGTAGCTGTCAGTTCCGTTGGCCATGCTGTTCATGACCCAGTCGCTGCTCTCCTTGACGCGGCCGCGGGCGGACTCGTCGAGCTCCACTCTGGTGTCGCTACCGGCGGCCACCGCGGCGACCATGGCGATGGTCAGGCTGGCGCCCTCCATGGTCACCACCGGTCTGCGGTACTCCTCGACCATGCGCTTCACCGCATCTAGATGGCTCCCGGACAGCTCCTCTGCCGCCTTCCCCCAGTTCAGCGGGTCGGCACGCGCAGGCTGCGCCACACACAAGCCATCGCCGTTGGCGGCGACGTGCCCTCTGTTCTCGCACTCCATCGTGATGTGCAAAGAAGTAGGAAAACTAACAGGCTAGAAATTGGGCAGGTCTTGCGCTGGATGGATTCTGGTAGGCGGATTTGTACTGGAGAGATGTCAAGTTGCAGATGAAGGTGAGGGAGGCTTTTCTTGTAGGCTCTTCTTGGAGAGGAATGGTGGGAGAGGAGGGGTTAAGTAGGCAGGGTGGGTGCGGGGTGTGGGTTGATGTGGCTTTGACCGTTTGACCGGTGCGCAAGATGGTTGGTGCCGGGAAGAAGAGAGGCCGAGTTCTCACATGCAAGTGTTCAGTGCTAATTGTGTCATCCATCATATGCTTTTCTGTTAAACTAGGTGCATTTCTCTGCTAATCATGTGCTTGTCTACTAATGTAAACATGTGTCGTATTGTCGATGGTATTGGAACGTTTCAAACAAGCGTGATGGCTGCCTCCACAATGCATAAACTACTATAGGAAATCTGAGAAAAAAGCTACGGTCTTTGCTTTGACAAAATATTCCATCTGTGAGTTGTTATCTGCTAATGATCCATCAGAGCTTTCACTTTCACTACTATTTCATGGGGTGCAACGAACCCCACACATTCTATTTAAACTTAAGCTTTGCACGTGCTCGGTCATATGGGTGGGTGCGAGAACTAAATGTCAAGGTATTTTCCGCTTTGCACCGTGTGAAAGATGCAGTGCCACTTGACTGTTGGCAGACTTGAGTTTGCTCAGTGGAAACTATTTCTTAGAAAACTACTGTTGCAGCTCAAAAATGGCATAATCACAAAGAGTGACTTGAGTCTATAATGGAATGAGGTTTAAATTATGAGTTCATGTCACCATTTGATGACCCTCGTCAAGATGATCGAAATAAATATGAAGATGGACCGAAACGGAGCTCAAGTGCAAAAGATATGACAATTTCGGAGATACCCGTGTTGACATCAGATTAGAAAATGGCACGAATCCTAATTAAGATGGCCTCGGATTAAAAAGTCTTCAACAGCAAAGTTCTTCGTCTCCTCGAAGCGGACGATTTTGATATAAAAATCGTCTTAATTCAAGGTCGTATGCAAAAGTTACAGTTAAAACTGTGTGCTGCAGCACTGCATGGCCGGATCATCCGGACCGGGGTCCAGATCATCCGGCCCGGGCCCGAAAATTTGACCAAAACAACAGAAGCGAAAAGTTGAAGCCGAATGATCTGGGTCATGTCCGGATGATCCGGATAATGGCCGGACAACCCGGGCAATCCTCCGGATCGTCCGGACAACTTTTTCTGCTACGGACTTTAGAAAACGGCCCGAAACACCCTCAAGATGGCCTCGGATCAAAAAGTGTTCAACAGAAAAGTTGTGCATGTCATCGAGGCGGTTGATTTTTATGAAAAAATCATCTTAATCCGAATTCGTTTGGAAAAGTTACAACCCGATTAGTGAGCTGCTGTCACAAAACTGGGGTAGGCCGGATCATCCGGGCTTTGAGCCGGACATCTGGGATGGAGATCGTGAATAATCCGTATTTTATTAGGTTTTGATGATTTGGACGGCTAAGAAAGTCCTTTTCTTATACGGGAAGTCCATCCGCCTCATATATAGACAAGAGGTGACGACCGATTGAACAACAACACACAATCGCAAAACCCATCTACTTTTTACCCTAGTTTTATATGAGTGAATTGCAGAGAAACACCACATTGACGCATAGGTTTGCAGAAAACACTGGTTTACGAATTTTGCACAAAAATCACTGATTTTCAGTCTAATCTTTTGCAAAAAACACTGATCGGTCGCTTTGAGCATTTTAACCGTGATTATGACATGTGGGTCCCATATTTGATGACATGGCGTAACATTGCATGTTAGACATCGTTAGGTGAGGAATTTTGTAAATTTACAAAACAGTCCCTCTAATTTTTACAGGGACACCCTTCAATCAAGAAATAAAAAGCAATCAACTCCATGGCAGCTGTTGACTAGTCTCGGTTTCTTCTCCGGCCAGCTCTGGTGGTAGGTGTTGCCTCCACGCCGGCGAACGAGCTCTTGTTCCGGGCGCCAGGCGAAGGATCGACAGGGCAACCCCGCGCCGCCGTACCACCCGACCTCGTCTTCCGCTGCTTCTTTTCTCATCTCTCCTCTTCCTCCCCGAGCTCCCTCTCTTCTCCCGTTGGTGCCGCCGCCATGGACATCCCCGAGGTCCCCCCGCTGTGCTGCCCCTCTGCCGTCATCGACTGGATCCAGGAGCCGGCGCCGCTAACCAAGCCCCCTTCGTGTCTATAGCAGCCGTTGAGGAGGCGGATTGACTCGTGCAGGAACTTGGCGGCGAGCGATGCGTCCCGGGATTGGGATCAGCAGGTAGCAGCTGTCGGGGCGCACGCCACCGGCGACGACGTCAGGTGGCAGGAGGGTTCACGCCCGGCTCCGGCACTGGGAGGCGGCATCCAGGCCATCGCCTTGCCCATCTCCGGCACTGGGAACCGCCGTCGGGACCGCGGAGTTGGATAACGAGACGGGGCGACGGGTCAGTGAACCGTGGAGTCGGAGAAGGAGACGGGGCAACGGGTTGAGGTGCCGACGGCGGAGGCCCACGGGGGTTGGTGGTCTTGGCCGGGGGCGGCAAGTACCGTAGCTGCTGCGTGCGCTTCGCTGTGTGTTGACCCTTGACCGAACATATACGCACATAGAGCAGATTGTTGTTTTTATTGAAGGGTATAGGGACTAGTTTGTAATATTAGACAAAACGGAGTCTAACGAGAGCCGTTATGCCAGGTCCTCAAATGCGGGACCCACATGTCATAATCATCATCAAAATGCCTCAAGCCATCAATTAGTGTATTTTGCAAAAGATTAGGCTGAGAATCAGTGTTTTTTGTCACATATTCATAAACCAGTGTTTTCTGCAACCCTACGCGTCAATGTGGTGGTTTTCTGCAATTCACTCGTTTTATATCTCTCCCTTGTTTTCTTTCTCTCTCGTTCTTCGTTCGTTCTTCGTATTGAAGGGCAGCGATCCTTGAGGCTCTATGGGCGGGCGAACCGACCTAGGGCAGCCCATAGCCGCCGCGCGTCTAGACAGGGTCCCTTCCGGGTGCATGGGGTTTCGGATGCTCAAAAGCGCCCGCCGGATTACTTACGTACCGCGCTTCCGGACGGATCTCCTTCGGCGTGAGCTGCGATGCATCACCCTCGGCGTCGGAGATACACGATGACGGTGTTCGTGTGCGAACAACTACAACGGCCATCCTCTCGTCAGTCATCTAGGCGCACATGTGAACGCCACACAAAGCGTGCGCCACATAAAATTGCGACCACATATGCGTGAGTGGTCAAGTCGTTTAGTCACGCCAAGTCGTGTGTGTCTATAATTCATCGCGACAGCTATCGGTGCGTTGCCTGATTTTTCAGTTTGGAGCAGTCAATTTCGTGGGGGAAGGAAGGAGGAGGCCAGGCACAGCACCGAGGATGAGACGTGGGAGCCATGAGCCATAGCCAGCGACGAAGATCGGATGGCTCACAAAATTGGTTGACCCCCAATTTTGTTCAGGCAACTTACCTTTAGCAGGACCCATATTTCATAATAGCAAATCAGACTAGTCTGCTCTTATTAGAAACAGTGGGTCGGTTGGATGCATATACATAGCACATATATGGCAGATTTTTGTTCTTGTTCAAGGTTCAGTCTATCATCGAAAAATATTCAGCACAATACACGGACGTGCACATGATTTGCCAGATTTTTGTTTTTGTTCTTGTTCCACACATGCTTGTAGTAGTGTATACAGATTTTAATAAGTCCAAACATAATAATTAGCCATGCATAATGGTTCTGCCATAGTTTTTCTACAATGTACTATGTTTGTTGATGAATTTGGCTTCACATCAACTTGAATAAAATGGCTGCGTACATCACGGTGATGCGAGTTTCCACCACCTTAAAAAATCTATGAACACACACACACACACAAAATGTTAGACCTATATACGAATCTTATGTACTCCAAGCACCCCT
>LR738709.1:26105445-26149233 GCA_902687465.1 Secale cereale
CCCCCCTCACGCGACACACACACACACATTTTCAGGATGGGCCTGGCGCCCCCAATAATGGCCAATTAGAAACTGACGTGTCATTTTGTAAACACCCCATAGGTGTAGCAAAGTCCGTGGTAAAGATTTTTACCAAATATAAGCCTCAGCCGGGAGCATCCCCCACCGCATCGCACTAGGTCACGAACATTCCTACAACCACCTAGATGGCCGCTTCCTAACCTAGCCTTCACCACCACAACTACCACCACATCTTCAGTCCCCCGGGAGAGTATCTGGTGCTACCGAGGCTTAAATGCTACCGTCATACGGGCATCTGGGCCGTCGGATTGTTAGATCAGACGACATCTAAGAACTGTTGGATCTGCTGGACCTATGCACAATTTTTGGACTCCTTGGAGGCTTTTTTGCAAATGTTGTAGAGCTATTGAGAGCCATCCGGTATGAGAATCAGACGGCCCAAAAGTATGTATCACAGTAGCACTTAAGGCTTGGTAGCACTAGATATTTCCCCTCGGTGCCCCTCCTCTTCCCCGTCCAGCAGCCTCGTCGGCGGAAACAGGACCAAGGACCCGTCAGCCCGTCTCATTTTTTAGGTTTTTACTTCTCCGTCGACATGGGCGAGGTGGTGGTCACGATGGCTTGTTGGAATAAGGTCTATCTAGGCTTTCCCCTCGACGGCATCCGATCTAGCGTCGACGAAGAGCCTGTGGGAATTTTTGTTCCCTTCATATCATGGCAGTCCGTGTGTCTCTCAAAGAGAGCTTATGGCTGACTATTGATGTGGCGACTTCGACATCTTCTTTTGTGTTGTTCTGTGGCCTGGCCTGGTTTCTCCAACCTTCTGTGCTGATGGTTACGGATTGCAAGCATGTTCTACGTGGGGTGATGCTCCAGCCGATGTTGCTTCAACGATATTTAGATCTCCCAAGGGGCGAGTGGCTATTGCCGTCTTTAAATCTTGGTATGGTGAGGGCGTTTGCAGGTGTCCCCTTTTTTGTGTTGGTTCATGCATTTTTAATCTCCGGCGGATGACGTACAATAAGAGGAAGAAGAAGACTAGTATGCTTTTTATTATATTTAATTTTGTACTGGTTGTTCTACGTCTAGTTGTCTACCTATTGTATTGGTATTTGTTTTCCTCGATATTAATCAGACTTAAGATGCTCTTTGGGGCGTTTTTATTCAAACAAAAAAAAACCACAAGGTTCAACCTGACTATCTGACGGTTCCTTCCTCTCCTCCCTGTAAGGCGAAAGAACCGCAACCCAGTTTTCTCCGCCAGCTAGGCCATAGGCTCTCTCCCACTCCGTCGGGTAGAGGCGGGGATCCCGGTACTCTTCACCCCAGTAGTCTCTACTCCTAATGACGGAGTTGGTAGTCCCGCTTCCAGGTTTTTTTCGTCCCACCTCACATAGATTTTTTTGATACCTCCTCCCACCTTCGTTGGTTTTTTTCGTACATTTTTTTCGTCCCCTCCCCCCACTTCATCGGTTTATTTTCGCGTCACCCTCTCACACAACAAAAGAAATGTGAACATATCAGAACTTTCCATACTGGCGCAAGTTATTTAGTAATGTAGAATCAATCACGAACAATCTCTAAAAGATCAAATCTAAATTAATTAACCTTACCTTAAATCACTCAATCACATTAATTAGAAAACAAATAATTGATTTTCAGAAAAATCGCTCAATCACATTAACCTTATCTTAACTCACGGATGGTAATGAATCTCCAAACAAAGGAAACAATACATCGAGGGAGCAGTAAATAAACTCCCTTTCTTATGACATGTATCTGATCTTCCCTTCCATCTCCGTTGTCGAGCGTTCTTAATTCTCGAGGCCGATGCTTGGGCTGCATCACTGGGTCGCGACGGTGTCGGAGGACGAGGACGGCGAGGTCGGGTGCCGCGGCACCGCGTTGGCCGCAGCCGGTGAAGGGGGCGAAGAAGGGCGGCTTCCCTGGCCCTGGCCGTGGCCGTGGCCCCGGGAGTTGGTGCGGTGGAAGCGGCACTTGAAGGACCCGGCGTGGGTGGCTGGCACGCAGACGCACTTAGAAGCGGGCCCGTGGCCCGCGCCGGATGGCACCGACGTCGACCCGGGCCACCTCCTCCGCGTATTCTTGGAGCTGTGGCTAGCTGATTTACATGAAATTAATTCCGTCAGTTGTGATGACAAATATAATACACATAATCCATATTGTTATGCCCTAGCGTGTGTGTGTGAAATAGATGGATTATGTTCCCGTACCCAATAAGATGGATATGTGTGTGTGTGTGTGTTAGAGAGAGAGAGGGAGAGGGGGAGAGAGAGTGAGGAAGAGGGAGGGAGTGAGAGTGTGTGTGTGAGGATTTGATGGTAAAAAGGTCGCCAATGTCACTTGATATGTATGAGAATATTAATATTGAACTCTTAAAGTTAATGTGATCCCGTTGCAACGCACATGCGTTCTTCTAGTGTAGTTAGGGTTAGGACATGTATTTCCTCGTCGTTGTTCGGATAGCAGCGACCTCAATGGTTGGAATAAACTAGAGGCTAAGGTGCCACCTGGTGGCGCCTCCTGAGGTGGGCCTATGCGCACTTTTCTTGATTCCGTACATTCGACTGTCATATTTGATCCTCGCTCTCACTCGTGTACATAAATATGAGTATATGCTATAATATTAAGTTCTCTTGCTCTCTTGGATGTAGCCACATAAAATATTCTTTACAGACATTCCTTGATGGATCAATAAGAAAGAAAGAAAATGTGAATAAGCTTTCAATAGTATGTATGATAGGTTGCTCGGCCATCTACTGCCTTTGTAAAGTAATATGAAATTGTTTAGATCAACTATTATTTTTTTACAAAGGGAGTACAAAATAGAGAGATGGAAAACGGAGAGAGATGCCATTAGATGGAAACCAATTTGCACTTTACACAAAGACTTATTTTAAAACATGTTCATAACATACATGACATGGATCGATAAGTTGATAGATCTCAAACTACTTTCTTTGCAGTCTTTGTTTATCAGTCACATTTATGGAGCCAAATTCACTCAACAGGTTCCTTATCTCCAGAGCCATTAATCCATAAACCATGAAGCACCTACAATCGACATACCATGACAAGAGCATAATTAATCAACCTAGATTGTCAAGGATGCAAAATCATAACTAAGACACATTGAGGCAAACAAAAAAAGGCACTGATTGACTAAGTATTTGATGCACGTCAGATTTGAATGCTTCCTTTTCAGTATAGATGCATACTTTGTGATTTACTTGGTGAATGCATTATGTCAATATATCACAATATAAATAGGCTAACTCATACGAAAATCGGTTGTTATTCACTCAAGAAATACATCAAAGCATATGTTCAGCTTACACAGAAGTAGAATGGCTACTCGCTTCTTTACAAACAAAGCCAAGTCTGTACGTGGACATCACCCTAGTATATGTAGCAAGGGATTCACTGTTTTTTATTCAATGCCTAAGAAGCTAGCAGACACTTATCTATTTTACACAAACTAACTCTTTCACTGAAATTGCAAATACATGGCTTAGCTACCTAAAGAAACGAATTCAATATTAACTTATTCACATGCACCACCTATAAATAGAGTAATTATCATTCAAAGCATTATCTAAACAAATCAAAATATGTCTTACAAAGTAAACGGAGGGAGTAGGAAATAGATAACAGTAGAAAACTTTCAAACTTGATAACATCTAAGCAACCAGCGTTGTAAGGTCACGCAATACAAACACGATAATCAAGTCTCGTATTTGAAGCTTCAGTTTGGTAAACATCATTCATCTTGGTTCGGTACAAAAGCAAGCCAAACTGGTAACATTCTAAAAGAAATTTTATCGCCCTGAATTACTATGACAATAGGATGATTGGCACAATCAGATTAAGTAGCAAAACATTTTTTTTGTTAATAAAATTCATGTAGGTGAAATACCAAATTATAGTTATTTCAAATTAGAAATGTCAAAAATGAAAATGTAGATGTACAAAAATGGAAGATACATAACAAAATATATAGCAATGCCAATACCTTGCACCCCTAGATCATCGCCCAATATCCTGCTTCCATCAGTCACCACTATTATGTCAACTTGCGAAATATTAGCAACTTATGTTTCTTTGAAATATAAGAAACTTGTTGTAAGATGCTCTCCCAGCCCTAGGAGATCTTCAAAAAGGCAAAACATATATATATATATATATATATATATATATATATATATATATATATATATTGGAGGGGCGAGCCGACTGCCAATTTGCGAAACATAAGCCTGAAGAACATCCAAGGAACATATACTTTTGTTATTGTACTTCCCACAAGAATGGGATATAAGATTGTCACTCTAAGCTTTGGGGCCCATTTTTTTCATAAAATCGTCAATTATCAAGTTCAATAGTACCAAAGGAAAATATTGGCACTAAAAGCAATACTGCCACTGATTATATAATCATAAACAAAACTATAATGAAATCCATGAAAATTGTCGCATCAATTCACAATCTTAATCACGACCTCCTCGTTGGTCATGTAAGTACCTGCGCCAGCAACCCGGAGTAAGGAAAACACACAACTTAATCAGTAATCCAGCAGAAACGACACAAAGGCAAGAGCTTTAGCTGCCTCCTACCGGTGTCCACGTCCATCTCTGTGTCCCGCGCGGCAAGGGGCTAGGTGATGTCAACGGCGGCTCGATGGAGAGAACGGCGGTGATGAAGCTTCCTATCGGCGTCCTCGCGCATCTCAGCATCCCCTGCGGCAAGGGAATAGGTGATGAAGACGGCGTCACAGACAGCTCTAAGGCAAGAATGACATTAAGACACTGAAAGAATTGAACTACAGAATACCAAATCAGTGAATGGACAAGAACCAATGCATAGCTAATCAGCTAGCCAGTTGTACACCATGGACATCATTTCACCATGATCCTCTGCGCTAAAATACATTCCCAAAGGCCGTATAAACATGCCATTGTAATTTTGGCAAATAGCGCCAAAAGTCGGTGTGTAAATAATAGGTGCATACTCCTCAATACTATCTATTAAGACCTATTAAAAAAGGTTAAAGAAGCTAACCACTTTGAAAAGGCGCCTACATCTGAGACTACAATACCATAGAGTTAAAAAAGTGGTTGCACGTACAATGAGAGAAACATCATCAACAGAAATATGTTTGCGCCTAAAAGAAAGTGTGAGCTGTGGAATTCCACACCTTGTAGTACATTGTTTCATTTCTGGCATGAAATCTGTTAAGAATACAACATTTTGCCAGTTGGTATGTATCAGACGGCCCATCTCTCGCATTTTGCTCCAACCGTTTAAGGTCAAGCACTATAATCAAAATAAATATAAATAAAAGAAGAGGTGAATCGACCACTAAAATCAGCACTTGTGGAACACACAAAAAGAGCATACATGAACCTCAGTTAACTTAGTATGCTAGTACTAAACCCTCGTACATCTCTAGAACTGAGTGAAACTTGCAGCTTCAGCATTGGAGCCACTTAATTGTTTAACTGATACATCGGGCAATTGGCTACACTTCATTCTAGCTTTCCGAGAACTTGTTTGACCTTAGATTGTAGGGTATTAGAAGCCTGGTTTGAAATTGGAATTATTCCAAGCTGGAGCCCGAACAGAAAGCACACATTTACACTAGAAACCAGACCAAAATGTTTATCCTGCAGTACCACTACCTCAGCATTCAGCAAACGCACATACACCATTAGTGTCGTTCCCACTCAAATGTCTATGAATTCGAATAATAACTAAGTCAGTCACCCAATACCTCCCTGTGCGACACTCACCAATCCAATTTTGTGACAGCGTAATTGAGACACATATTAAATAAATTAGGAATTGGACCGGCGGGACTGAATCAATCCATCTGCTGTTGGGAGGAAACCACACTGGGCAGCAAATCAGCTCAAGAGATGAGGGTATGGAATCCTGAGCTCAGGATTAAATTCGAGTATAAACTGCAAGTACCACAAACACATGTGGTGATGAAAGAAACAAGATCAGCGGGGCATTCCCATTCCACAAAGGGAAAGTTGTGGCTACTCTCGGGTGTACCTACACCCGAGTTTGCAAATTTTTGAAAAACATGATCAAACAGTGTCGAAAAAATCTGCAATTTTGGGACATGAAACTTCATCAAATGTTCAAGCTTTTTGCAAAAAATCAGCTAAAAATAACATCAGAGGAGCTCTCGGCAAAAAAAACAAAATCAATGTTGGGGAGCTCTCGGCAAAAATAACAAAATCAATGCTCAAACAGTGCTCAAACAGTGCGCAAACTTAGAACATTGATTTTGTTTTTTTTGCCGAGAGCTCCTCTGATGTTATTTTTAGATGAATTTTTGCAAAAAGCTTGAACATTTGATTTAGTTTCATGTCCCAAAACTGCAGATTTTTTCGACATTGTTTGATCATGTTTTTTTTTTCAAACTCGGGTGTAGGTACACCCGAGAGTAGAAAAGCTGGTCTCTTCCACAAACCGGCAGCCAGGGGCCGCTGGTGCAGAGGCCGAGCTCGTCGGTGGGGATGATGTGGTCGAGGCTGGGGCGGGAAGAAGATGTGGGAAGGCGAGGGCGGAGGGAGGAAGGGGACAAGGGGAAGGCGGCGCACCTTTAGCACTGATCGTGCCCGATCTTCCCCGTCTTGCAGTCGTTGCAGACTGATTGGCCGCTGCAGTTTTGTCGCGTGTGCATAGCAGGGGCTGGAGGCGCGGGATTAGGAATTGGCGGCGGGCATTGTGTCTACCTGGGCCTCCTCGCCGCCGAGGGCCGCTCCGGCAGCGGCAGCCGTTTCGCCCTGTGCAGGGCTGGATGCACGAGATGGGGGCCGGCGGCGGCGCAAGGGGAGGAAGAAGAGACGCACCGGGAAGGGAGGGATTGGGTGGGCTAGCAGCCTTTATACCTCCATCGCTGGAAAAAACCGATGGATGAGATTGTATAGATGAACAGATCGGACGGCCAGAAATCGATGATGATGTGGCTACCGCAAGGTTCCGCCCCTTCCGCGTACGTTAATGTGATCGATATTCCCTGGTGTGGGTTGGTGTGGCTTTGCCCGCTTGACCGTTGCTGGTGCGCAAGATGGTTGGTGCGGGGAAGAAGAGAGGCCGAGTGCTCACTGTTCAGTGTTAATCGTGTCATCCATCATGTGCTTTTCTGTTAAACTAGGTGCATTCCTTTGCTAAGCATGTGCTTGTCTACTAATCTAAACATGTGTCGTATTGTCGATGATATTGGAACGTTTCAAACAAGCGTGATGGCTGCCTCCACAATGCATAAACTACTATAGGATTTTTTTAAAGCTACGGTCATTGCTTTGACAAAGTATTCCATCTGTGAGTCCAAAGCGAGTGGGGTTCTGCATGCTCTGGACAACAGGAGTTGTTAACTGTTAATGATCCATAAAGAGCTTTCACTTTCACTAGTATTTTGTGTGGTTCGACGAAGCCCACATATATTATTCCATTTACTTAATCTAAGCTTGCACGTGCCCGGTCATATGGGTGGGTGCAAGTGAGCTAAATTACAAAGGATATTTAGCGGGCTGCATGTATGCCACCGTGTGAAAGATACAGTGCCACTTGACTTGCCAAATTTCTTGTGCCACTTGATTTGGGTTTTTTGCTCTCAGTGGAAACGATATCTTAGAAAAATACAACGGGCATCCTCTGTCAGTCATCTGCGTGCACCACAAAGCATGCCACGGATTTTTCAGTTTGGCTCAGTCAATTTCGTCGGTGAAGGAAGGAGGAGGACAGGCAAGAAGACCTGGTCTGAGACGATGGAGCCATGGCGAGCGGCAGCGAGGCGCGGGGACGACGACGAGAGCCATAGCGAGCGAAGAAGATCGGATGCCTCACACAATGTATTGGCCCTTATTTCTTCTGTGTTTGGATGTTGGAAAACTGGCCTGGAATTGAATTGGAAAATGAATTCCAAATCCAGGATGGAAAGGAATTGGCTTCCAGTTTCAATTCTGCTGTTCGTGTGTGTTTGGAATTTCCCGATGGAAACATAGGCTAGGGACCAATTCCATTTCCTATTTGGATGTACAAACCATGGAATTGAATGTTTTGTTGGGTTTAGACAATATAAACTTGTGTATATGCATAAAAAATTATATGTACGTGGTGCAATGTTTATATATTATTTTCCACACATAACAATATTAAACTCATGTAAATAGGACAGAAGAGCAACATGCATGTCACCAAATAAATTAGTACCAACGACAATTTCAACATATATAATTTCCATGTCTCTAACAAATAGGAAAAGTGCATAGATCATGTCTCTTACATATAGCGCAAACATAGTTCATACCAACCACCACACATGGTAGCAAACATCAAGGCAAGGTCAAGAGCCATGGCTTCCTTAAGTTCTGGGGGAGTGCCATGAATGATTCAAACATGCGCTCATTGGCGGTCAACTTCCCATAAGCTCGCAGCATATCAGAATCCTCCAAACCTTCATCTTTTTGTAGTGCCTGAAGGATTTCAGTTGCAGGAGCCGCCTTTGGCATAGGAAGTGGCTCAGTTGCCTTCAAAGCTTCATCAAACGATGTTCGCATCTGTCCCATCATGCACAAGATAGCATCACCAGTTCGTTGCCTCTTTTGAGGCACCTCGGGAGATGCTTCAACAACCGGAGTATTTTGTTCTTGTGCACAGTCAGCCCCCGTCCTAGCACCTCCACCATTCGCATGATCTTTTGAATATATAGTCTCAATAGCACTCCAGTTATGCACTACCTTGGTCCTATGGGCACGTGCATCCTTGTTAGCCTGTAGAATAGACACAAATATTAGAGATGATAGTGAAGGTTCAAAAGTAACCACAAAATAAAATTTAGAATTAAATACCTCCACATAACGAGTCCACACTTCGTCACTGTCAACCGTAACCTTGTTGGTTTCCCAGTCCCATCCAAAACCACTCTGAGCAAGCATCTTGCTAATGATCTCATAATGCTTATCAAACGTTTTGATTCTTCCAACAATGTTGTCCTTGGTGATGTCAACATCACATGTGTCTTTGACATGCTTAATGCAAGCAGTGTACACATGTGGCTTCCAACCATTCTGAGCACGATCACCAATGTTGTGATGCTCAACAAGGACGGCCAACAATGCCTCGTCCATGTCATTAGTCCATGTAAGGTAAGTCCTAGTTTTCTTCTTTATTGGTTCAGCCATGCTTCTACAATTAAGTACATGTTAGCAAGTAAGGTATAAAAATCGCAAGTAAGGTATAAAAATAGTTTCAACATAGCACACAAGGTACAAAATATCACACAACCATCATCCATGTAGCACAAAAGAAGGCACCATCTGCTGGCTATCTACTCGATCACTACTTAATGTACTAAATCTCTTCCTCTCCACGTGCCACAAGATACTCAACATACATATCAGCAGCAAATTGTTGCCTAAAATTGGACCATTCATCAGTTTGTTGGACACTTCTAATTAAAGTAGCAGCATCTGCAGGTTCAGGGGCCGTAGCTGCTAGTTCAGCATCGACTTCCTGCAAGAGCAAATCATCCCTCACATGTTGCCGATCCCTTGCATAGTTGTGTAACACACAACACGCATTAATAAGTCGAATCTGCAATTATAATTTATTTCATAGTTAGAATTACGTGTTTCATATTTAATAATGTCAACACATTTTGGACACATATTACCTGGTCCTCTATGTCAAAGTACGAACAAGCACGCAAAATAGCCCATTTTTTCTTCAACGGTCCAAAAGTCCTCTCCACAACATTTCTAGCCCGAGCATGACGCAAGTTATACAACTCTTCTGCATTTTGGGGACCTAGTAGACTTGCAGCCCACTCTCTCAAGTGGTACCGTGTGGATCTGAATGGAGATAGAAATCCCGGTCCATTGGTATAGCCAGCATCAACTAGGTAGCACTTTCCTATTATCAAATAAATTCGGTTAGCTAACAACTAATTATGAGAAGTAGAAAAGCCAAGAGAAAGGTTCGTACCCTGTGGTACAACAAATGCATCTTGGCGATCGTTTCTCATAGCATCTTTAAGCACTCTCGAGTCTGATGATGAACCCTCCCAACCAGGTAGAACATAGAGAAACTTCATGTCCCAATCAACCACACCTAGCATTTTAGTAGTGATTTCTTGTTTTCGGTTCCTATACCTCCCTTTGTCAGCAGAATTAACATACACCGGAATATGACACCCATCTAGTGCTCCAAGTGCATTGCCAAACCACTTCCATTTGTAATCCTCGGGAGGGTTGACAGAAGGATTGGGAAGCTTGATAAACTCCCCAGTCAGAGACAGGATGGCCAATAACACAGTAGAGATGCGCCTACTGATAGTCTCTATAGAGCGCTGATACGTGCCACCCAAAACTCTCATTTTGATTCCATGGCCAACAACTTGTAGGAACATAGCAACATTTTCTTCTACCGTCACATAGATGCTATCTTTGAGACCACACTTCTCACGCAACATAGCACAAAGGTCATGGAAGTTCCTTTTAGTTAACCTTAGATTATCATAGCAAGCTGCCTCAGACCCATTATACATTTTTTAAGATGTACTTCCTATATGCAACCTTTTCCTCATCATCATTGAAACATCCTAGGTCCCTAGGTGCCTTTTGCGTACTAAGATAAGCAAGTGCCATGCATGACATCTCGAACTACATCTTTGTCAATAAAATCCTTTTTCTTTTTCTGCTTTTGTTCTCTTCGGTAATGTAAGCAATCAACTCTTGTTGAGACATGATAATGCTACAAAGCACAAAATGTTTGAAATCCAATTATTCAAAGCCTAGATAATTTAACTCGATGTGGTTTTAATGCATAGACAATACAAATGATACTTTCATAGCATATTGCACAAATTGCACAGATTGCGACATGAAGAAAACCACATACAAATATTGCACAGATTTGAAGAATAGCGCTAGAAATATTAATACCTTCACAACTGAACTTAGGACCTTGCTTTTCTCCGGTTATGCAGTTCATATAAATAAAAACAATCAAAACAGATGCGTAAAATTCAGGTTCGTTGTACATATGAAAAGAATGGATAAAACGGGCGCAGGAAGATGTTGGCTTGCGAGGGGAAGGGGATTGGCCATAATGAAAACAGGCCACAGTTCATAGTTTCATCCAACTAAAGTACGATAGGAAATTCTATCAAAAATAATGTTGTCAGATCGGAACTGATCAAAATCTCCTACTTTAACAAAAACCGACTGAATCAAGGCAATGCCCAACTCTTTTGCCACTTGCAGCAACGGCAATGCCCTTCGTAATCTCAGCCAGTATCGTGCAGCGCCGCCTACTACATGATTTAACCTCGATTAGTCGATTCCCCATCCCCCTCATGTACTACTGCCCAGGTGATGGGCCTCGAACCCCTCGTTGGTTACCCCAAGTGGAAGGTGTAAGATGCAGTATTGTAGAAGTGTTTTCCCTTAGCAAAGATGCCAATGATCGAATCCCCAGAGACTCCTAGGTTCAACAAGTAGGTGTCAACTGCTACGGCGCCAGATTAGTAGCAATCAACGTGGACCTGCACACAGATACAAATAACTTTGCTCCCAACGAGTACAGAGAGGTTGTCAATCCCTCCGGCCTTGTAGTTCACAAAGGATTAAAAGCAATGATAGTAGTGATAGATAGTGTTTTGCAATAGTAAATAATAACGGAAAGTAAATAGTGGATGTGATCAATGATGGTAATATGGACCGGAGTCTCATGATGTTCACTAGTGATGTCCCTCTCCCAAAAGACGATAAAACAGCTATGTGAGGTAAACAAATTACAGCTGGGCAATTGACAGGATCACGAACGCAAACCAATGCTGACTACATTGCAAGAAAGGTTGAGGTTCAAAGCATGGGCGGTACGCCAAAGTAAGTAGACCGAAATCCATCAATATCTACTACTAATCATCCACCTTGAGATATCTATCCAGAACATCTCGCTGGTATTAAGTTGCGAGTCCCACCCATAGTGTAAACTCAATGCAACAGACAATTGCATTAAAAGAACTTTGCGTAAAGTAAACAATCCTTGCACCCGCGGGCACAAGCACCGTTGTTTTCCCCCTTGTGGCAACAGCACATCCCCTAGACTCATGTTTCTGTCACTCAAGCTAGTCATCGAGGGGCATGAACCCACAATCAAGCATAACGTTCCCTCTTGGAGTCACTACCTATTACTCGGCCAAAGCAATAAATAACAACGGAGAACATGCAAGAATTACTTATGAACAAAAATATAAAAGAGGTGAATCAAATATATTACTCAAGATCAATCTGAACATAATCTCATAATCCATCGGATCCCAGCAAACTCAACATAGCAACAACATAAGGATTACATAGGTGCCTCGATCATGTAGGGCAGCTCACGAGGACTAATTAGTGAAGCACAAGAACGGGAGGAGAACATCACATAGCTACTGGTCATGGACTCATGGTCCAAGGGAGACTACTCACGAGTCATCCGGGAGGCGTCCATGGTGGTGGAGAAGCTCCCGGTGGTGATCCTCCCCTCCGGCAGGGTGCCGGGAAGAGTTCTCCTGGTGCTCCCGATCTTGGAAGCGGCGGCGTTGGTGGAACAGAGATGGGATCGCGAAAAGAGTTCTTGTTCTGAGGGTTTCAGAGGACCCTTTAAATATATGCCAAAGTAGGGCATCGGGGGAGTTTCGGGGGGCCCAGGCGCCCCCCCCGGCGCGGCCCAGGGGGGGCGCGCCGCCAGGGCGCCTGGAGCCCTGGTGGCCCCCCCCCCCCAGGCTGCCCTTCGGACGCAGAGTTGTTTCCGGAACGCTGATTTTTTATATAATTTTTCTGGATTTTTCTGGGCAGTCCTCGAAACGTGAAAACCTGAAATACAAAAACAGCTGAAAACGGAAACTGGCACTGGGGTGCACTGGATTAGTAAGTTAGTCCAAATATGATCAAAAGTGTATGGAAGTGTATGAATATCATAGCAATATCACCCAAAAGTGGCATGGAGCAAGCAGAAATTATAGATACGTTTTGGACGTATAACGTATCAACATCCCCAAGCTTAATTCCTGCTCGTCCTCGAGTAGGTAAATGATAACAAGAATAATTTCTGTGGTGACATGCTATTAACCATATAGGAATTTTTCATAGTCATATGACAAAAGCTTACTGAGACAATGATTCTAAAGTAATTAAGTTGCCTCATGAGAAAATCACAAATGACTGAAAGTTTTACAACATAAAACTGAAACATCAAAAAGATTTGCAATGAACATGATGTGCAAATATGATAAAGTGATATCTAGCTTGCCCCCTTTAGTGATGCAAAACATAAATGCAGGGGCACCTTCAAGGTTTAAGTGATGACTAGATACAATCATTTCAGAATAAACGATATCACAATCATGCAAAAGACAATGCTACTTTGGGACAATGCACATTACACTTAGAATGACAATCATGCTCTCAGTAGTTGGTGCTTCAACATAAAAGTAAAAGAAAGTTTAAGTGCTAGAGCTTTTTATTTTGAAAACATGGAAGCAATTGTGTCAACGGTAGTAGTACTTCATATGTGTCATGCATAAGACATCCTATAAGTTGCAAGCCTCATGCATCGTATACCAATAGTGCTCGCTCCTTGTCCTAATTAGCTCGGATCTCCATGGGTTATCATTGTATTACATATGTTTCAACCAAGTGTCACAAAGGGGTACCTCTATGCCACCTGTACAAAGGTCCAAGGAGATAAATCGCATTTGATTTCTCGTTTTTGATAGATCTCAACTTGAGGACATCCATACCGGGACAACATAGAAAATAGATGATGGACTCCTCTTCAATGCATAAGCATATTATCATAAGAGATTGAGGATTAAGGTCCAAGCTAAAACTTCCACCATGATGCATGGCTTTGGTTGGCGGCCCAATGTTCTTCTCTAACAATATACATATTCATACAACCCACGGTAAATCACCCTTACTTCAGACAAGACGAACATGCATAGCAACTCACATGATGTTCAACAAAAGTGTGACAGTTGATGGCGTCCCCAGAAACATGGTTACCGCTCAGCAAGCAACTTATAAGAAATAAGATACATAAGCAACATATTCTTTACCACAATAGTTTTTAGGCTACTTTCCCATGAGCTATGTATTGCATGGTTAGTTTGCTTAGTACAGGTGGAGGTTAGCAAAAAGACTGGGAGCGACCAACTAAGAGAGCAATGACGGTCATAATCATGCAGAGCGACAAAGCAATATTGAATCAGGCATGGTAGTTATATCGCCACTTAGAAATAAAAGATCATCAAGGCTTGACAGACTTTCTTTACAGTCTTAAATATGCGTGAGCATACGCCAAGTCAATCAAAATAAATTCTCGAAGGAAGATATTACTAAACCATACCACATCATAGGCAGACAAACCATGTTGGTACTCCAATAACACATTGGGAGCTCCCCAGCTATTTAAGATTAACCATAAGAAAACCTGAACTACTAAGCATCATCATGCAAGTAGCATCTTTAACATAGACACATTAACCAGTGCAACGGAAGCAAACTCTCTTAATAAGGTGAGCATGGTAATTAAAGAGAGTTCAAGCAACCAACTAAACAAAAGCTCTTTGAAAAGATAGGCATGAATACTAAGAGCAGAGCATGATAGTAGCTATTAAAAGACAAAGAACACACACATCATAGATTGACATGAAAATTCTATGTTATGTTCTAGGTAGAAGTGGAGCGTGTTTCTCTCCCACATAAAGGAATGCTGAGTTCCGACTCGTTATGAAAAACTAAAAAGAAAACTAAAAGCAAGACGCTCCAAGCATAGCACATAACACATGAAGTGATAAAAATATAGCGAAACGAAAGACGAACTGATAATGTTGATGGAGAAGGGGATGCACGGGGGCATCCCCAAGCTTAGACGCTTGAGTCTCCTTGAATATTTCTTGGGGGTGCATGGGGGCATCCCCAAGCTTGAGCGCTTGACACTCCTGAATCTTTTTATCATTTTCCCTCGCACACTTGAAAACTCCCTTCATACATAACTCATCATAATCTGATTAGCGAGGTTAGTACCCTTAATAAAATAATTATACCTTGCTGGAAATAAGGATATTCTTGAATTTCTACTGTTTCTAAAGATTGCCAAAAGGTTTTTGCAAAGAAAAAGCAAGTTCTTGATTTGCAAAGTGAAGGTAAGGCAAAACAGGACAGAATCTGTGAAAAACAGAACAGCAGGCAGTAATTGATCTGTTCGGGATACTTCTGCAACTCAAATCAAAAAACTCAGAACAGACACACGAAATACAATTATATAGAGAACGCTTTCGAAAAAATTCAGACCAAAAAGATGATCTGGTGATTTTATACGAATTTTTCTATCCAAGGACAGAATCTGTTTCCTGGACAGCACCTCACAACTTTTGAACTTTCTAGCAATCGGAGGCTATACTTGGCACAAATATGAAAAGCAAAGATACAATGATGATGCTACAGCAGTAAACAACATCAAGACACAACAAAAGCAAAAAATTTATTCATGTGGGCTGCCTCCCAAAAGCGCTTTCTTTTATGCCTTTAAGCTAGGCATAATGCATAGATCAAGTTTTATCAAGAGTAAAAGAATAGCTAGCCCGTACAACGGACTCAAAAGGTAACTTGATCTTCTTTCGAGGGAAGTGTTCCATCCCTTTCTTGAGAGGAAACTGAAATTTTATATTACCCTCTTTCATGTCAATGACAGCACCAACGGTGCGTAAAAAGGGACGTCCCAAAATAATTGGACATGAAGGATCACATTCAATATCCATAATAGTGAAATCAACGGGCACATAATTATCATTGACAACAATAAGAACATCGTCGATCCTCCCCAAAGGTTTCTTTATGGAAGAATCAACGAGACGAACACCAAAGAACAAGAATCATAAGGTTTCAATTTAAGCATATCATATATCCTTTTGGGCATAACAGAGGTACTAGCACCAACATCACATAATGCATAACAAGAGAAGTCATTCAAATTAATTTTTATCATAGGATCCCAACCATCTTCTAGCTTTCTAGGTATGGAGGCTTCTACTCTAAGTTTCTCCTCCCTAGCTTTGATGAGAGCATTAGTGATATGCTCTGTGAAGGCAAGGTTAAGCGTGCTAGTGCGGGGATCTCTAGACATCTTGTGAAGGAAATCAATAACTTCGGTAAGAGTGCAATTATCAAAATCAAGGTCACGAGCATCAAGTAAAGTGGTAGTGGTGTCTTTTAGGTTCACTTGTTTGGTAGTTTCTATAGTCATAGCATCACCATTAATAGGTCCATTGGGACCAGGAGTACATTGGGTGCTAAGAGTGTGAACATCCTCAATAACTTGGATAGTAGCAACAGTGTGGTGGGTAGGAAGGCTCTTAATTCTTTCCTCTTCCTCCCTTTCTCTAGCCCATCTTTCTTTAAGTTTAGCCATCATCCTAATATTTTCATTAATTTGCACTTGAGTAGCATTAATAGGGATGACTTCCCTCTTCTTAAGAGGAGAAGTTTCAATTTTTAGCAATTTTACCTCACTGGCTAAGTGGTCTACCTTAAAAGAAAGATCATCTAGTTTATGTAGTTTCTCTTCTACATTCTTATTAAAGGCTTTTTGGGTAGTGATGAAATCTCTAAGCATAGTCTCTAGTTTAGTAGTGGAGTTCTTGGTACTAGGATAAGCATTGTTGTTCCCATAAGAATTAGAGGGGAACGGTCTAGGATTGTTACCAAAGTTACTCCTATAAGCATTGTTGTTAAAATTGTTTCTAGAAATAAAGTTCACATCTACTTGTTCTTGAGCAATCAAAGAATTTAAAGGAACATCACGAGGATCAACAGTAGATTTCTTCGAAAGTAGAGACATAATCAAGTCAACTTTTTCATTAAGGGAGGAAATCTCCTCGACAGAGTTTACCTTCCTACCTGTTGGAGCGCGTTCGGTGTGCCATTGGGAATAGTTGGTCATCATCTCATCGAGAAGCTTCGTGGCAGCACCAAGTGTAGTTGACATAAAAGTTCCTCCCGCGGCCGAATCTAACAAGTTCCGCGAGGTAAAGTTCAAGCCTGCATAAAAAGTTTGGATAACCATTCAAGTAGTCAAACCGTGAGTAGGGCAGTTCTTGATAAGAGATTTCATACGTTCCCAAGCTTGGGCAACGTGTTCATTATCCAATTGTTTAAAATTCATTATGTTACTTCTAAGTTGGATAATTTTAGCAGGTGGATAGTATTTTCCAATAAAAGCATCTTTGCACTTGTCCCATGAATCTATGCTATTTCTAGGCAAAGACTGAAACCAAATTTTAGCTCCTCCTCTCAAGGAGAAAGGAAAAAGCTTAAGCTTAACAATATTACCATCTATTTCTTGGTACTTCTGCATATCACAAAGTTCTACAAAGTTGTTCAAGTGTAAAGCAGCATCATCTCTAGCACCGGAGAATTGTTCTCTCATAACTAAGTTCAGTAAAGCAGGTTTAATTTCATATGAAGGTGCTAAAGTGGCAGGTGTAGTGATAGGTGTGCTGATAAAGTCATCGTTGTTGTGACTAGTGAAGTCACACAACTTGGTGTTCTCGGTGGAACCCATAATAGCAAGCAAGCAATATAACTATTTTTGTGATTTTCGATAAAAGGAACTAAAGCAAAAACGAAAGGTAAACTAACAAGACTAAAAAGCAAAGGTAAAAGATAGCATGCAACTCCCCTATCCTGAAGAGTGGAGTCCCCGGCAATGGCGCCAGAAAATACTCCTTGATGGGCCTCGAACCCCTCGTTGGTTACCCCAAGTGGAAGGTGTAAGATGCAGTATTGTAGAAGTGTTTTCCCTTAGCAAAGATGCCAAGGATCGAATCCCCAGAGACTCCTAGGTTCAACAAGTAGGTGTCAACTGCTACGGCGCCAGATTAGTAGCAATCAACGTGGACCTGCACACAGATACAAATAACTTTGCTCCCAACGAGTACAGAGAGGTTGTCAATCCCTCCGGCCTTGTAGTTCACAAAGGATTAAAAGCAATGATAGTAGTGATAGATAGTGTTTTGCAATAGTAAATAATAACGGAAAGTAAATAGTGGATGTGATCAATGATGGTAATATGGACCGGAGTCTCATGATGTTCACTAGTGATGTCTCTCTCCCAAAAGACGATAAAACAGCTATGTGAGGTAAACAAATTACAGCTGGGCAATTGACAGGACCACGAACGCAAACCAATGATGACTACATTGCAAGAAAGGTTGAGGTTCAAAGCATGGGCGGTACGCCAAAGTAAGTAGACCGAAATCCATCAATGCCTACTACTAATCATCCACCTTGAGATATCTATCCAGAACATCTCGCTGGTATTAAGTTGCGAGTCCCACCCATAGTGTAAACTCAATGCAACAGACAACTGCATTAAAAGAACTTTGTGTAAAGTAAACAATCCTTGCACCCGCGGGCACAAGCACCGTTGTTTTCCCCCTTGTGGCAACAGCACATCCCCTAGACTCATGTTTCTGTCACTCAAGCTAGTCATCGAGGGGCATGAACCCACAATCGAGCATAACGTTCCCTCTTGGAGTCACTACCTATTACTCGGCCAAAGCAATAAATAACAACAGAGAACATGCAAGAATTACTTATGAACAAAAATATAAAAGAGGTGAATCAAATATATTACTCAAGATCAATCTGAACATAATCTCATAATCCATCGGATCCCAGCAAACTCAACATAGCAACAGCATAAGGATTACATAGGTGCCTCGATCATGTAGGGCAGCTCACGAGGACTAATTAGTGAAGCACAAGAACGGGAGGAGAACATCACATAGCTACTAGTCATGGACTCATGGTCCAAGGGATACTACTCACGAGTCATCCGGGAGGCGTCCATGGTGGTGGAGAAGCTCCCGGTGGTGATCCTCCCCTCCGGCAGGGTGCCGGGAAGAGTTCTCCTGGTGCTCCCGATCTTGGAAGCGGCGGCGGCGGCGGAACAGAGATGGGATCGCGAAAAGAGTTCCTGTTCTGAGGGTTTCGGAGGACCCTTTAAATATATGCCAAGGTAGGGCATCGGGGGAGCTTCGGGGGGCCCAGGCGCCCCCCCGGCGCAGCCCAGGGGGGGGGGGGCGCGCCGCCAGGGCGCCTGGAGCCCTCGTGGCCCCCCCAGGCTGCCCTTCGGACGCAGAGTTGTTTCCGGAACGCTGATTTTTTATATAATTTTTCTGGATTTTTCTGGGCAGTTCTCGAAACGTGAAAACCTGAAATACAAAAACAGCTGAAAACAGAAACTGGCACTGGGGTGCACTGGATTAGTAAGTTAGTCCAAATATTATCAAAAGTGTATGGAAGTGTATGAATATCATAGCAATATCACCCAAAAGTGGCATGGAGCAAGCAGAAATTATAGATACGTTTTGGACGTATCACCAGGCAAGATCAGCACGAGAATCCTCCATGCGGCTCACTTGGCGGCGTAGCTGGGGATCTCGCCGCCGTCCATCTCGTCCCAGGCAGGCAGTCCCTCCATGCGGTTCCTGCCGCCGTCCTCCCCTGCGTCGTCCCACAAGAAGCAGCCGGGAGAGGGCAGGGAACGGGGAGAGAACGCCGGGAAGCGGCACATGAGGGTTCGGTTGAGGCCTTACCGGCGGCTGGCGGCGGTGTCGTCGCTGGGTCTCCCGATCCGATCGGTTCTGTTCGATATAACGAACCGGTACGCGGGTGCGGGGGCGCTGCCCTTTTTCGTGATTTTCCGGGCTGGGGAGCTCGGAATTGAGCCACGCTACGGGCCGCCTGCGGGACGGGGTCCTTGGAATTTTTTGCTAATTCCTCGACTTAATTCCGTGGCCACCCCAAACGGTGGAAAGCGGGCCAGTAATTCCGAGTTGCCAATTCCAGATGAGTTTTCCAACACCCAAACACAGTGGAAACTTTAGCAGGTCCCATATTTTTCATACTAGTAGCAACTCAGAATGGTCAGCTCTTATTAGAAACAGTGCGTCGGCTGGATGCATATACATAACACATACATGGCAGATTTAAGTGTCCAGTCTATCATCGGAAAATATTCAGCACACTACATGGGTTATTATCAGCGATCAATTTATTGATTGGAACTTCCAGACATGCTATGCTTTTACGTCCAAATATAATAATTAGTCATGAATAATGGTTCTGCCATAGTTTTGTGTCTAGTTTTATCAACAATGTACTATGTTTGTTGATGAATTTGGTCTCCCCCCCCGCGCGGGGCAGGTCTAGCAAAGTTCGTGCTAGAGAATTTTACCAACCATAAGCTCCAGCTGGGAGCATCTCGCACCGCATCGCAGTAGGTCTCGAACATGACTACAACCACCTAGACGGCTGCCTCCTAACACAGCCATCGCCGCCACACCTACCACCATAGCTTCGGCCCCCCTCCTCTTTTCCGTCCGGTGGCCTTGTCGACGAAAACAAGAGCAGGGGCCCATCAGTCCATCTCATTTTCAGGGTTTTACTTTTCCGACGGCATCGGCAAGGTGGTGGTGACGATGGCGTGTTGGAATAAGGTATATCTAGGCTTTCCCTACCTCGACGACGTCCGATCTGGCACCGACGAAGAGCATGTGGGTGTTTTTGTTCCATTCAGATCTAGGCAATTCGTATGTCTTTCAAAGAGAGCTTATGGCTGACTATTGGTGTGGCGACTTCAACATATTCCCGTGTGTTGTTCTGTAGCTTGGCCAGGTTTCTCCAACCCTCTTTGTTGTTGGTGATGCATTGCAACCTTGCTCTGTGTGAGGTGATGCTCCAGCCGATATTGCTTCAACAATATTTAGATCTTGTCCCAAGGGGCGAGTGGCTATTGCGGTCTTCAAATTCTGGTATGGCGAGGGCATTCGCTGGTGTGCCCTTTCTTTGTTGTTGATTCAGTGCAATTTTCAATCTCTGGCGGATGACGCACAATCAGATGAAGAAGAAGACTAGTATGTTTTTATTATTATTTGATTTTGTACTGGTCGTTCTACGTCTAGTTGTTGGAGATATGCCCTAGAGGCAATAATAAAAGCATTATTATTATATCTCCTTGTTCATGATAATTGTCTGTTATTCATGCTTGAATTGTATTGTACGAAAACAGCGATACATGTGTGAATACACAGACCACATTGAGTCCCTGGTAGGCCTCTAGTTGCCAGCTCGTTGATCAACAGATGGTCACGGTTTCCTGACCATGGACATAGGATGTCAGTGATAACGGGATCACATCATTAGGAGAATGATGTGATGGACAAGACCCAAACTTGAGCATAACACGAGATCGTATAGTTCGTAATGCATAAGCTTTTCGGTGTCAAGTATTTATTCCTTAGACCATGAGGTTGTACAACTCCCGGATACCGTAGGAGTACTTTGGGTGTGCCAACCGTCACAACGTAACTGGGTGGCTATAAAGGTACGCATCGGGTATCTCCGAAAGTGTCTGTTGAGTTGGTACGAACCGAGACTGGGATGTTGTCACTCCGTGTGACGGAGAGGTACCTCTGGGCCCACTCGGTAAGACATCATCATAATGAGCTCAATGTGACTAAGTAGTTAGTCACGGGATGATGGATTACGGATCGAGTAAAGAGACTTGCCATGACGAGATTGAACAAGGTATCGGGAATACCGACGATCGAATCTCGGGCAAGTATCGTACCGATGGACAAAGGGAATAACATACGGGATTGAGTGAATCCTTGACACGGTGGTTCATCCGATGAAGATCATCGAGGAACACATGGGAACCAACATGGGTATCCAGATCCCGCTGTTGGTTATTGACCGGAGAGTGGTCTCGGTCATGTCTACGTGTCTCCCGAACCCGTAGGGTCTACATACTTAAGGTTCGGTAACGCTAGGGTCGTAGAGATAAATGCATGTGGAAACCCGAAAGTTGTTCGGAGTCCCGGATGAGATCCCGAACGTCACGAGGAGTTCCGGAATGGTCCGGAGGTAAAGATTGATATATAGGAAGTCCAGTTTCGGCCAACGGGTGATCTCCGGGGGTCACCGGGAGCGTCCCGGGACCACCGGAGGGGCCCCCGGGGTCCACCGGGTGGGGCCACCCATCCCGGTGGGGCCCCTAGGCCGCAAGGGGAAGTGTCCAGCCCTCTGGGCTGGCGCACCACTAGGGGGCCCACCTCCCCATGCGCCTAGGGTTAAAACCCTAAAGGGGAGGGGGGCTCCACTTGCCTTGGGGGGCAAGGAACCCCCCCTGGCCGCCGCCCCCTTGCATATTGGATCTGCAGGGGGCCCAGGCGCACCCCCTGGCCCCTATATATATGTGGGGAGGGAGAGGGCAGCCGTACCCAAGCCCTGGCGCCTCTCCCCCTCCCGTCACACCTCCATACTCCAACGCAGGGCGCCCGGCGAAGCCCTGCTGCGATCTCCACTGCATCCGTCATCACGCCGTCGTGCTGCTGGATCTCTGACGACTTCTCCTCCCCCCTTGCTGGATCAAGAAGGAGGTGACGTTGCTGCACTGTACGTGTGTTGAACGCGGAGGTGCCGTCCGTTCGGCGCTAGATCATCGGTGACGAAGAACGTGAAGAGTACAACTACTTCATCCACACTTCGTTGAAAGCTTCCGCACGCGATCTACATAACGGTATGTAGATGCACTCTTGCTTGCTCGTTGCTAGATGTCTCCATAGTTGGATCTTGGTGAAAGCGTAGAAATTTTTTGAATTATGCTACGTTCCCCAACAGTGGTATCAGAGCCTAGGTTTTATGCGTAGCATCTTGCACGAGTAGAACACAAAGCAGTTGTGGGCGTTTGGTTTTGTTCAACTTTCTTACCGTTACTAGTCAATCTTGATTCGGCGGTATTGTGGGATGAAGCGGCCCGGACCGACCTTACACGTACGCTTACGTGAGACTGGTTCCACCGACAAACATGCACTAGATGCATAAGGTGGCTGGCGGGTGTCTGTCTCTCCTACTTTAGTCGGATCGGATTCGATGAAAAGGGTCCTTATGAAGGGTAAATAGAAGTTGACAAATCACGTTGTGGTTTTGGCGTAGGTAAGAAACGTTCTTGCTAGAAATCCTATAGAAGCCACGTAAAACTTGCAACAACAATTAGAGGACGTCTAACTTGTTTTTGCAGCATGTGCTATGTGACGTGGTATGGCCAAAACGAAGATGTGATGAATGATATATGTGATGTATGAGATTGATCATGTTTTTGTAATAGGGAATCACGACTTGCATGTCGATGAACTTGACAACCGGCAGGAGCCATAGGAGTTGTCTTAATTATTGTATGACCTGCGTGTCACTGAATAACGCCATGTAATTACTTTACTTCATTGCTATACGTTAGCTATAATAGTAGAAGTAATAGTTGGCGTGACGACTTCTTCAAGACACGATGATGGAGATCATGATGATGAAGATCATGGTGTCGAGCCGGTGACAAGATGATCATGGTGCCCCGAAGATGGAGATCCAAGGAGCAAGATGATATTGGCCATATCATGTCACTTTAAATTGATTGCATGTGATGTTTATCATGTTTATGCATCATGTTTACTTAGAACGACGGTAGTAAATAAGATGATCTCTCACTAAAATTTCAAGTATTGTGTTTCCCCTAACTGTGCACCGTTGCTAAAGCTCGTTGCTCCGAAGCACCACGTGATGATCGGGTGTGATAGGTTCTAACGTTCGCATACAACGGGTGTAAGACAGATTTACACACGCGATACACTTAGGGTTCACTTGACGAGCCTATCATGTACAGACATGGCCTCGGAACACGGAAGACCGAAAGGTCGAACACGAGTCGTATAGAAGATACGATCAACATGAAGATGTTCACCGTTGATGACTAGTCCGTCTCACGTGATGATCGGACTCGGACTACTCGATTCGGATCGTGTATTACTTAGATGACTAGAGAGATGTCATTCTGAGTGGGAGTTCATTAAAATTTGATTGAGATGAACTTAATTATCATGAACTTAGTCTAAATTCTTTACAATATCTCTTGTAGATCAAATGGCCCACGCTCAGGTTTCCCTCAACTTCAACGCGTTCCTAGAGAAAACCAAGCTGAAAGACGATGGTAGCAACTATACGGATTGGGTCCGTAACTTGAGGATTATCCTCATAGCTGCCAAGAGATCATATGTCCTAGAAGCACCGCTAGGTGATGCACCTGCTCCCGATGCGGCAAACCAAGACGTTATGAACGCTTGGCAGTCGCGTTGTGATGATTACTCCCTGGTTCAGTGCGGCATGCTTTACAGTTTAGAATCGGGGCTCCAAAAACGTTTTGAGCACCACGGAGCATATGAGATGTTCGAAGAGCTGAAAATGGTTTTTCAAGCTCATGCCCGAGTCGAGAGATATGATGTCTCCGACGCATTCTATAGCTGTAAGATGGAGGAGAATAGTTCTGTCAGTGAGCACATCCTCAAGATTTCAGGATTGCACAACGGCTTGTCTCAGCTGGGAATGAATCTCCCAGATGAAGCGGTCGTTGACAGAATCCTCCAGTCGCTCCCACCAAGCTTCAAGAGCTTCGTGTTGAACTTCAATATGCAGGGGATGGAGAAGTCCATTCCCGAGGTGTATTCAATGCTGAAATCAGTGGAGGTAGACATCAAGAAAGAACATCAAGTGTTGATGGTCAATAAAACCACTAAGTTCAAGAAAGGCAAGGGTAAGAAGAACTTCAAGAAGGACGGCAAGGGAGTTGTCGCGCCTGGCAAGCCTGTTGCCGGGAAGAAGCCAAAGTATGGACCCAAGCCTGAGACAGAGTGCTTTTATTGCAAGGGAACGGGTCACTGGAAGCGGAACTGCCCCAAATACTTAGCAGACAAGAAGGCCGGCAACGTCAAAGGTATATATGATATACATGTTATTGATGTGTACCTTACCAGCACTCGTAGTAGCTCCTGGGTATTCGATACCGGTGCAGTTGCTCACATTTGTAACTCAAAACAGGAGCTGTGGAATAAACGGAGACTGGCGAAGGATGAGGTGACGATGCGAGTCGGGAATGGTTCCAAGGTCGATGTGATCGCCGTCGGCACGCTACCTCTACATCTACCCTCGGGATTAGTTTTAAACCTCAATAATTGTTATTTAGTACCAGCTTTGAGCATGAACATTGTTTCTGGATCTCGTCTTATGCGAGATGGCTACTCTTTCAAATCGGAGAATAATGGTTGTTCTATTTATTTGAGAGATATGTTTTATGGTCATGCCCCGCTGGTCAATGGTTTATTTTTGATGAATCTCGAACGTAGTGATACACATATTCATAGTGTAGATGCCAAAAGATGTAAAGTTGATAATGATAGTCCCACATACTTGTGGCATTGCCGCCTTGGTCATATTGGTGTCAAACGTATGAAGAAGCTCCATTCAGATGGACTTCTGGAGTCTCTTGATTATGAATCATTTGACACGTGTGAACCATGCCTCTTGGGCAAGATGACCAAGACTCCGTTCTCCGGAACAATGGAGTGAGCAACCAACTTGTTGGAAATCATACATACCGATGTGTGCGGTTCAATGAGTGTTGAGGCTCGCGGAGGCTACCGTTATGTTCTCACCCTCACAGATGACTTGAGTAGATATGGGTATATCTATTTGATGAAACACAAGTCTGAGACCTTTGAAAAGTTCAAGGAATTTCAGAATGAGGTTGAGAATCAACGTGACAGAAAAATAAAGTTCTTGCGATCGGATCGTGGGGGTGAATATTTAAGTCATGAATTTGGCACACACCTTAGGAGCTGTGGAATTGTTTCACAATTGACACCGCCCGGAACACCTCAACGTAACGGTGTGTCCGAACGTCGAAATCGTACTCTGTTGGACATGGTGCGATCTATGATGTCCCTCACCGATTTACCGCTATCTTTTTGGGGTTATGCTTTAGAGACTGCCGCATTCACTTTAAATAGGGCTCCGTCGAAATCCGTTGAGACGACTCCGTATGAACTTTGGTTTGGCAAGAAACCGAAGCTGTCGTTTCTGAAAGTTTGGGGTTGCGATGCTTATGTCAAGAAACTTCAACCTAAAAAGCTCGAACCCAAATCGGAAAAATGTGTCTTCATAGGATACCCAAAGGAAACGATTGGGTACACCTTCTACCACAGATCCGAAGGCAAAGTCTTTGTTGCCAAGAATGTATGCTTTCTGGAGAAAGAGTTTCTCTCGAAAGAAGTGAGTGGGAGGAAAGTAGAACTTGATGAGGTGACAGTCACCCCTCCTATACCGGAAAGTAGCGCAACGCAGGAAACTGTTCCTGAGGTGCCTGCACCGACAAGGGAGGAAGTTAATGATAATGATCATGAAGAAACTGATCAAGTTACTACTGAACTTCGAAGGTCCACAAGGGCACGTTCCGCACCAGAGTGGTACGGCAACCCTGTCCTGGAAATCATGTTGTTAGACAACGGTGAACCTTCGAACTATGAAGAAGCGATGGCGGGCCCGGATTCCAATAAATGGCTTGGAGCCATGAAATCCGAGATAGAATCCATGTATGAAAACAAAGTATGGACTTTGGTGGACTTGCCTGATGATAGGAACGGCATAGAAAATAAATGGATATTTAAGAAGAAGACAGACGCGGATGGTAATGTGACCATCTATAAGGCTCGGCTTGTCGCTAAGGGTTATCGACAAGTTCAAGGGATTGACTACGACGAGACTTTCTCTCCCGTAGCGATGCTGAAGTCAGTCAGAATCATGTTAGCTATTGCCGCATTCTATGATTATGAGATATGGCAAATGGACGTCAAAACAGCATTCCTTAATGGCTTCCTCAAGGAAGAGTTGTATATGATGCAACCGGAAGGTTTTGTCGATCCAGAGAACGCTAACAAGGTATGCAAGCTCCAGCGCTCGATCTACGGGCTGGTGCAAGCATCTCGTAGTTGGAATATTCGCTTTGATGAGGTGATCAAAGCGTTTGGCTTTATACAGACTTATGGAGAAGCATGTATTTACAAGAAAGTGAGTGGGAGCTCTGTGGCATTTCTCATATTATATGTGGATGACATATTGCTGATGGGAAATGATATAGAATTCTTGGAAAATGTAAAGGCCTACTTGAACAAAAGTTTTTCAATGAAGGACCTTGGAGAAGCTGCTTACATATTAGGCATCAAAATCTATAGAGATAGATCGAGACGCCTCATTGGTCTTTCACAAAGTACATACCTTGACAAAATATTGAAGAAATTCAATATGGATCAGTCAAAGAAAGGATTCTTGCCTGTTTTGCAAGGTATGAGATTGAGCAAAGCTCAGTCGCCGACCACGGCAGAAGATAGAGAAAATATGAGTGTCATTCCCTATGCCTCGGCCATAGGTTCTATCATGTATGCCATGCTGTGTACCAGACCTGATGTGAACCTTGCCATAAGTTTGGTAGGGAGGTACCAAAGTGATCCCGGTACGGAACACTGGACAACGGTCAAGAACATCCTGAAGTACCTGAAAAGGACTAAGGATATGTTTCTCGTTTATGGAGGTGACGAAGAGCTCGTCGTAAAGGGTTACGTCGATGCTAGCTTCGACACAGATCTGGATGACTCTAAGTCACAAACCGGATACGTGTATATTTTGAATGGAGGGGCAGTCAGCTGGTGCAGTTGCAAGCAAAGCGTGGTGGCAGCATCTACATGTGAAGCGGAATACATAGCTGCTTCTGAAGCAGCGCAGGAAGGAGTCTGGATGAAGGAGTTCATCACCGACCTAGGAGTCATTCCAAGCGCGTCAAGCCCGATGACTCTCTTCTGTGACAACACTGGTGCTATTGCTATTACCAAGGAGCCCAGGTTTCACAAGAAGACCAAGCACATCAAGCGCCGTTTCAACTCCATCCGGAATTATGTTCAGGATGGAGACATAGATATTTGTAAAGTGCATACGGATCTGAATGTCGCAGACCCGTTGACTAAACCTCTTTCACGGGCAAAATATGATCAACACCAGAACTCTATGGGTGTTTGATTCATCACAATGTAACTAGATTATTGACTCTAGTGCAAGTGGGAGACTGTTGGAGATATGCCCTAGAGGCAATAATAAAATAATTATTATTATATCTCCTTGTTCATGATAATTGTCTGTTATTCATGCTTGAATTGTATTGTACGGAAACAGCGATACATGTGTGAATACACAGACCACATTGAGTCCCTGGTAGGCCTCTAGTTGCCAGCTCGTTGATCAACAGATGGTCACGGTTTCCTGACCATGGACATAGGATGTCAGTGATAACGGGATGACATCATTAGGAGAATGATGTGATGGACAAGACCCAAACTTGATCATAACACGAGATCGTATAGTTCGTAATGCATAAGCTTTTCGGTGTCAAGTATTTATTCCATAGACCATGAGGTTGTACAACTCCCGGATACCGTAGGAGTACTTTGGGTGTGCCAACCGTCACAACGTAACTGGGTGGCTATAAAGGTACGCATCGGGTATCTCCGAAAGTGTCTGTTGAGTTGGTACGAACCGAGACTGGGATGTTGTCACTCCGTGTGACGGAGAGGTACCTCTGGGCCCACTCGGTAAGACATCATCATAATGAGCTCAATGTGACTAAGTAGTTAGTCACGGGATGATGGATTATGGATCGAGTAAAGAGACTTGCCATGACGAGATTGAACAAGGTATCGGGAATACCGACGATCGAATCTCGGGCAAGTATCGTACCGATGGACAAAGGGAATAACATACGGGATTGAGTGAATCCTTGACACGGTGGTTCATCCGATGAAGATCATCGAGGAACACGTGGGAACCAACATGGGTATCCAGATCCCGCTGTTGGTTATTGACCGGAGAGTGGTCTCGGTCATGTCTACGTGTCTCCCGAACCCGTAGGGTCTACACACTTAAGGTTCGGTAACGCTAGGGTCGTAGAGATAAATGCACGTGGAAACCCGAAAGTTGTTCGGAGTGCCGGATGAGATCCCGGACGTCACGAGGAGTTCCGGAATGGTCCGGAGGTAAAGATTGATATATAGGAAGTCCAGTTTCGGCCAACGGGTGATCTCCGGGGGTCACCGGGAGCGTCCCGGGACCACCGGAGGGGCCCCGGGGGTCCACCGGGTGGGGCCACCCATCCCGGTGGGGCCCCTAGGCCGCAAGGGGAAGTGTCCAGCCCTCTGGGCTGGCGCACCACTAGGGGGCCCACCTCCCCATGCGCCTAGGGTTAAAACCCTAAAGGGGAGGGGGGCTCCACTTGCCTTGGGGGGCAAGGAACCCCCCTGGCCGCCGCCCCCTTGCAGATTGGATCTGCAGGGGGCCCAGGCGCACCCCCCTGGCCCCTATATATATGTGGGGAGGGAGAGGGTAGCGGTACCCAAGCCCTGGCGCCTCTCCCCCTCCCGTCACACCTCCATACTCCAATGCAGGGCGCCCGGCGAAGCCCTGCTGCGATCTCCACTACATCCGTCATCACGCCGTGGTGCTGCCGGATCTCTGACGACTTCTCCTCCCCCCTTGCTGGATCAAGAAGGAGGTGACGTTGCTGCACCGTACATGTGTTGAACGCGGAGGTGCCGTCCGTTCGGCGCTAGATCATCGGTGACGAAGAACGTGAAGAGTACGACTACTTCATCCACACTTCGTTGAAAGCTTCCGCACGCGATCTACATAACGGTATGTAGACGCACTCTTACTTGCTCGTTGCTAGATGTCTCCATAGTTGAATCTTGGTGAAAGCGTAGAAATTTTTTGAATTATGCTACGTTCCCCAACACTAGTTATCTACCCATTGTAATGGTCTTTGTTTTCCTCGATATTAATCAGATTTGACATGCTCTTTGTTTTTTTTGTTAAAAAAGAAACATAACCTTCAACCTAACTATCTGACAGTTCCTTCCTCTCCTCCTTGTAAGGGGAAAGAACTGCCACCCAGTTTTCTCTCCCAGCGAGACCATAGGCTCTCTCCCCATCCACCGCTCCATCGAAGGGTAGGGGCGGGGATCCCGCTTCTTCACACCGGGTGTGTTGTTAGAGTTAGGACATTTGTTTCCCTTGTTGTTGTTTGGATGGCAGCGACCTCAACAGTTGGAATAAATAGTCCCCGATCCCGGCTTCATCTTTGCACAGTCATGGTGGTGAGGTTGAAGGAATCGTGAGAGATTGTCTTTTGTTGTTCCTTTGGTGCAGCAGAGTTGGTGTCCTCTGATGGGCTGGTGGTGGTTGCCCCCGGCGGCACTATCCATTTGCGAGGGAAGATTAGTGTCCAAAACTGGGATGGTGGTACGTGGATTATGGTTCCTGTGTTGTTCCTCGACTATGTCGATGATACATCCATTTTGCATCATGCTTTTACATTAATATTTATTGCATTGTGCGCTGTTATTATACGTTATGGTACAATACTTATGCATTTTCTCTCTTATTTTACAAGGTTTACACAAATAGGAAGAATGCCGGCAGCTGGAATTCTGGACTGGAAAGGAGCAAATCTGAGAGACCTATTCTGCGCAACTCCAAAAGTCCTGATCTTCACGGAGAATTATTTTGGAAAATATAAAAAATATTGGGCGAAGAAAGCACCTGAGGGGATGATACGTCCAAAACGTATCTATAATTTCTGCTTGCTCCATGCCTCTTTTGTGTGATATTGCTATGATATTTATGCACTTCCATACACTTTTGATCATATTTGGACTAACCTATTAACTCAGTGCACCCCAGTGCCAGTTTCTGTTTTCTGCTGTTTCAGGTTTTCCCATTACGTAAATTGCCAGAAAAATCCCGGAAAAAATATATAAAAAATTAGCGTTCCGGAAGCTTCCATGCAGCCAAAGTAGGGCCAGAGGGGGGCCACCAGGGCTCCAGGCGACCAGAGGGGGCGGCCCCCCCTCCTGGCCGCGCCGCCAGGGCGCCTGGGCCCCCCTTGCCTCTTCTGACGCCCCCCTTTGGCATATATTTACACCGCGTCCCGAAACCCTCGAGGACGGAACCCTTTTCTCCAGAAGCTATTCCGATCTCCGCCGCCATCGCCACCAAGTTTCGGGGGACCAGAATTCCTGTGCCGGCACCCTGCCGGGACGGGGAAGTGCCCCCGGATTCATCTCCATCGACGTTGCTTCCTCCCTCCATGATGCGGGAGTAGTTCCTCCTCGGGGCTGAGGTTTCTACCAGTAGCTATGTGGTCAATTCTCTCTCCCATGATGTGATCTTCGTTGTGATCATAGGCTATGTTAATCTAGGGTGATCCCATGATATTTCCCCTTCCTCTATGTATTGGATTGATGTACTCACTTGTCTTTATCTAGTATAATCCCTGAGACCAAGGTGACAGCGGTCTATTGGACATGGATTAGAAGAATATTTTCATGAGTGATTTCCTCTTTTGTGTGTTGATTGAAGATTGAGAGTCTCTTGGTGCTTGTCTATGACTATCCTTGAGATATGTTGTGGTGATTGTGGTACTCTCTTTGGATGGCCGCGGTGACATTGGGAAATCCATAGATTGAGAACTATGAACTTTGAGGTGTGCTTTTGTAGCCCTACATAATTCTCGTCCTCTCTTGACCACAAAGGAATGACCTCCGAGTGCGTCCCCCTTGCATGTTTTATGGGAAATATCATGTGATTCGATTATGTTAATGTTGTTGCGAGTTGCCACTAGTGAAAGTATGAAGCCTAGGCCTTGTTTCCACCATTGCAATACCATTTGTGCTCACGTTTACCACTTGTTTGCTTGCTGCACTTTTTATTACAGATTTATATTACTTTGTTTTGCCAATCCTATCATCCATATTTTACCATCTCTTCGCCGAACTAGTGCACCTATACAACTCCTAGTTGTATTAGGTGTGTTGGGGACACAAGAGACTTCTTGTATCTTGATTGCAGGGTTGCTTGAAAGGGGTACGTTCAACCTCCACTTCCCCGAGTTCGATAAAACTTGGGTTACTCACTTAAGGGAAATTTGCTGCTGTCCTACAAACCTCTGCTCTTGGAGGCCCAACACTGTCTACAGGAATAGAAGCGTGTAGTAGACATCAGGGGACCCACCAGGCAGCCACAAGGGTGGGGGCGCGCCCTACCCCCTGGGCGCACCCCCTGCCTTGCCGCCTACCTGGCATGCCCACGGTGCCCATCTTTTGGTATATGAAGGGTTTTTACATAGCAAAAATCAAGAGGAAGATTTCGGGAAGAATCACGGACGTCTCGAGACGGAACCTGGGCAGAACCAATCTAGGGCTCCGGCGAAGCTGTTCTGCCAGGGGAACTTCCCTTCGGGAGGGGGAAATCGAAGCCATCGTCATCACCAACTATCCTCTCATCGAGAGGGGGTCAATCTCCATCAACATCTTCACCAGCACCACCTCCTCTCAAACCCTAGTTCATCTCTTGTATCCGATCTTTGTCTCAAAACCTCAGATTGGTACATGTGGGTTGCTAGTAGTGTTGATTACTCTTGTAGTTGATGCTAGTTGGTTTATTCAGTGGAAGATCATATGTTCAGATCCTTAATGTTATTCAATACTCCTCTGATTATGAACATGAATATGCTTTGTGAGTAGTTACGTTTGTTCCTGAGGACATGGGAGAAGTCTTGTTATAAGTAATCATGTGAATTTGGTATTCGTTCGCTATTTTTATGAGATGTATGTTGTCTTTCCTCTAGTGGTGTTAGTGAACGTCGACTACATGACACTTCACCATTGTTTGGGCCTAGGGGAAGGCATTCGGAAGTAACAAGTAGATGCTAGGTTGCTAGAGTGACAGAAGCTTAAACCCTAGTTTATGTGTTGCTTCGTAAGGGACTGATTTGGATCCATATGTTTCATGCTATGGTTAGATTTATCTTAATTCTTCTTTTGTAGTTGCGGATGCTTGCGAGAGGGGTTAATCATAAGTGGGAGGCTTGTCCAAGGAAGGAGAACACCCAAGCACCGGTCCACTCACATATCAAATTATCAAAATAACGAACGCGAATCATATGAGCATGATGAAACTAACTTGACAACAAGTCCCATGTGTCCTCAGGAGCGCTTTGCTTTATATAAGAGTTCGTCCAGGCTTGTCATTTGCTACAAAAAGGATCGGACCACCTTGCTCCATCTTAGTTACACATGTTACTTGTCACTCGTTACGAATTATCTTATCACACAACTATCTGTTATCGATAATTTCAGTGCTTGCAGAGAATACCTTGCTGAAAATGGCTTGTAATTTCTTTCTGCTCCTCGTTGGGTTCGACGCCCTTACTTATAGAAAGGACTACGATAGATCTCCTATACTTGTGGGTCATCAATCGGCAACAAGTAGCGGTTCCGGGATGCGAGGAGTCCAAGGATGTTGTCGGTCGACGCGCTAGAATGAGTTCGGCTCCGCCAACGGTGGGTCTCTCAATCAGCTGACAAAGTCAATCGGGCAACGGTACTTCCTCAACTCCGACGCTAGCATATGGTGGGGTTGTAAATTGCAGTGATTCCTTGGGACATTATTGCGTTTTCTATTTTTTGGCGGATTTTCTACATATGTTCTGGGGATCGTGTCTTCCTTGTCCCTTTCCTGAGTGTTTCCGTGTATGTGCATTGTATCGCGACTTGTGATGAATGAATTAATGGCAATAGTCTGAAGAAAAAATACAAGGTGCACAATGCTTAACGTTCAACAGATATTCACTTGGTGGGTTGGTGAGACACGTGAACATAGATTGCAGGACCAGTTCAACGGTTGTGGAAAATCAAGTTAAGTATAGCTTATCTATGGTTGCAAGGATGCAACCATCACTAGTAGAAAACGGGGCTTTGGTCCAGGCTGGGTAAGCCTATTAGTCCCGGTTCATCCACAAACCGGGACCCATGGGAGTATCTGTCCCGGTTCGTGAGGCCAGGGGGCCGGCAGGGCCTCAGTGGCGATTGGTCCCGGTTCGTCTGGCCCCTTTGGTCCCGGTTCCAGACACGAACCAGGGTCAATGGGCCTCGCTCCTGGCCCACAACCATTGGTCCCGGTTGGTGGCTGGAACCGGGACCAAACGTGGTCCTTTAGTCCCAGTTCCAGCCACGAACCGGGACCAAAGAGATGCCTATATATACCCCCTTGCCCGCGAGCATAGCAGTGCACTGCTCTGTTTTTTGGTCGGCCGCTGGAGAGCTTTGTGGTCCTCTAGCTCACCACCTATGCACATTAGGTGTTCGATGAAATGCTCGAGCCACACTTAAGCTTTATCCTCTCGAAACTCCTTGTCCAAACTCCATTTTCCTTAAGATTTGTCTAGGTTTGCCGGTCCGTCCTGTCACGTCCTTGTCCAAACCGCCGTTGATCGCCCGCGCCGATCTCGTCGCCGACACCACCGTGGTGAGCCTCTTGTTCTTATCTTCTTTCTAAAAGAAAATTTTTTTACTTATATCATTTAGAAAGATATTTGCATAATTTTCTTACTTTTATTATTGTTTGTTATTATATAGTGCGATGGTTTTGGTATCGGCCCTCATCCTGTCTATGATTCGGATGTGGTATATTAACTTTCATAACTATTTGTTTTAATGTTTATGACAATTATGCCAACCAACGTGACATAGATGTTTTTATCTAGGAGGTATGTGAACCGGAAATTCCAACCAACCCTCTTGTGGAGAGGTTAAATTTAGTTGAAAGGAAAACATTTACTTGAGAAAAAATTGGAAAAAAAAACCGAGGAGGAGAAGATGGAATTATAGTTGCATGTTGCGGAAGTCGTCGATGATCACAAGATCAAGATGGATGCAATGCGCTTAAAGATTAGAAAGATTAGAAAATATGCCATCCATACTAAGGCTTGGTATCATTATGCAATTGGATCAATTGTTAAGACCTGCAAATATGTTGTTTCAATACTCCCATGTGCAAAGCGACATTGACCATAGCATATCCATCAACTCATGCATGGAATATTACGATAATCTTGGGAAACCATCAAAAGAGGGATGGCATTATTTTTCTAATTAGCGTATGTGGGATGGATTATTTGGATTTAAGCACTTTTGGCCGGTTTCATTTAAGGATGCCGTGAAAGATCTCTTATAATAGAATTTTTGATTTCTTACAAGGTCGACAAAATGGAAAAGAAAAAGGGGCCCAAGGCCGTTTAAATTTAATTATGACCTTTCAGGAACAGAGAGAAACAAGTCATCTACATCAAGGCAGTACAATCCGTCTTCCATTACATGTCAGACTGGAATTTGTCAACAGAATACTGAAACAGAATAAGAATTCATAGAAGGCATCACATCATATTGATATAATGATAGATGTTTTGCACTGTTTGGTGTTGATCTCCACCAGAACACTGTTGTAAAAAAAGAAAAATACATTTATCACATATATTTATCATACTGTACCCTTCTAACTTACATCATAGAAATTGTACAAGTTATGCAGTTGCAATTTTTGGCGTCGACATGGCAACTCTGTAAGAATATCCCATCTTAAAAACATCATTTCTTAAGACAATACAATTGAAAAAAATATTATCACTTAGCAGCTCAGAAGATACAGAGCCTTCTGCACACCGTCTTCTCTTCAGTTTCTTGATCCTTTGTTCAGCAGATAGGCAAGGGTTCACCGTTCCACTCTTTTAGGCACTCCAGCAGCGCGTCAATGTGCTTGCCCTGGTTCATGGCGACAAACACCTTGTCCACCTCTTCCCCAGGAGACCGTGTCTTCTCCCCAGTCAAGTACTCAGTCCCAAGCTCCTTGCGCACGAACCTGTAGAGCGGGTATGACCGGCATTCGGTGATACGGTTCTGCTGCGTGGCGTTGCCGTTCTCCACGGATGTCCGGGCAGCCTCAACCTCCTTTGGTAGCACTGCACGGAGCTCCTGCTCAAACGCGGCAAGCTTGGCAAACACCGACGTCTCCACATCGTGCTCGGCCTCACCGTTGGCCAAGGCGTGCTCGACGAGAACACCGCCTCACGGTCGATTGTGAGCAGCAAGTCCTTCTCGCAGAAGTGTGCGTTGTGGAGATGTCCATTGTTGTTGGTACTCAGTGTCTTCCTGGCTGCCATCTTCACACAGCTCTTGACGGCATCCTTGATATTCTCCTCGAGGTGACGGAGGTCGATGGCCTGGCACAAGGCGACCATGAATGTAGAGGACATGAGCTTGAGTATGTCAATGGCCTCGGCGGTCTTCCTGGAGGAGATGAGACCGAGAGAGTTGACATCTTGGTTGTGTTGCTCAGCCCTTTGGACATGGTTGGTCACCGGGTTGCCTAAGAACTGGAGCTCGGAGCAGTATGAGGCCATGGCAATCTCAGCACCCTTGAAACTATAGTCCAAACTCGGGTTGCGCCCGCCAGAAAGGTTGGAAGGCAGACCGTTGTTGTAGAAGTCGTTCACTAACTCCGAGAACTGCGCAAACATGAGCTTGCCGATCGCAGCAATGGCGAGCCTTGTGTTGTCCATGGACACACCGATAGGTGTGCCCTGGAAGTTTCCGCCGTGGATGGCCTTGCCACGGGAGACGTCGATGAGTGGGGTGTCGTTGACGGAGTTGATCTCTCGCTCGATCGACTTGGTCGCAGCACGGATGACCTCAATCTGGGGGCCAAGCCACTGCGGCGATGTGCGGAGCGCATACCTATCTTGCTTTGGCTTCATCAACGGGTCAAGCTCGCCGAGCTTCTTTGCGAGAGCCATGTATGAGCTTCCTTCAAGGATGTGCTCCATGATGGCGGCGGCCTCGATCTGCCCGAGGTGGTGCTTCAGCTTGTGGGTCAAGTGGTCGGTGTACTCCGGCTTGCCGTTCATGACCTCGCAGAAGACAGCCGATAGAACCTCGGCAAGGAGGCTGAGGATGTTAGCCTCGAAAAGCACCATGGACGCAAGCCCAGAGCCCACTGCGGTGCCGTTCACCATGGCCAGCCCTTCCTTGGGCTGCAGCTCAAAGAAGCCATGCTGAATGCCGGCGATCTTGAACGCCTCCGCCGCGTTAACCTTGCTGCCGTCTGGAGTAGTGGCCACGGAGTTTGCCCGACCGGTCACCAGGCCCGCAATATAGGAAAATGGAACGTTGGCGTTCATAAGCGCAGCAACCGTCTCGAGGATCTCAAATCGGATGCCAGAGTACCCCTGTAGGAGAGTGTTGACACGAACAAGCATCGCCGCCCTTGTTGCTGCGGCAGGCAGAACATGTTCGTGGCCACCGGTGCCAAAGGCTCCGGCATTAAGGAATCTGAACAAACAAGAAGTTCACAAGAAAATAAGGCTTCCAGATCACACAAAAAATGAGTAGTACACAAAGATCACAATGTACTTGATCACAGCATGGCCAACTGTGAAATATCTAATTCATTGGTGGTTTACTTTAACTGATTCATACCTGATGAGCTCTCGCTGGAGAGCGCCGCCCTCCTTGGTCCTCCTGTGGGAGGTGGCACCGAAGCCGGTGGTGACACCGTAGCCGTTGGCCATGCTGTTCATGACCCAGTCACTGCTCTCCTTGACCCGGCCACGGGCAGACTCGTCGAGCTCCACCCGGGTCTCGCTGCCGGCGGCCACAGCGGCTACCGTGGCGATGGTCAGGCTGGCGCCCTCCATGGTCACTACCGGCCTACGGTACTCCTCGACCATTCGCTTCACCGCGTCCAAATGGCTCCCGGACAGCTCCTCCACCGCCTTCCCCCAGTTCAGGGGGTCGGCCCGCGTAGGTTGCGCCACGCACAAGCCATTGCCGTTGCCGGCGACCTGCCTATTCCCAAACTCCATCGAGATGTGAAAAGAAGTAAGCTAGAAACTTGGGAGCTGTAAGTATGTGTATCGGAATGAAGCTTGATCAGGATGAGCTCTGTAAGTGGTAGACGGACTTGCGCTGAAGTGGAGCTCAAATTGCCGAGGAAAGCGAGGGAGGCTCTTCTTGGAGAGTGTCGGTGTACTAGAGTGGGGGTACCCTAGTATCCCGAACTTGTGCACGGGCAGTCGCAGCATCCCGCGGCAAGGCTTGCCGGGTGACCGCCAAGGTCCTCCGTGGTTCCTTTGGAGCCACTCAAGAACAAAGTATTCAAGCCAAGGAGACAAGGCCCCGGCAAGAGGAGCTTGCCGAGAAGGCCACTCAAGGCACAAGACCCCGGCAAGAGGAGCTTGCCGGGAAGGCCAACCAAGGCATCTCAAGGAACTTGCCGCGACGCGCCACGCGTCCCGGCAAGGCCCGGTGAGCGACGAGCTCCCGGACGCGACAAGACAACGACCGCGGCAAGCTACCACTCTGTACCCGCGCTCCAGCACATCCACCAACGTGTCGCTCTAGGACCTTTCTAGGCGTACGGGGCGGGAGGCTGTGCAGCCGGCGGTGCGCGGTGGCAAGCGGTGCTGACAAGATTGCCATCGTGGCGAGCGGTGGCGTCCCTGACGGTTCCTTTTGCACTATTTGGGCGACGCTGATAACCCTCAACCGTAAGGGATCGAGATAGTCTTCGCGGGTAAGAATAACCCAATTTATTGATTCGACACACGGGGAGCCAAAGAGTATTTATAAGATTTGACAGTTGAGTTGTCAATTCAACCGCACCTGAAATATACTTACTTGCAACAAAAGATAAGTGGTAACAGTGATATGATAGTGATGATAGTAATAGTAAAAGTAAACAGCAAAAGTAAATAGCAGTAGTAAATGGCAAAAGTAGCAACTAGTGACAAGCAGGATTTAAACACTGTAGGCTAGGGAGATGGATGGTCGGGCGCTGCATGGATGAGATAGATTCTAACTTGGGGCACGGCACACGGAAAAGTAATGATCATCTAGGCAAATGTCAAACATTAGGCATGTATCCCGTAGGTAGTTGTGCGTGCTTGCAATAAGAACTTGCGCAACATCTTTTGTCCTACCATCCCGCTACGAACGGGGCCAAAAGGAAGTTATGGATATTAAGGTGCTCCTGTCAAAGAGCACCGGAACAAAGCAATGAACTCAATGGATACATGTAATCCTCAAACTACGGACCATCCCCTTTGGTGTCCCAAGCTGTCACTTTTGGGATCGCCGGCTCCGGACCGTAACAGGTGCAAACAACTCATAGATAGGATCACGAACACAAATATATTCATACAAACACATATGGTTCAGATCTGAAATCATGGCACTCGGGCCCTAAGTGTCAAGCATTAAGAATAACAAGTTGAAGCAAAGATGATAAACACCATAGTAGATGATAGGCAACATGCCCCCAACAATCTGATAAACTATTACATGATCTAACTCATCCAATCCCTACCATCCCCTTCGCCTACAGCAGGGGAACTACTCACAAATGAAAGGGGAAGTCATGGAGGGATGATGGAGTGGTGATGATGATGACGATGGCGACGATCTCCCCTCTCTGGAGGCCAATTCAGCCTCCAGATTAGCCCTCCCGAGGAAGAACAGAGGGTGGCGGCGGCTCCGCGACGGAAAACTGCGAAAAGAACTTCTGATCTGGGGTTTCTGCGTCGGGAGTAAAAATACGAGGCAAATTAGGGCACCAGGGGGTGTGGGACCCACCCAGGCGGCCCCCCGGCGCGGCCCAGGGGGGTGCGCCCACAGGGCGCCTGGGCACCCCCTGGCCCCCCTCTGGCCCCACTTCTGGCTCCTGGTTCCTTCGGGTGCGTGGATTTTCTGTGATATTTCGTGGATTTTTCTGAGATACCTAAAAATCCGTTTTCCTGCACACAAATAAACCATACAGGCAGCTCTGCTGAAAACAACGTTAGTCCGGGTTAGTTTAGTCCAAATCATGCAAGAATGAGGCCAAAACAATATCAAAAGTGTTTGGAAAAGTAGATACGTTTGAGACATATCAACTCCCCCAAGCTTAGCATATTGCTTGTCCTCAAGCAATTCAGTTCAACGAACTGAACGCGACAAAGAAAACTTTGACAAACTCTTTTGCTTCATTAGATGTATATAAGCATGTACTACGAAAAGAGTTTAGCAAGTATTGAAACAGTACTTATGAGGACAATGCAAGGAGCAATCCTTCTTTCAAGTGACCAGTCACAAATACTTAAAAGTAGATAATATATTACTGAAAATCAAGACAAGATTACATTGCACATAGCATGAGCATACTAGGGTGGTATCTCGCTAGCCTCCATGAGTGAAGCAAAACATAAATGCAGAAACTCCTCCAGAGTTTTAAAGGAGATACTACAAGAGGAACCCCCCTTCGGCAACGCATTGATGTGCTGTCGTATGTCCATATAAACGTTGCTAAGGCCTACACCAACGGATTTGTATGTGTTGTCGTAGGTGGCGTTGCAAGGGTCTACAACAACGTATATTTATGCGTTGGTAAACGACGTAATTAAGCGTTGTAAGATAGCAACGTATATGATTAGTGCCTAACAATGCTTCATATGCGTTGGTGGCTATTGTCCACAAAAAGGATTTCCAAATGGTCAATGCATATAAACCTTGCTATGCTACATGAACAATTAATGGTGTTTCGTACATCACCACCGCAATTATTACAATGCTAATAATGTATATGAGAAACAATATAAGAATCAGAAACGTCATATTTATTAACTCATATATTAAATAGACTCAGTGGCATTAGAAAGAACACGATACAAAGATTACAAGATGTGAAACTATCTGTAGTAGTCTGATTCCCGAACACAATCAACATCAACCATTCTAAAATTTATGTTTGAAACATTGACCCTTAAAATGGCAATCTAAAATATATTATGAAACTATCTAGTAGTAGCCCCATTCTGGACCTTGCAATCAGCGTCTGAGTCACGTGTCATCAATTTATCCCGCCAATCTACAACAACAAAGAAATGAGATCACTAATACCATCAGATAAACACAGGTTAATATTGTGGTACAATTTAAAGGGCCACATACAAGGGTATAAATAATCTTGCTACATGAGCAAAAATTAGCTTTTTGAGTGGTCATATCAGCTCGGTCTACCATGCATTCATACTCAGTCTTAAGAATGTCAAGTTTATATTATACTATGGGTCAGTACTTTCGAGTAGAATGAGTAACATCATTGCATTGTTTGAATTTCACAAGCTTGGCAAAAACTACAACTAACATTCATATTTCAAAAAGTACAAGCAATAACGTTGCTCAGTCATGTTGGATTCCAAACAATATAAAATGATCATAACTTATCTGTAGAAGCACATTTGTTTGATAGTTCCACTTGCATCCCCACAAAGTAGAGAAAGTTTCACTTCAGATACAATACAATGCTTCCGTGAACACATTAGTTGAAGTTTCACTTCTCTGGACACCCAAGTTGAAGCAAGCAGCACCCAAGTTGAAGCAAGCACTAACAGAAAATAATACTTTCGTCATCTAAAATATGAGGTCATGTCTGAACGCTTTGATATGTCATAATTTGTTTGAAACACCTTTTACAGCCCCAGCGGTATCGCTCAATTCTAGAGAAAACAGAGCACGAAGCTAAAAAAATCAGGTATCGTATTGAATGCTAATAAGTGTTCTTTTACACTCTAATTCATATAGATGCATACTATCAACTATAATAGTCTGAACAGTGAAGAGTGAATACAGAAACTTTTCAAGCTGTGTTTTTTTAGATAGCATTGCAGATTATGTCACATAAATCACCTATTAACTTTTTCAAGCCTCGGGGAATCATGCAGTCGTATCTTTCTCTGCAGAAGCAGTAGCTCCCTGATCTTTCCCCAAAGCTGAATAGCATTGACATACATAGCCACACTAGAATAAGGAAACTATTTTAATTTGGTCAATTCATCCATTTGCACATTTATACTTAAGATCAGAATGGATATGTAGTAAATTTTGGTACTACAAAGAATGATGAACTTAGTTTGTAAGCCCGTGCAAGGATATTTAAGTTTTCCAAATACAAATCAGGGGATCATAAGCCATACCATAAGCACTAGCTAGCATTGTGATTCAGAATTTCAGAGATCACCTAGAAGACCAAAAAAAAGGATACACCAGTAAATGATACATGTAAATGGCCAGTTAATACTTAATACTTCTGAATGGCACAAGTTCAGTTATATGCATTACGGATGTCCAAACGGTCAGGACCACACACAAATAAATTGGAATGGACAGAAGTAGAAGCATACAGTAAGATTTAGGGGGCAGGGATGTAAATGGCCGGCGCCCTCACCTGCTCGAGGGGTATATATGGTGTTAAAGTAGCACAACAATTTTCACCCATGTTATGCGAATATTCCAAATGAGCCAAGCACCAGAGCAATGAAGCAACCATGGACCCCCAACTCTTAAAACTGAGAGTCAAAGAACTAGAGATGAAACTGAAAGGGGTGCGAGAGATATTAGAAAATCTTGATAGCTAAGATGATTGCCCAACCACTCAAAATTGAGCCAGCATAGTGGTGTTCATGCACGATTGGCAGCACATGGCAGGTGAACCATCGGCAAGTGATGATACAATCCTGGGAGCGGCAGCTAAATTGAATACGATGATAAACATGGTGATGGGGTTCACAGCAACTCCAGCCAATGGAAGCGGTGTTGCTCCTGCTGCCCCAGCGGAAGCAGCGGCAGTGGTAGGGGCCGTGTAGTGGTGTCAAGGAGATCAAAGTCGTGATCAACGGCAGAGAATGAAATGTGGCATGATGGCTACGACACACAAAAAACAGAGCAGGCCTTCTCTGATATCGTAAAAAAATCATGTATTTTTTGTATACTTAAGAATTTCTTGTATCTCATACAAGGTTTGCACGTGTAATGTAGTATCACCCAGGCTTTTAGTAACACACACAACCGTAGTATCACCCACGAAGCTAGTATCACCAGGCGTAAAAAATATGCTTAGCCTCTGGCTCCATCCCCATCCTCTCAATGCTTACCAGCTCCTTGTGGTGGTGGCCACATAGGAATTGTGATCGCCTAGTCCACCATGGAAATCATGAGACATCCAATCGATTAATTTACTTTTGATTCCATTCAAGTGTATTTATAACCTACCAATAAACAGTCCTATATTCAAATCAAATGTAGTTATTGACTCAGGCAATTAGATCCACTAAGCCACTAAAAATGTTATATTAGCATCTGGTGAGCGATAAAAGCTAAGAATGGGGGAACAAACCTGTGATCCCAACCAGCGGTTGCTGCACTCTTGTTATCCCGCTATACCTGGTCACTCAATTTATATCTCATTCCTGAGAGAAAACATGCCCTGTAACCAGGACAGCTACATTTCGGTTAAAAAATTCAGCTGTCTTGATTCCTAAATGAAATTGCAAGCACTCCAGTGCAGGTAATGCTTGTGATGAAACAAATGCAAAAATCACAATCACACAAGTAGTTGACATGTCGAGCTATTGAGTCTGAATTATGAAGTACTAGTAGATCATAAAGAGATGCTCGATTTACTTACTGTGTAAACTGTTAACACCACATGTATGAATTATCACATGGACATATTGCTCCAAATCTGGGCTAATAGCCAAGTATGAAAACCTGAAACTGAAATCTCAACATAGCTGTCATTTTGGATATGCAAGCACTCATCAACCTTCTGAAAAAGTGGATATAATACAGAGGAGGGAGATGCCTTACTGAACCGCAGGTGTCGGAGTTGAGCTAGCCAAGGCGAAGCAGCAACGTTGAACCCAAACTGCTAGCAGTGTGTGCAGAGACGCGGGGTAGCGGGCCTACAAACGTGAGGAGGCATGGGAGCCACGCCGGCGACTAGGTTGATGCAGGGGCGCGGAGGACGTCGCGGCGGCGGGGGG